>SJYT01054394.1:0-156382 GCA_006410635.1 Cephalophus harveyi
GAACTGATGGATGGGATTAGTGGGTCTATGATTCAGGGCTATTCAGTGTTGCTTCCATCTGAGGATGTGGGTATTCATCTGGGGGAAGTATTTTGCTAATATTTTATTCTTCCACCATTTACACCAGGGGGCAGCAAAATTTCTCTAAAAGGCCAAAGTTCAGTTCAGTTCAGACCCCATGAACCACAGCATGCCAGGCCTCCTTGTCCATCACCAACTCCTGGAGTCTACCCAAACTCCATTGAGTCGGTGATGACATTTAACCATCTCATCCTCTGCTGTCCCCTTCTCCTCCTGCCTTCAATCTTTCCCAACATCAGGGTCTTTTCAAATGAGTCAGCTCTTCACATCAGGTGGCCAAATGCTATTGATAAAATATTTTAGGCTTTGCAAGCAACTACTCAGCTTTGCTCTAGACAGCTGCAAAGTATGGCTATGTGCCAGTAAAACTTTATGAAAATGTAGTGGGTCAGATTTGGCTCATAGGCTGTATTTGCCTACCCCTAAATCTAGACTAAATCCCATGCATTCAACATTCTTCCACATCTCTCATGGCTGGGATGCTTTCCATGTACATGATATTAGTGTTAAATGACTAAATGTACTTGCTAACATTCAGCCCAAACATTTTAACCACCAATGTGCATTGCTCAGGTCATTCACTGCCCTTGAACAGGAAGGAGAATTGTATGATGTAAAGAACTGTTGCAACTGACAGAAAACCGGACCCAAACTGGCTTAAAGCAGAGGAAATGTGTTGACTCATAAACTGTAACGTTCAGGAATTAGCATAGCTTTGTGAGTGGCCTCAATGGGTTTCTCTCCATCTTTCTATAACGGCTCTGGCATCAGACTCTCTCCACATGATTCTAAAATGGCAGCAGCAATAACTCCAGACCTTACATACCCTTAGGGTCAAGTTCAGCAGACAAGAGCAGCAGGCACTTCCTTCCCAGTGAGTATCATAGCAGTTCACTGGCTTTGACCAAGCCAAGTGCTTTTCTGAGACTCAATCCCATGGCCAGGAGGCTACAATACACTGATTGATGACATGCTTCTCCCATGAGCAGGAAATGGGGCTCCATCAGAAGCACAAAGACCAAGAATGGGGAAAGAATGAAGCCTCAGTACAAATTCGTAGTGTGTGTGAAACTAGCTCAGTTGTGTCTGACTTTTTGTGACCCCATGGGCTATAACCTGCCAGGCTCCTCTGTCCATGGAATTCTCCAGGCCAGAGAACTGGAGTGGGTAGCCATTCCCTTCTCCAGGAGATCTTCCCAACCCAGGGATCAAACCCAGGTCTCCTGCATTGCAGGTGGATTGTTTACCATCTGAGCCACCAGGGAAGCCCAAGAATACTGGAGTGGGTAGCTTATCCTTTCTCCAGTGGATCTTCCCAACCCAGGAATTGAACCAGGGTTTCCTGCATTGCAGGCTGATTCTTAAAAGGGAGAGATGGATGCTAGCGATCTAATCACTATGTTCTCCATAATGGTGGATTCTAGAAGCCTGTCATGGACATTGTGGCATCCATTCCTTCCCTCCCCAACTGTGGCAGCCAAAAGTCTTGTGTGAGTGTTTCCCCCAACCTCTGTCCAGGTCAGGTCCTGGTTGGCCCAAGCCAATCATTTTAATTTATCCTTCTGCTTCAGCAACTTGTTCAGGTTTAATAATAACCCAGGCCTAAGCCAATCCGCATGGTTTGTCCTAGCCTCAGTGATTGATTTAGAGCCAAGGATGTGGCCTAAAATAGACCAAAGAGAGGGAAGCCCTAGACATCTGATGACTGGGGAAAGCAGCTCTCTCCTGTTAGGGATGGTGGAATGTGTGGCCTGGAACTCCAACAACCATTTTCCTACCTAGAAGGAAGCCTGTCTTAGAGGCCAGTCCACACAGACTCCCTGAGAGACTTACTGAGAAACACAGCCACAGCTAAGTCACGCTGCTCCTGCAGCCTGGATCTGCCTCGGGACTTTTCAGTTAGGTAAGCCAACTTGAGTTGGATTGATTATTTACTATTGCTTGCAACTAAAAGCATCCTGACACACACAAAATTCTATCCCAGATTAGCCCCCAAGTTACGAAGTCCTCACCTGCTGCCTGAAGAATGCTGATTGTCAGGGATTCCCTGGTAGTCCAGTGACTAAGATTCTGTGCTCCCAAGGCATGGGGCCCAGCTTTGATTCCTGGTCAGGGAACTAGATCCCATATGTTACAGCTAAGGATCCTGTGTGCTGCAACTAAGACCCAGGACAGACAAAGGAAAAAAAAGAATGCTGATTGTCCTTGCCACCTCCATCCAAACATGAACCCGAGGGAGACAGCCTCCTGGTCACTGCCCCTCGTCACTTGATGCTTGATTCAGTCTCAAGGTGGGTGGGGCAGGTGTGTTATCTGTATTTTACAGCTGGAGAAACAGGTCAGAGAGCTGGAGTGACTCACCAGCTATCAAATAGTGGAGTCTGGACCTGAACCCAGGTCTGCTGCCTCCAAAGGCCACGTGCTCCCACCACTCCCAGTCTCTGAAATGGGTGGTCTCAGGGGGTGGGGAGCAGACTAAACGTGCATGAGTTTCCCCTAGGGTGGACGACCGAGGCCTTGAATGCCTACTGTCTTTCACCAGGATGCAGATGATGATAACGAAGAGTGGGGGCAGGCTCACCTTACCCTTCTGGCCAGCCCCCCTGCCACCCCCACCCCTCAACTGTCAGTCCCCAGGATAGAGCAGCGCTCTCTGCACCACGCGCAGGCCACCCGGCGCACAGTGTGACACTGTGTGACTCACAGGCAAGGCACGGTGAGTCAGTTTTCCTGGGAGCTGACCATAGCCAGCCTTCTCCACTCCAGCCCGGCACGCCTAACTAGTTCCTGGATGTCCTCTTTCACTTCCTAGCAGTAACTTTGGCTCTGTGTTTTACTAGCTAATGGAGGAGGTTCAGAGCACAGGGCCCAGTGGCTACTGTTTCTCGTTCCTATTTCTTAGGCACGTCCAACAACAAAACCAGCCAGGCGGGCGGAGGGCTCATCAACAGCCCAGGTTAATGGGACACTTTCTCTGCCCTCTGCAGACACACAGCTGTGAGAAAGAACAACAATAATACATTCTAAATAATAAACTTTCACAGAGTTCCCTTTTGCCCCTTAGCCAGTTTCCCCTCTTGTTAGTATCTCACATTAATATAGTACATTCATCATAACTAAGGGCAAATACTGACCTATTAACTAAAGCCCATACTTTATTTCCCCTGGAGAAGGAAATGGCAACCCACTCCAGTTTCTTGCCTGGAAAATGGCATGGACAGAGGAGTCTGGCAGGCTACAGTTCAGGGGGTTGCAAAGGGTTGGACATGATTGAGCACATACTTTATTTGGAATTCCTTCATTTTTACCTATGCCCTTTCTCTGTCCCAGGATCCCATTCGAGATACCTCATTACCTCATGACATTTAGCTTGCTCTTGGCTGTGATATTTTCAGACTCATCTTGCTTTGGGTGACCTTGACAGTTTTGAAGAGGACTCATCAAGTATTTTGTAGGCCGCCCACCCACTGGGATTTGTGTCAGTTTTTTCTCATGATTAGACAGTTTTGGGGAGAAAGACCTTTTCATCCCATCCTATCAGTGGTACATGCTATCAACATGGCTTCTCACTGACGTTGTTAACCTTGGCCACCTGGCTGAGGTTTGTCCCCCCGTAAGGTTCCTCTTTCTCCCCCTTTCCACACTGTTCCCTTTAGAAAGAAGTCTATGTGCACAGCCCAACTGAGGGGTGGGGAGTTATACCTCACATCCTTGAGGGCGGAGTAGCTACATAAATTATTTGCAATTCGTTTGGGAAGTTTATGCTCTATTTATTTATTCATTCAATCATTTATATCATGATTAATATTTTATACTTTGGGTTATATATCAATGTTTTAATACTGTGTTGTTTATTTTACTGCTCAAATTGTTCCAGATTTGGCTATTAGGAGCTCTTTCAATTGGCTCCTGTGTCCCTCTTTCATACCCATTCTTTTTTTTAATAACAATGCATTTTTCTATTCTTTTTCTTTCAAGAAGTATTGCATGTTGGTAATTGGAAAATGGGTACCTTAGGGTTCAGTAGACTCCTTTCTCAATCTTTGGTCACAACTAAATTCTTTTCAAAATAAAAGGTACTAAGTGCTGGTTTACCTTGGATGGGGGACTTCATGTTGCCATCCGCCAGACCTGTGATGGCCTGGGCCTACAGGCCAGGAACCCGTGCAGGGTAGAGGCTCTGGCCCACCTTCCTTCCCCCCATAGCCTCCACCCTGCCCCTCTGCCGGCTGCACTGGGGGCCTGAGGCTGGCACTGTGGTGGGGAGAGGCAGGAAGGAGAGCACAGGAAGAGCTTGAGAAGTGATGACCTGGCCCTGCTCCCTGCCCCTCCCACATGCCAACCCTCTCTGGACGGAGGGCCCCAGCCTCTGAACTCCTCTGGCATCTGTAGCCTGGACAAGCACACTTGTGCCATGTGCATGAATCTGCTCTCCACCTACTCTAAGCTTCCTGGAGGCTGGGCCCAGGCTTCATCAGCTGCCCCGAACCTCCCCAGTGATTAACACAGTGCTGGGCTGAGAATACAGGCTGCTCAAATACCCATGGACTGAACTTACGCAGAACCGACCCCAGGATGGACCCAACAGTGCTCAGAGACGGACATTCACCAGAGAGCCGGAGTCCGCTGGCCCACACACTCCTGTGTATGCGTGGGGTACTCGTGACAGGCCAGGCACTGTGCTCGGGGTGCGGCAGCAAACACGAGGACCAGACCTGGGCCCGTGGGAGCGACCAGGTGGAAAGAAGGCCTGCCGAAAGGCTCATGGCAGCTCTCTGGGAAGGACGGGGCCCTGGACTCACTCCCTGGTTGGGGAATAGTCAAGTCATTCAAACCAGAGTTCCTGTACCCGAAGTCTCCACTGCAGTAGGTATCTGCTGTGGACGTGACATTCCTCCTCTCAGCTGGCTGGCCTTGCTGTGGCCTTTTGGCCCAAAGCCTTTGGCCACTGTCCTTTAGCCCCAGATCTGTCCCTGCCACCTCCCAGCCGTTGATGCCTCCGGGAGATACGAAACAATGAGACTCTCAAGCCTGTGTGTGGGACCACAGTGCCAGCTGGACTCCTCTCTGCTGATGAGCGCCCAGGGCGTGGGCGGCAGCTCCGCACGCCTGTTTGGTTATTTTCTGAACCAGACCCTGCGTGGCTCATGGGGGCCTTGCAGGAACTGGCTTGTGAAGGGCTTACCTTTCCCTCTGGGCCTGCAGTGGAGCTGTCAGCTTTCTGCTTTTCTTGGCAGGAGGCTCAAACCCTCACCATGTTCAGCGCTGGAGTGGAAGGTTCTGGCACTGGTTTCTTAACATGGGATCCTTGATTCTTCGTTTCCTTTTCTTTCCCCCTCTGGCCTTTAATTTACTGGAAAAAATTAATAGCAGAGATTGTGCTGGATAATTTGGCCCAGAGAAGGCTGTAGGTGTACAAGGGCCCCACCCATGCAATGGACATCAGAGGAAAACAACCCTAAATGGGGCCTGGCAGTCAGACCTGGGCCTGCTGGTGCAGCTGGCATCCCACATGGGCACGGGAGGGAACTGGCTTGGCTGGTTGTGAATTGTCCAGGCCCACCTGTTTGGCTCTTTTCTAGACACACCCGTCCTGCTGGGGGTGTGTGTGTGTGTGTGCACTCAGGGCACACACGTCAGCCAGGGAGAGCTAGAGCACGTGGGCCCTGGATCCAGTCATCAGACCGCATGGAGCCAGCAGGTGAGTCTGTCCCCACCTCACCCCTGCTCAAGGGGCCCTGTAAATACCAAGGTTCCACCCTTATCGTAATGAGGCCCCAGCAGGAAACACAGGGCAGGCACAGGATGGTTCTCAGTGTCTCTGTGGCTAGCTTAATGCAGGTCAGCAGGAAGGCACTGCAGAAATATGAACTGAAACCGGGCTGGAGAACGGGGTGAAGAAACCAGAAAGGTCATGGCTAATGGTTCTGACCCAGCCAGCATGGCTGTATTTCATTTCCCAAGTTGAGATATTTTCAAACAATAGCAGACCATGTTTTGCTAGAGTCCCTTCAGAAATCAAACAAAACCTGTTACCATGCCCTTTGATATTCAACATGTATTTACTGCCCCTTCTTTGTGAGAATTTTAACATACTGAAGGAGAGAGCTGATTCACTCCATACCTCAACAAAACTCAAACAGCTGCACAGCCAGGACCTATGCTGGCAGACAGACTGAAGAATTGCTAACGTGCGTGTCCTCCCCAAGTGCCAGGCGTTCCAGCTTACGCCTTTACGGCTCACAGCGGCACTTTGTGCTACTGCTGTCCTCGTGAAACCATGGCAGAGTCATCCAGAGCCAGGCAGTCCAGACAGGTGGGCTCATAGCCTGTGACCTAAACCAGGCTCTGGATCTGAAGCTCTTTCTCCTGTCCCTAGCTTGACCTAACGGAGCAGTGACGACACTTGCCCACGGGGTGATGCAGCTGCTGGGAAAGCCTCCAGAGAAGGCAAGCAGGGGCCTGCCCAGCACCGCCAGTCCTATGTCCACCTCAGCCTGCTTCTCCAAGCTGGTCCGGGAATGAGTTGGCCAATTTGATTCTCTATCTGAGAAATAAACTAGAAAATATTTTTGTTTATCCCCTTCTCAGGGAAAGTATGGGGATGTATTAATTAAGCCCATGCCTTCAGTAAACCCCAAACTATCAAACCTCAAAATTGAAGGACACCCTGTCTTGCCCACTCATGGTCCAGCAGAGTCAGAGGCTCCTAGTTCCTAACATGATTTTTCCACTGTGCATCCAATGTAGAGGCTGGCAAACTCCTCTTGCCTACATGGGTTTCCTCCTCAGGCCAGAGAAACTGTTTTGAGCAAAGAAAAGCTCTAGTTTCATGCCGTGCAGAACGGAGCCTGGCAAATGGGCCTGAGAGATAGCCTTGCTCCGGCTGGCTTATAAACCAGCTTGGTGACACAGGACAGTCAGTGTGGCATAAAAATGGGTGCTGCCCCATGATATCACCTTTGCTTGGGGCTTCAACAAGTGGCGAGGCAGCCCTCATGAGCGTTTGAGCCCCACTGGGAGAAGGGAAACACCATCGAGGTAGTTCTATCCATCGGACTTATAACAAGCGTCTCCCCGCCCCCCTTCCCCAAGCCTTCAAGAGCCTGGTCTCAGACCCACCTGGCTAATTCAACTCAGCTGACTCACTTGTCCCAACAGTCTCCTTTTGTTCTCTGGGTTATTGTGCTTTGGGGAGTCAAACCTGAGTGCACGAGAACCACCTTGTTAAACAGCCCGACTGGTTGGTTGGCCATGGTGGGCTGCTGGTCAGGGGAGCAGGAGCCTGAGAATCCTCTTAAGCACCCTTGGGGCATGGCCCAAGGGTCCACTTTAAGTACCACCACCACGGGGGTTTCTGGGCAATTCTGCCAGCCAGAGTACCAACTGTCCCGACTTCAGAGCCACCACTGAGTACCAGAAGGAGGGGGTGACACAGCCTCACTTGAGGTGACAACAGAACTAAGGTGCATTCTCTGGTTTTGAGCACTGGACTGTGTCACCAGTTCTGGGGTCCCGTGCCCTCTCTTCATTCACCCTGCCTTTTATGGGGAGCATACATCTCAGGGGCAGGAAGCAGTTGTAAGACACGGAGAAGTCCACCCTCATGCAGTCCAGCGAAGATCTGGGTTTTTTGCATCTTGCAGATTTAGCCCTGGTCACATGTTCGATGTGATAAGGGCAGCTGGCACTTGAGTCTCCCTTGGTCCTGAGGTCAAGTGCATTATAAACATTATTTTCTCTTCTCACAATCACATTATGAGGTTAAAGCTATTATTATCCTCGTTTTATATATGAGGACACTGAGCTGAGAGAAGTAACTTGCCCAAAATTACCAGCGACGAACAAGAGCCAGAATTTTGAACTCAGGCAAGCAGACTTCAGAACCCAAGAGTTAATACAGTACAAGTCTAATATTAGAGATCGAATTCAGCTCTCTTCAGTCCTAGCTCAGGGCTATCATCTGCTCTAGTCCGCTTTTTAAGTCTTTCTGAGTTGATAGCTTTGTGAGCTTTAGGCAATTCTTTGCTCAAGTGGTAGCTACTCTACAGATGGGATTAGCATATTAAGAATTTTAAAAACTGGGCCATTAATACCCTTGCCCTTGGGGCAAATTGTAAAGGGAGGAAAATATTAAGCTCTCCCCATGGCAAGAGAAAGAGGTGGCTTTTCACAGGGCCAAGTCCTCAGCAGTTTCTCTGGCTTTGTGCTGGGCTGTCCACAGGGCAGTGCCTTGAGAACCAATCACAGAGTAACCTGCCAGTGAACCGTGGTCACCAAGTGACCGAGGGACATACACTGGCTTCCTAGACACGCACACCGGAAGGAACTTAAGCCGTGGCTTTCACTTGTTTTCCTAGCGAGCACAGCCTCCAGCCCAGGGGCTCTTACCTGGTTCTCCTTTTCAGGCAGCTGCTCCCAGTAGCACCTCTTCCTCTCCACGGTTTTCAGCGCACCAGCCAGGTTTGGGTTTTCCCAGGTGAACCCGCTATCCTGTTGTGGCCTTTTTCTTCCAACTGGTTTATGGGAATTTTGAGACGCCTAAAACTCAACTCCTTTTCCAGCCAATATCCTGGAGCCGGGGACTGGACCTCGGGGACGCTGCCTCTTCCGGGACGGCTCGATTGTTTGCTTCACCAACACGGCCGCACCTGCAGCTTGGTTCTAATGCCCACCCTGACCAAGCCCGTTGTGTGTAACATGGAATCCATAATTAAAAGTCTGGATATACAAAGGGATGTCGTAAAGGGCAATAAAGGGGAAGGAGAGAAAGCACACTCACTTTGAAGGCTGAGGAAATCACCAGACTGCTCATTCCCTATTTTTTCTCCCTTATTCATGTCTCTTTTTGTCTTGAAAAGGAATGTCATTAATAAACAGGATTCTGCTCTCTCCCCGCATCCTTGTTTTCCTTATTGAGATCATGGTTTTGGGAGTTGGCTTGTCACGTTACAAAACACCTCTTATAAATATGAATAAGAATATATATAACTGAGTCACTTTGCCGTATAGCAGGAATTAACACAACATTGTAAAAATGCCTCTTAAAGAAACACAATCCACCACCTGTCGACTCCCGTTAATCAACAAGAGATGCTACAGATTCGACAGCCAACAGATAGGAGCCCCGGCACCACCACTCTAAAGAGTGACAAATCAAAGACCTGATTTGACTTCTCTCCCTCCCTTGGTCTAGGAGCAGCAGTATTTCCGTCAACTAGACAGGAAAACCAGAGCTGAGCTGTATTCTGGCCATAGATCCTTTCTTTCAAAGTCAAACAAGTTCAGGCCAGGGTTGGTCCCTAGCCCGAGGAGCGCGAACTGGATGCGGCTGAAGCCTCTTTGACTTCCAGCCCAAGGCAGCCCTGCTGCCTCCTATTACTATGTTGGAACTCTCTAGAAACTAAAAAGTCCTAGAGAATACCAGTCGCCCCTGGACTGGACATGACATTCATTACCAGAAGAAACCCAAACCCACAGCTCTGCGCTACCAGTTCCCCAAGGGTCATCTATTTAGCTGGAGCTGGATCCAGAAATGTTGCCCTGGATAACCCCATCCCTGTTGGATCTTTCAAAGCTTCCATGCAATGAGCAAAGTCACCACCACTGGTTTATCCAGCCCCCACTTCGTTCGGGCCAGGCTGAGCCCTTAAAGCACAAAGGGAACCACTCTGGCTATGCTGGCTCCCAGCCTGCGGGCTCCTCTCTCAGGCCCCCACACGGGCCCAGTGGCCTCCACCATCTTGGCCTCTGCCAGGGCAAGAAGACACCACCACCAAGAAGGATAAAATAAGTTTTTATTTATAGTCTTATAGTAAAGGGGAAAGCCTTAACTTGCAAGACAATTCTTCAGCAGTATGTACAACATACTTTTTATTTCCATGGAATGGAATCAAACACGGACTGAGACTACAGAGTATACACTAGAAATCAGCAAATGCCGGGAACAGAGTAGGAAAAAGACAAAGAAACGAGGCCTAAACACACAAAACCCTTCACTGGGATCTGCTGACCGCAGCCAGAACCAGGGCTGGATCACATAATGGGGACAGGTTCCAGGACAGTCGAAGGGGAGGGGCGGGCGAGGGTGGGGAGGGGTCCGCACTGGGATGCGGGTTTAGTGCGAGATGGACTGCTCTTGGTATTTACATACAAAATCAGTTGGCTCTATTTCTTAGAAATACACACGGAAAGAAAGGAAGATTTGATCATCACTTTATGAATCTGTTGCTTTGCAATACCAACATCATCAGAAATAGGGACAATTCACTCGGGTTCAAATTTCAGTAGCAGGAAATAAATATCAAAACATCATCACTGGCCCTCAATACAAAACCTCTACCCAACCCGACCCTCCCTCCTTGGCCCTCCCACCCTCTGCCACCCCTGGGCGGCTCCCGCTCCACTGTTGCCGTCCCCTCACGCCACACAAGCGTCACACGGCCTCCCTAAGGCTAGCTGAGAGAAGCAGGAGTGAAACAGGCCGAGACTCTGTGCTGCAAATCTGTCCCCACTTCCTTTTATACCACAAAATTCTCCAAGGATCTGGTCTTTCAATAGGAGCGATAAATAGCCTTTTAGAGGGAAAAAAAAATCCTTAAAAAGAAGGGGGAATAATTCTGATTACTCCAAACTGGTCATCTTCTGAAAGCAGAGCAGTCCACAGATTCACAAAGTCTATCAAACAGAGGTGAGGATGGCCCGGAAGGAGAGGCCTGGGTGGGGCAGGAGTCCCCCGGGCACGTGCCCGGAGGGGCTGGAGGAGCTGGTGGGTGGTCAGGACACCATGTGCTCAGAGGTCTGGCCGGCCGTCTGTCCTCCACAGAGAAAGCTGCCAAGTTGGGGTGTTTTGGTTTAAAAATTCCTGGTGGGGACAGGGAATCCCTGAAGGGAAACGTTTAAAAAAAAAAAAAAAAAAAAAGTGGAAACGGGGAAGGAGAACGAGAGCTGTTGTCCAAGAGCTTCTACGTAGAAATAAAATTTAAAAAAAAATGAGAAAGAGGAAAAAAAAAACAAAGAGTCTCTTAAATGGTTCTGAGGGTTCTAAAGATGAACTGAAAGGAGGATAAGACGACGGAGGAGACAGACAGTTTTTATTGCTGGCCTGCCCCGCGGAGCTTAGCTGGCCTCCATCCGGAGCTTCTTCCTGCTTTGGGGCTCTTCGGGCTCCGACTCTGAGCTGGAGTCCGAGCCCCCGTCGAAGGCAGAGATGGTGCTGCCCTTGGCGTTGGTGTAGAGGCTGCTGTCTGAGGAGGGGTAGTTGGTCTGCAGTTGGGCACTCGACCTCGCCTTCTCCAGTGCACGGACTGAAAGGCAACCAAGCGAGCGGGTTACAGCCTTCTGGAGACTAGGGGAGGAACTCAGTCTTGGGTTGGGGTCCAGCCTGTTCTTCCGAAGGGCATGCTGGCCCCCGAGGCTCAGGGTGGCTCATAAGTAACTCCCTTCTGCTGGCTGGTCCACCTGCACACTTCATTTCCCTTTGCCTTTCCCAGCCAGACACGAGTGCTCAGTGGATATGGCCAGCCACTCTGCAATGCCACCCAACCCTAAAGAGAAGGCGTGTGAGGTCACCATCCTGCCGTGGAAGCCCAGTACAGAGAGAGGAACACGAGCTCCCTGTGGGACCCAGCAGTGCAGTAACAGCGCAGCTGGCCCGGCAATGCCTGGCTCCACAAGGGTGTGAGGGTCACACATTAGCAGGGAAGGATGACAGAAGATGTACCAGCCAAAGAAAAGTTTTGGCTTAGCTCTCATGTACAAGATCCACTTGGAAAGACAAGCTGGACACTTGGAAGCAAGTCACCAATACACAGAGTACCTGGGTTTTCCAACACGGAGCCCCTACATGCAGGCTGCTCGGCCCGGTAACCAACCCGCTGCCGCCTCCCGCTGCCCATCCCTCGGTTCAGCTCATCTTGAGCCTGGAAGGTCAACCCATTTATTTTGGTTTAGTTTATTTTATTTGAGATGTTCTAACCCAGATGGTTACTTGCATTTCCTTTTACTTGCATCTTCCATGAGGGAGGAAGAGAAGTGAATTCCCCAGGAACAAAGAACTTGATCAGCTCTCGCTTTCCCCTGTGGTTGTAGGAAAAGGCGGGTGTGAGCATTGGAGAACAGCATGGGCCTGGCCCATGGGCTGCCCTGAGTGGACTACCGTTGACACGGGGAGCGCTCACTGTCCCTGAACACCTGGAGTCTCTGGCTCTTACACAGCACACTCCAATCCGAGGACCTCACAGCTCTTCTGAGGCACCTGAGGCCAGCTGCAATCTCTACTACCAGTGAAACACTTGAGCCCCAGAAAGGGGAGAGCGAGCAGGTCAGAAAAGTCTCCAGATGGCTAAGCCTTTGACTCCACTGTTCCCTCACCAAGGGCTCAGGTCCTTCCTCAGGACGGCTACACTTGACTACAGGCCCAAGCAGCAGGGCTGCAGCTGCTCAGGAGCGTGGCTCCGCCGCTGGTTCTGACTGCAGGCCCCGGCGCGAGGCCTGACCTGGCTGGCACACAGCAGGGCCAGCTGCCCCACGAGCTCCACTGCTCACCTTGCTGCTCCAGGAGAGCATTCTGCCGCTTGAGGTCATCAATATCTTGCTGGTGTGTGTGGTTTTTCCTTCGCATATACTGGATATACTCTGTGGCTTTGTCTAGGATTTGGGCCCGGGATGCCTGTTGCAATATGAGAAAAAGCAGAGGGGACAAAATAAAGACCTAGTCCATGCAGCAAGGAAACCATTCCTTTCAGCAAAGGCCACATGAGGGGCAGAAGTAGGAGGGGAAGGGCACGAAGCGCTAAGTACTGTCGAGAATCTTCTTTATGCCGGTCAAGGCACCAGCTGCTTTCCACAGCTTACCTCACTGGCACTCTGAGAAAGGTGGTTCCACTAGGAACCCGAGTCTCAGAGAAGTTTACTGGTTTATTCAAAATCACCAGCTAAAGGGTGTAGAGCCTGGATTCACACTCAGCTGTCTCAATCCTGAACTTGTTTCCCAGCCAGCCCCTTTGGTTCTTTAGGTTTCTTTCACGTCTTCGGCCAGGCTGTTCTGAAACAATTAAAATACTACTTAACTGAGAGCTAAGGTCACTCACTCTCTGCTGGGCCTGGCTATAGGCAGCTGGTCCAGAAAGACAAGATCAAGATCTCAGCTGGAGCTGGCTCAGGATGGGGATGGGTACAAAGGTTTTCATCAAGGTCCGAGACTTCAGACAAGTACTCAGACCGTGGTTAACTAGTTCCAACTAAGCCACGTGACCGAGTCACTATTTCAACCTCTCTGGCTAAAGAGACGTTTGTGAAAGCTGTCAGAGCTTGGTGTCAACACAGGAAGGGCATGAGCTTGGGCCATTTCAGGAAGCAACCACACCTTTACCATGGCTGAGGGTAACCTAGGGACTGCCCTGTAAAGGAACAAGTTAATGAGCTAATAAAATGGATGTCCGGTTATTTGGATCCTGGAGGTCAAACTTGTCTGGGAGATTCCCTGCAGGGTTGCAAACTTGGCCTGAGTTACTCATGACCAAGCAGTCAACTGACTGAACTGGCAGAATGGTACAAGGCCCAGAGAACTGACGCCCAAGACAAGCTAGTCTAGTAGCTGAAGTCCGGCAGTCATGCCACGGAGGCTCCTGAGCAGGAGCAAAGCTTCTGAAATGGCAAAGAAATCAGCCACACTTGGGCGAGCAAAACTATACCCACTTGTAGTAAACCCTGACAATCGCAACTCATAGACGCCAGCACGGCTGGGTATCAGAGAGGTTTGGAAGACCTAGGTTTATTCACCAGTTCTCACAAGTACTAGAGTCTCCAGGCTTTCCTCTTATGGCATCCTTAAGGCAATTTCCTCAAAAGGAAACTGTTCATATTCAACCATTTTTATCTGGTGTGAATTATGTGTGGGGCACAGAGCAGACACTGTGGGGAAACAAAATGTATCAGTCATGGCCTCTTTGCCCAGATGCTTACTTACTATCTAGTTGAGGAGATAAACATATCTATATACAGACAAATCACAGGGCAGTACCAACAAGCGTAACTTGAGTGGTACAGATTACAAAGGCCATGGGAAGGACGGCTTTTGGCCGGGGTGGCCACCTTGTGTGTGCCAGCAATTAGCCTTGGCTCTGCACACACAGGCTCCCATCTGAACCAGTGGGTCAGGGTGGGTTAGACTGAGGTGGAATTTGTGGGAAAGGGTTGCTCTGGGCGAGGGGAACAGCATAGGCAAGGGCATGAGGGTGGAGACAGGACCAGGTCTCTGTCTTCAGTTGAGTAAGTCAGCTGATAGAGAGAGAGAGAGGGCACCTACCAGTGCGGGGTGGGGGGCAGGGTGCACAACTCTCGTTACAAGGCCACTTCAGAGGCTGTTCCCCATTTCTGCCAAAGGAGACTTATTAGGGTTAATTACTGGGTGATAAAATGGGGGGGTGGGAAAGGGCACATATTTAGAAGAGACTAATTTAAATACCCTGCCTCTCTGGATGCTAGAGAGGGGATTAAGAACATGTATAGTCGGATAGGTGGCAGGATGGCAGGGTGGGGAGAAGAGCTTAGGAATCCAGTAGATGGGTGCCTCCGGAGTACTGTCCCTAATGTGCTCTGAGACCGCAGACACAGTCTTTCTCGCGGGGCTATTTCTTATCTGACAAGAAACTCTCTGACCCCACTGAGCCTTCCAAATTCTATGCATTCCATCACTGATCTAATTGCCATGCATATTTATATCACAGCCTCTCTAAATCTGCTGTTGTTTCCCCGACTAACTGTTGCTCCCAGAATGCAAAATTAACCTCATTTAACTCCGCATTCGTATCTAGCACAAGGGAAAAAAGCAAAATCTCTGAACAGGAGAGCACTTGCAAATGCTTAGTGATAATTTTTAATAAATGACCACACTGAGGAGCGGCCTGAGTGCTACCACTTTCTTCTTCACACGTTCATATATGAAATCACGAGGTGTTCATACATGAAATCACGAGGTGTTCATACATGAAATCACAAAGTGAAACGTGAGCTGTGAGAAAGATGCCATGAGAGACAGAAGTCTTTCTACCTCAGGGCATTTTCTGGATGAACATACAATTCATAGCTGCTCAGAAAACAGAATGTATTGGGAGCAAGAGGTCTCCATTGAAGGAGAGACTGGAATTAACCCAGCACCCTCTAGAATGCTAACAAGCACTGCCCTTCTTCCATACCCGCCCCTTGCTAAGCAGAAGTACCCAGGCCACTTCAGGTTGTCCCTGACCCCGCCTTAGCAAGTTCAAAAGCATGGTTCAGTTAACTTTATTTTGCCTTCTCCAGTGTTCTCAACAAGAAGTAAAATGCCACAAGAAAAAATTTGAAGTACAAATGACAGAATTCCCCCAAATTTACAAGTGCATGAAGTCCACAGGGAAGAAAAAGCAAAAGGTTGAAGGTAGAACAGGACAGACTCATTGAAAACCCCCTCTCTACAAACCAACCCCCCTGTTTAACAAACCATACAAGATCATGTGACCAGCCACAGGGGGAAGGTATGGGCAGGACCTTGCCTTTATGAGTTTATACTATGAACAGTAAACATGAAGCCTGCAAGAATCCTGGGCCTCGTGGCCTGGACTATGGAGTGGCCCTGGGCTTTCGGTTTCTGTTTTCTAAACGGTGCCCAGTTGCTGAGTCGGCAATCTTCACGTGAGTTTCCCTGAGCAGATAACACTTGGTAGGATCAACATGTCCATAGACCGACTGTTGCCTTTGGGTATCCAGGAAGGATCTGAATGAATAATCTTTCCTGCTAGTTTTTACAATTAGAAGGCACTAATTCTTATTCTGCCTTTCCTAGCAGAAACAGAACCCTTCTATGGTCTGGACAATCCCAGCACAGGAGGGTCTGTGGCTGTGGGACCGAAGCAGCACTGGGCCTTCTGGATAGCTGTGTGAGTTAATGCACAGCAACTGAGGCTTCTCCTTCCCTCTGGGAGCCACGTGAAAGGACACTGGACACCCTTGCCAGATGGTGTTCCAGAACCATGGCTGCACACAGCAGTATCAATTAAGATAATGGCAGCATCTGAGGACTTACACAATGTCAGGTACCCTCACACAACCTTCTGATGTGTTCAGTTCAGTTCCTCAGTCGTGCCCAACATTTTGCGACACCATGGACTGCAGCATGCCAGGCCTCCCTGTCCATCACCAACTCTCAGAGTTGACTCAAACTCATGTTCATTGAGTCGGTGATGCCATCCAGCCATCTCATCCTCTGTCATCCCCTTTTCTTCCTGCCTTCAATCTTTCCCAGCATTAGGGTCTTTTCAAATGAGTCAGTTCTTTGCATTAGGTGGACAAAGTACTGGAGCTTCAGCTTCAACATCAGTCCTTCCAGTGAATATTCAGGACTGATCTCCTTTAGGATGGACTTGTTGGATCTCCTTGCAGTCCAAGGGACTCTCAAGAGTCTTCTCCAACACCACAGTTCAAAAGCATCAATTCTTCAACGCTCAGCTTTCTTCACAGTCCAACTCTCACATCCATACATGACCACTGAAAAACCATAGCCTTGACTAGATGGACCTTTGTTGCATTAGTTCTGATGTGTTAGTTCCCCTATTTTATACATGAGGAAACTGAGGCAGAGTTGTAACTTGTCTGATGTTAAATAACCAATAGGTAATATAGTCAAGATTTGAACCCAGGCCTCTAAGACACCCTTATTTTGGGACCAGAGAGGAGGCTGTGGAACTAAGGAAGAAGATCAATGAAATTTGGAGAGTCAGAGCAGGAAGACAAGGACTACAAAAGAATCGCCCAATTTGTCTATAAGGACATCAGTGAAGAGCCTGGTGAGGGTGGTTTCCTTGAAGAAGTGAGTTTAGGTAAATCATCTTCACATAAGTCAACGGGTGCAAAAGTGACTTGAAGCTGAAGCAAAGATGAAGACTGGTTTTTACAATGAGGTTGAAAAAGAAAGAAATGGAAAAAAAAGTAGTGTATAATAATAGCAGCATAGAAGGAAGATTGTTTTTCTTTTGAGAGGTAAGTGAAACCCAAAAAGTCTTAGCAGAGAAGCAGCAAATATAGAGGGAAAGCCAGAAGATGCAAGCTAGCTTGACGAGAACTGAGTGAACCTGGGCCACGGCTGAGGAGATGCGGGCTCCCCACTCGGCTCTGGCTTTATCACCTAAGAGGAGAAACCTAAAATGGATAGTGGAGACAGCCCAGCGTGGCTCAGGGGCCCGGCGGTTCCTGCATCCTCCTGCTCGTCCGCAGCTGCTTGCCTGTTTGCATCTGTGCCCCCAGCAGCGAGGAGATGGAGGAAAAGGCCACCCCAGCCTCCAAAGGCGCCCACTTGAACAGAACTCTGCTTGGGAACAGAATACACTCACCTTGTGTGCTGCGGCAATAATCAACTACATATTTCACCAGAGGCCCCAAACCCAAGAGTCTGATTCTAATCTGTACCTTTTAAAGGTCCCAAATGATTCTTGAAGTACTTAACAATGATGTTTAAAATGACATCCATGGTTATTAAATCCCAGTTAAGGCAGTGGCTCTCAAAATTTTTCATATAGGGCAAGAGTCCCATACATTTCTGGAGCCGTACATCTTTGTGTTTGTGTATCAGTCCGGGTTGTTTTAGAAAGCAGGTGGGGAAAGGTGAGGAAGAGAAGAGTATTACTAGACTGTTAACACCAGAAACATCATTGCTGTTCCCTGGGGTCCTAATCCTGATCCGAGAAACAGTCATCTTTGCTGAATTTATCATTTTTTTCCTCCTGTCAAAATCAGATCCTACCGGGCTGATGCGACAGTTGCCCTGTTCTCCTAAGAACCAAAACTCCATATCCTGGGGAATGAAAAACCACTGGCTGACTTATCAACTGACATGTTTTACTTTGTACTAGTTATTTTAAAGAAAATAAAACCATTATTTTCTGAAACCTGCACAAACTTTTACAGATGGTAAAGAAAGGGAGGGCTAGGGCAAAGCTGGTATATATTTTCAATTGATTAAGCCATTTTCTGGAAACAAAAATTAAACAGACAATAAATTTGGGTCTGCAGTAAACTAGTTCATTCCAAAATGGAACCACCATCAGTGCCAACAAGGGAGGCTAGAAGGCTGTGGGATCAGAACCAGCACAGCCGTGTGGCCCCTCCAAGGCCTCCTGTGCCTAGCCCAAGGGACCATGCTCTCGATTACTAGAGGAGGCAAAGGTATCACACCCCATAAAGGACCTAGTTAAAGCTGGGAGCCAGACATCTGTTTAAGGGTCAACACAAGTCACGTTTCAAACTCTGTATTCTTTTATCTTGGGCCCTTGGTAGTTTGAAATGAAAGTGTGACACTGTCCCATCCAACTTAGATCACGGGGGACAGGAGCACAGGGCTCCTCCAAAGAGGAAATACCACTAGTTAATAAACATGTGGAAAAGGACTTACTCTCACAGGCAACAGACAAAACACAAAATTAATTACTATCTTTGGCTTACTAAATTAGTCACCCCCTTCAAAAAAAAAAAAAAAATCCAGTGATGGCAAAATCGGTACTCTCAAAACAATACCAAAAGACTAATCTTTAGAATTTACTTGAAAATGAAAAGAAAAGACACATGAAAACTACCCTCCTGGAAAGCGTTTTGACAACATACAGCAAAAAATCAGGTGTTTTCACCACTAGACCCAACAACCCAACTTGTAGGAATCTATTTTATGGAAATAGCCACATGCACCAGGATGTGCATCACTACATTATTTGTTGAGTTAAAAAAACTGGAGGAAATCTAAATGGTCCAAAGAAACATGCCTGATGTCTACATATGAACATTCTATCACTTGGGGAAAGGACATGTTATGTGAGAGCAACAAACCATGGCCTTTACCCATGTGAAGCATGCATATGAAAAGGCCAGGAGCACACCACTTTACTCCTGCTTCTGAGACTCCATCAGCAGACACATGGATTTAATAACAGCAGATTTAGGGAGAGAGGGAAGAGGAGCCAGCTTTGTTTGACATCCACTTGGAGACGTCCAATTTCGGTCATATTAAAATGGGGTATGGGATGGGAGAGTGTATCTCTGAACTGCACTGTCTGGTACAATAGCCACTAGCCATGTGCCGCTAATGAGTCCTAAAATGTGATTAGGCTGTACTGAGAAGTGCTATAAATATAAAACATACTGGATTATAAAACAGTGCAAGAAAATAATATAAAATCCCATTAGCAATTCTTAACTTATTGATTACATATGGAAGTCATACTTATTTTTGTGTTGTGTTACTTCTCAGTTCTATCTGACTCTTTGTGACTGTAACCCGCCAGGCTCCTCTGTCTGTGAAATTGGTGGTATTGGTTTCCAGGCCAGAATACTGGAGTGGGTTGCCATTCCCTTCTCCAGGGAATCTTCCCAACCCAGGGACCCTCTGCACTGCAGACAGATTCTTTAATGTTTGAGCCACCCAGGAAGCATAAATAAAACATACTATTAAAATTAATTTTATCTACTATTTTTGTTTGTTTACTATGTCAACTATAAATTTTAGTTGTATTTAAACTAAATTATATTTCAAATGTATTTGTGGCTCACACTGAACTTTCACTGGACACCACTTATCTTAGAATCTTAGAATAAAGCAAAGGTTGTAGTTTTATTATAGGAATGGAAGGGCTGTTCCTTTTCTTCCCATTTTCCCACAGTTTTTTGCAACTTTATTAGAGGGGGAAAAAAGAAAAAAAATGCTAGAGGGAAGGCCTAGTAACCAATTCCTATCCTTTCAAGTCGCTGAGTTTCATGGCTCTCCAGTCTTCTCCACGTAGTGAGCCCTCTAGCACTGTGTAGCACAGACTTCCAGAAGGATGGACAAAGTTCCTGCCCTCAGGGAGTGCACCCTTCAGTTAGGTGATAAGATTGTTACACACAAAAAAAGGAAGACAGAGGAGAGGCCCATGAAGGTCCACTGGGGTGTCAGGGACCGTGATACCCAGGGTTCTCAAGGTGCTGAGGCATTTGATGTGGGCCGTGACAACGGGCAGGTGGAGACTGACTGGCAAGGAGAAACACACGAAGGCACAAGAGCAGGAAATGCAGGGAGCTGGGGAGTCCTTGAAGTGGGTCTCCTCATTGTGAAACCCCAATGTCATCCAGGTGGTGAGGCTGGAGTTGGGACCTTGGTGGAAGGAAAGAATTCAGATAAACCTGAGGATGACATTCCTGCACAGAGGAGGGCGTGCACTGCCCCACAGCAAGGGAAGCAGCAGAAAAAGCAGGAGGGCAAGTTGGGAACCTTATTTAGAGAACATGAATACCAGTCCCTACCTCGACGGGCACTGAGAAACCCTTGGAGGCTTTCACAGTGCAGAAGTATGAAGAAGTCAGATACAAACTGTACATTTACAGTTACTGAGCCCAGAGCTTAAGGGAGATCTGGGCAACTGTGGACAAGAACTTAAGATATAGAAATTTTAAGAAGAAATACCCAAGTTGGAGTCTGGTCAGATACTAACTGATGGGTAATGAGTTAAAATGGGTAGAGCTGTGGTTTATGTTTCACTTAAAAGACAATCCTTTCAGCAGCCCAGATACGATGTACAAACAGTGCTGCTAAAATGAACTGCCTGCCTCAAAGGGTGTCCACCAGAGTGAGCTCCTCATAATGGGACAAGGCCAGGTGGAGAGGGGGCTTCCTTCAGTTAATAAACACTCACTCTGCTTCCTACTGTGTGCCAGGCTCCAAGGGAAGAAATATGACCAAAGATATTCTCCCTGCCTTCAGTACTTACTATGGTGAAGTATGGGAGATGGGTAGACAGCCACTAAGTAATTACACAAACGCATGTACAGGTACACCTGGGATAAGTGCCTGGGCCACAGGGCTGAGTGAGTTTAACAGGGATACTGACCTTCAGCTGCAGGAACTGTTAGGTTTCCTGGTATAAGGGAGCTATTTGATTTCAACATTTACCTGTTAAGGACACTGGGCTTTAATGAAGATGAAACAAACTAGCTCCGTGTTTTGACCTCTTACTTGATGTTCATCATGTTGTTACTGTTGTTACGTATAACTCTCTCCCCTAACAAGAGAGCTAGATGCTCAAGAGCAGACACCGTGTATTAAACCTCTACGGCGCTCATATTTAAACACATGAGCACACCCACGCTGGCTGTGCTGTCAAAGGGCTGAGCAAGCTGTTTCCTCTGGTGCTCACTCCTCAGCTCCGTCCTGGGGACCCACCACGAGCCGGAGTCTGTGACAGGAGCTGGCAGAGGCAGTGCCTTCCCAGTCTCACCCAAAGAGAAGGGACTCTGACTCACTGCCTAGAAGAACGCTCAACTGTTGAGCAGAAGAAACACTGTTTTCCTTTATTTTCATCTTAGGTTATAATCTCTTTTTAACATAGCTCTATCCAAAAAGGACAAATCCAGAGCACCACTGACTGCCTAAGAGAGCCATGAAGTATGATAAACAGGCATTTAGGAAGAGACTTAGAAGATGAGCTGAGGTGAGGTGAAGTCGCTCAGTCGTGTCCGACTCTTTGCGACCCTGTGGACTGGCCGTCCATGGGATTCTCCAGGCAAGAATACTAGAGTGGATTGCCATTTCCTTCTCCAGGGGATCTTCCCCACCCAGGGATTGAACCCAGGTCTCCTGCACTGGAGGCAGACACTTTAACCTCTGAGCCACCAGGGAGGAGTGAGAAATTACTACAGAAGATGAGAAATTACTATAAACCACCATTTAGCTACACATGGCAATGCTGAAACAGAACCTTCTATCACTAAAGTCAACCATGCCAAGCAGACACTGTGATTGGAAGCAATCTCTCTGGTGCAGGGGCTGGAGCTAACTTATTGGGGCTGGGGGCAGTTAGGGCTCCATGAAAGGCAAACTGACACGCTCACCACCAGGTATACCATTCCCCACCACCCCACCCCACCCCCCACACCCAACAGGGTGAGCTCAGAGCCAGCAAGCCATTGGGCAACACTCCCTAGGACCCAACTAAGGACCCTTAAAACAAAGAATAATTCTGTTCAAGAACAGTACTGTCTTCCTTTGCAAAATGGGGTCACAGTTGTTTTCGCCCTTGTTTCATTAATCCTGGTGGCTCAGATGGTAATGCGTCTGCCCACAATGGCAATGCGGGAGACCTACGTTTGATTCCTGGGTCAGGAAGATCCCCTGGAGAAGGGAATGGCAACCCACTCCAGTACTCTGGCCTAGAGAATCCCATGGACGGAGGAGCCTGGTAGGCTACAGTCCATGGGGTCACAAAGAGTCAGACACAACTAAGAGACTTCACTTTCACTCACTTTCCTTCCTCTGGTTGACTGGCTTATAGTTCTAATTCCATTCTATCTTTCCTGTGGGCTCCAAGTCCAGCTGAAAAACTATGGGAAACAAGACTCAAGCAACAGGAGCTCAAGAGGCCACTTGCAAACAATTCGATCTATGGCAAAACCCAACGAGACTGCCAACTATAATCTATTTCTCAGAGCAGCAATACAGACCCAGACAAATTTATAAACTTCAGTGACACTTAATTCTACACTTCAGTGTTGCCTACACATGCTACTTCAGGGGAGAACATTTGTAGTAACCCTAGTATGACACACTGCTGAGATATTGGCTCTATCCAGGGGAAACTCCCAATATGAAGACAAGGTATAAGAATTTAAGGAAATTTCTTTAAAATGTTCTAAAGTTGTCTATCCCCAGGGTGTGGTAGAAAGACTAACTCGGCAATCGGCAGTCCTGAGTTCTAGTCCCTGTCTAGCTACAGACTAGAATCATGATCTTCAGCCTGCTCCTGTCCAATTATGACAGTGTAATACTCACCTCAGAGAACTACTGTGCAGACTTCATCTTATATTGCAATACAGATATTAGTTAATACCGACATTTTATTTAAGCAAAAGGTGAACATCTTATAGTAAAATATAGGAAACAAAGGATAGGGTTTGGGTCTCGCATTTAAAGCGGTTTTTTTTTTAGGGGGGGGTGTTTTTTAGTATAAAGTATCCCCCATTCTTGGTTAGGATCCAATTCAGTCAGTATTCGTTTCCCTTTAGAAGACAAAAGGCTTAGAACACATAGGCCAAACAGTCCCAATACTAAGAGAGAAGACACCTGGAACATACAGATGCACAAACCAAAGGAGACTGGGGGCCTTCAAAAAAACTGATCTAAGCACCCCCACAACTCACAGGGCAAAATTATCATTTCAGGATTATTTACATAATGTCAGAACCTTGACTGCTGCAATCCAAATCAAGAGTTAGCCAATTTCCTTTGGTTCGAATATCACTTAAAAAAAAAAAAAAATTGCAACATTTAGTGAAAACTCGGAAGTCTGAGGGACCAGAGTATTCTGTGAGACTCAGCACAGCACCTGTGAACAGTGTCAGCAGACAAGGAAAATAACAGATTGTGAAACTTAGTGGCAAAGGGCTGGGGTTCAACCAGAGGTAATGGCCACTTCCTTTATTCATGCTCAGCATGAACATTTGGACTAGAACCCACGGAAGCATCCTGAAATTGGGAAGGAACCTGGTAAACTGCCACTGGTGCTCCGTTCACCTGCTCAAAGAAACCTGGCCCCTGACCACTCCTCTCCCCTATTCCTGCTACTTATCTGACTTCATCTCCTGCCACTGTCCCTTCACTCATTTCATTCTGGCCACCTCGGCCTCTGTCTCCTTGAGAGGGAGGCCCAGGGATGCTCCCAGGCTCCCGCCCCTAGGCTGTTCCACTTGCTTCCCCTGGCGTGGAATGCTCATCACCAGATAGATGCATGGCTGAAGTCTGTGGCTTTGCCAGTGTGTGTTTTTTTGGTCTGCCCCAATGAAACCTGCAACCCTTCTTTCCTTGTTTAATTTTCTCAATAGCACTTATCTGACATAATACGTATATATATTTAATTATTAGTTCGTTTTCAATCTTTTCCTCACCAGACTAAGAGCTGCTTTCATCTGCTTTGTTCACTGCTGTATTCCTAGTATCTAAGACAACGCATAGCATCCAGCAGATCCCCAGTATTTGTGAATGGAGTCAGTGAGTAAATGAATGGGTTACAATGAATGACAACTATGTGTAAGGTTTGTAAGGTTACCAAATTCAAACTGTCAACTTCCTTGAAGAAATGAGACAACAGGATTATGGTAATGTGATTTTTAAGGACCTAAGGAATAATGTTACACTAATGTAAAAAAGACTAGGTAAGAAAAAGGTAGAGTTGAGCTCTTACGAACTGACCTCTCCCAAAGTGCTCTCAAACTTAAGAATCATCTGACTGCTAGTTATAAATACAGATCTCCAGGACTACCTCCAGAAAGACAGACTCAGTAGTGATTCTGAGGGAGACAGTCTACAGGCCGTCTCTTGGGATATACTGTCCCGGCACCACTCCTCGTTAGATATGAGACTTAGAAAAAGGTAGCTCTTGTCCGTTTACTTCACCAAGGCCATTTTAATTGGAATCATGGCACATGAATACGCACCCACGTCAACAGTTCAGGTAAGCATAAGAGATGATCCTTTGCACGTGTGCACTCTGACTGAAAGGGTGAGCCTCTCTCCCCATCATAAAGACTTCCTGTGGTGCTCTGACGGTGTTGTACCCAGGAATGCTGTTATTCCAGGTAAGCACCTTGGACCAAGGCCAGTAAGTCAAGTCCACACTAAGTAGGCCTAACCCACGGCAAATTCTGGTTTTGCAATACTAGGTATTTACATGACCTGTTTTATGTTTTTCATAAAGGTCAGACCCACCTCATGCTTCAACCGCATAGTCATACCTTAGATTAGGTATACAGCATATGGCTTACCAGAGTGGCAGTATAAATAAAATGAAACCATCATGGCATCCAGTTTCACTGGCCCAAGTTTAATTCTGGATAACCAAACAAACCCAAAACTCCTACCACAGAGCTAAATCTGGACAGCCATTCAAAGCACACCTGAGAGCAATGGTTTTTCTTAACATGGTTGCTTCTTGAAACACTGCATTATTGAACCAACGAAACAACCAAGCAGACAAACAAATAAAAAAACAGGTCCTCTTCCAAATTTGCCACTTACACCACTGAACAGCTGCAGAGAGCAGCCAGTTATATTGTGCGTCAAGGATGGAACTAACTGTGCAAACACATATTTTCTCCAAATTTCAAGGACTGATCCTAACCTATAGGCTTTTTAGTCAAAGTTTTGGACTTTGTTGTTCAAATGTAGAAACAGTTGGTGCCTACCTCTCCAGAGAAAACAGTTTCTGGAAGGCCACCAATGGGGTAGGGGGATGGGGGAAGAAGAGTGGTTATTTTTCTCTTTCATTTTGTGTGAACATGTCTCTTCACTCAAGTTCATGTTTAAAATGCTCTCTCTATATATGCCTTTGGAATAATAACTACTCTTAGACTGGGAGATCACTGGTGTCCAGATGGGTTTATATACATTCCTGGGAGGTTTCATTTAAAATGAGTACCACTTTGAACCATACTAAAGGAATTTCCATGGAGGTCCACTGAATCATTGACCTCAGAAATCCTTAGCATTATCCCAAACTACTGTATGCTTGTTTTAACGATTTCTTGAATGAGTAACTTATTATATGTAATATTAATTTTAAAAGATAGCTCCTACTGATGTCTTAACAAGCAGCTCCATTACATCGGACATCGTTTGTTAAGGATGAACTAGAGAGTAAGTAAGGTGTGTGATGACTCCCAGAAGAATCAAAGATGAAGGAAACCATGTCACCCAAATATCCCAGACTCCATTCTTTCTGGAAAGGTGAGGAACCTGCTAAGCCCCACAGTGCGTTCTAAGCTAGTGGTGGCTCATCAGCTTTCTCAATAAACTCACCTTCTCTCCTTGGAGTGAGGGGACCGAGTCCCGCAAACTGTGAAAGCTGTCTTTGATGTGGTCCCTGCGTTTTCGTTCCAGTGCATTATGATGAGCCCGTTTGTCAGCCTGGAAGAATGGGAAAAACAGCACATTAGCAGTGGCACTCCTCCTGCCGTGCACAGCTGAGCAGGTACAGCCTGGAAGTATGTGTTGTCAGCGCAGTCCCAGGTGACTGGACTGGGAAGGATTGGTCGAGGTGGGCAGTTAGGAGTCTCCAGAATTAGGCTCTGCTAAAGGGGGAGAAAGGGGTGAGCAAGGCTTGCGACAGGAACATCCAAAGTAGCTCGATGCATCCAGCTCATGCATAAGTAAAATAAAAGTTATTCACGGGGACAAAGTGTGACTCTCCTGGAACATCAGTCTTCTCCCACAACTTACTTATGTGACACAACAGCCGCCAGTCCCACAGCTAGGAGGTGGCCAGGGAAAAGCTGCAGTGGGCCCCTTCATAAGAGGTGATCACCCCCACTGTAAGAGATTCCCCTTGGCGGGGACCCAGGAAAGGAGTCAGGTCACTGGTACAGAACTTCATGTAAAAACATCACTGTGAGTCTGCTCTGGTCTCCACCTTGCTAAAGGGTACGAGTTTTAAGACCTGCTTGCCAAATCATATATGAGAAACTAAAACCTCTGGAAAACCCAGATGCATGTATCTGAGATCACCATGACAAAGCTGATATAGACGCCAACTGCATTCTGAGCTTTTTTTTTTTTTTTTTTTAAAGTACATCCAAGTGCTATTCTGCCAAGGCCTTCCCTTCACAGGCTGCCAGAAAGGTAGTTCTTAGACAGCAAACCTTCTGACACTCACATACTCTGAATAAATTTCTTCAGGCACCTGTGGCAGGTCATGCTTATTTGGCAGTAGCTAAATACCCACAGACCAAAGTCCTTATCCTGTCCTGCTTAGAATCACAAGAGGGGGCAAAGACAGCCAACAAATCAGGGATGGCAAAACACACCGGGTTCAGACGGAAGACAGCGCGGGTGAACACTGCGGGGAGCTTCGGCAGATCCCCATTACAGGGGCAGTCCCTCCAATGGAGCGCAAATGCTGGCTTAACCCAAAGCAGAAATGTCACATCCGCACTTCGGGAATTAGTGGAAATACCGTACTCTGAGAATTTACCCCCAATAAATGAGGCTGCACTGAGCTAATCTAAAGAGGAAGTCTGGACATAGGAAGTTCAGGTAGCTTTAACCTACCCAGACACAGAACCCGCAATTTTAAAAATGAAGCAACAGGAGTGAACAAATTGGCTGAGCACAAGAAAGCCTCAAATGCATCTTGTACTAGACAAGATGTTCAGATAAAAGTCTATAAAGACAAGACTTACGGGAATGAAAGGACTTGAAATTCTAGTATCTAATCCTAAAAGTCTGAGTCATGACAGAGGAAGGAGAGGCTGGAGCAGCTGTGGTAATTTTAGTCACTTCCTGGTCTCTCAAGTACAACACCTCACCTACAGCTCTGGTGAACAGGACACACGGTTCCCATCACAGCCACAGCTCTCCATGGCATAGTGCTTGTTTTTAGGGCAGATGCCTGGAACACAGCTAAAGCTCTCCTAATTTTACATCTGGATTCTCTGTAAAAATGAGTGTCTGCTG
Source organism: Cephalophus harveyi (assembly GCA_006410635.1). Classification (NCBI taxonomy): domain Eukaryota; kingdom Metazoa; phylum Chordata; class Mammalia; order Artiodactyla; family Bovidae; genus Cephalophus; species Cephalophus harveyi. The sequence goes on from SJYT01054394.1 coordinate 27,578, forward strand.
AACTTCAGCGATAATGTGGAATTTATGGGGAAACTGAGGGAATGACCAGATCACCTGAGGCTAGAAAGTATCATATAGCATTAGAGCAAGAAAATTGCAGGTACCTTCTGCCAGCTACATGAATAGCTTAAAGGAATTAAACATATTTAAGTACCTAGTCCTTTATCTAACTTACCATTCCCTCTAGTTATCTATTGATAAGGTAGTTACGTTGAGTTGGTTCTTAGACCAAAAGCTTCAGAGGGCTGAGAGATGGCATTCGGCATCTATCTGTCTCCCCTGTATTTGCTACACACTCCCTAAGATGGTTTATTTACATGCAAATTAATTGTCCAGCTTTGGTATCCAGCAGCAGCCCAAGATACTCCTGTCTACTAAATCACCCTGATTCCTGGCCCTCCTCCCAGCTTAAGAGCTGTGCACAGAAGCAGTGACACCAGTTACCCAGAATCCTTCTTGTTGATACACATAAAATTCTAATTGTCTGTTTTCTTTCTGGGAGAGCCCTGCAAATCTCAAATGGCTAGAATCAAGCTGGACTTGGTTTCGCTCAGGCCTGCACTAGAAGTGTGGAGCTAAGTATAATCTAACACCAAAATCATCCCCACAATGCATTACCCCCTTCCCATTCACTGAGCCCTGAAAGGACTCAAATGGACAAGTCTTTCGGTTAGAGGACTGTAAGTGAACTTGGCTGTGGACCATCAGCAGAAATCTTGGCTTCTCATCTGGGGAGCCAGCCAACTTTGAGAAGTTGGCTCAACAAGGAAAGGCAGCAGTCCACTGCCTGGTAGAAAGCCTGGCCTGGGGACCGCTGTTCTCAAAGCAGTGGATGGAATTTCTGCGGTGGTTCCAGGCCCCATTTAACCAGCAGAAGAGTGGAATCTTAGACCAATCCCTGCTGCCATGTCCATCCCCAAGCTGCTCCACTTAACCAGAGGCCATTTTAAAGCTCTCTGAGACAATGTCAATGATGTATTTTTTCCTCTTCTCAAGCCTCATTTGAAAGAGCAAGTTAAAAACATGCAGAACTAACATGCCTAATTCCAGGCAACTCTGATTAAATAATACCTCTAGTGGCTTGAAAGACCATATGAAAAAATCTTTATACAAGACTGAGAATTCTGTTTGGGAAACAATTTCCAAATGTCTAGCCGGATGAATTCCCCTCCCCCGCAATTCACCCAAATGGAGGGCCAATTGCCAGGCTTATCACTGCTTTGTTAACTATCTTCACTTGCTGGCAACCCTTTTTGAAAAGGCCAAGATTTTAGAACTGAGAATGAAAAACTGGGTGAAGATTCCCCGTATAAGGCATCTGAGATCCTTCCACAAATGCAAAACTAATTAAGAACAAAAAAAGGGGGGTGGGGGTGGGAAAGGGCCAAACAATTGTGTGTCTTGAACAAATAAAGCTCAACTCCGATGAGCCAGCTTTCTCTTACCTATACTGAGGAAGATGTTTGATAATGAAAACAGGTGCTACCAGACAAGTTCTAGAAGACAAAAGAGGCCTTCTGGGCTGTACAGCAGGCCCCCAAATACCTCCCCTATACATCCTACAGGAGCGGGCTGGATGCTGTCACTCTTTAAGCAAGCTGGATTTGCAGTTCCTGCCAGACAAGCCCTCCTTCAGGGCATCCCAGGCTAACAGCAACACTAAAGGGCCGTGTGATACTGAAGAGTGGCCCACAGATGCTCAACAGGAACTCCAACACCAAATCGATTCCAGCTTTGACATCTCTGCCAAGGTTTTTCTTCAGCCTCTCAGTATTATTTCCCCCAAACTTTCCATACTGGCAGCCAGAACACAAGTCTTCACCTACAATTTGTCCATCTCTGACACTAACAAGCACGTGTTATCTTAAGTGTTGTTAAACGTTGAAGGCAAACATTATTTCCTTAGCCAAGAAGTTGCTAAACTGGCAGCAGGTCATTCAAGCTAAGGAAAGCTGTTCAAAACTGAGGGATTTAAAAAAATTATTTCCTTCCAACTAACTGCATAGAGACTACATCTTCCTTTGAGGCGTTACATCAGACAGTAGCATTATCTCCCACAAGTTCTAGGGAGACAAATCGCATGGGGAAATGAATGTTCCATTATGCAAGGATGCCTAAGGTTCTCCAGAGCAATGCCATCTCTTGCAGATTACCTGACACCTAATTCTGTCTATAAGGGGAATCTTCTTGAATCAATATAGAAAATTCCCACCATATATGGGATTAAGAGTTGCTCTTTAAACATTTACTGCCTTTAAGAAATTTAAAAGTTTTATTTTAGAAGGAAGATAGTGTTGCTTATGATTACTTAATAAGGTATTCTTATTAAACACTAATGCTGGAAATACATAGGCTCAAAATTTTCATCAGAAAAGATTTACTATTTCTGATGGGAAGTAGATAGGATAAATAAAACTGAACTTCTAAGCAACTTAATTCACTTTAATCAACATGAAAACTGCAACATGAAACTAAGGGCAGCTTGGATGAGAAACTCACTAAGGTCCTTAATAGGAGATATAAATGGCAACTTCCCAACACCGCTCCAGCTTGAAGCCAACTGCCTGGTATATGTTTTTAATATCCAATACATATGTGTGTTTTCTAGGCTACTCAAAAAAATCACCTGGTGCCTTAAAAAACTTGGGAAACATATCATATAAATATGCCATCATTCTATAGCCATTTTCCTTGATCAACGATGTTACTATTACTGGCATCTTGGAAAACAACTTATATATAAGATCACGCTTCCGTAAGTATTTTTAGGAACCAAACTTGGCATCCACATCACTGTGAACACTCTAAACTGACACAAAGTACATGTATCATGTAGCACTTTTGCCATGCAACTAATTCAGGGTAAAAGACACTAATTTCCTGACTAAATTTCGATCTCAAAGGTGACCAACCAAGCTCATTCCCCTCTGAATACACTGCAATTCCTAAAAAAACAAAGAGCTCTGAGAGGTTAAAAATATTTCATACCAGAAAGGTCCAGAAACAGAATTGTACAAATCTGTTTCTAACCCCCCCCCCCCCAGATAGGTATGCTGTAACTGAAACATGTGCAGCTGTCATGAAGAATAAGCTGAAAAAACTTTCATTCCTTAAAAAAAAAAAAAAAACCCAAACAGAAATAAAACAAGTATTATACCCTGCATGAAATTTACTTGCCCCAGAAAACTTTAAAATGCAAATTTTTTCCTCCAAAGAATAATAAAAATAAGACAATATCAGTGACATTCTGAGATACAGTGAATTTACTAATAAAAATTATTGTTTGGGATTACTTCCTTTAACAAATCTTATTGGTCACTGGAGAAGTTGTTTTCCGTTTGCACTGAGGCAACAATAAAAAATACTCGTCAAGTCAGTTTCACTTTCTGTTATTCAAGCCTCTGTTCTTGCTGAATATCCAACATGTCTTATGCAGTAAAGCCGTAGCTATTATAGTTACATTATAAAACATGAATGAATTTCTCTTTCTGTATTAGGACCCACAGGACCTTTTCAAAATAACTTCTTAAAAGTTCTTCTGTAGTCCTAAATATTTGGTTCTTCACAGTCCATATCCTTTTCTGAACTAAGGCAAAGCTTAATAGTTTCCTCCCAAATTAAAAAATATATATATTTATCTATACTAAACGTCAGGAGACAGACAGACATAGTCACACCCGGAAAAAAATAAAATCCTTTTAACCCTATTTATTCACAATAATTGCTTGATACGCTATAAAATTTGCCTACTGCTTCTTCTCTCTATGCCAGTGTGATTATCGTACAACAGATAACATTTAAACATCTCAGCAAGTAGATGTGTCAAATTAAAAACAAAGGGTCAAACCCACTCCCTCTGCCCACCCTCCAAAATCAAAGGGAAAATCCTAAGTACCTTTAACATCAAACTTAAAATATCTAGACAAAACAATGAGATTAGCACTCTAGGAGAGTGGAAACATTTTAATAATTTAATAAAACAATTTACATCAACAACCATGTGCATGGATATTTTGAAAAGCAAAAAGCTCTCAGGAACTATACGCCAAAATTTCATAAAGAAAATTTTTCTCACAGTGGAAAGCTGATATAATTCCAATTTAAATAATAATTCTTCAAAGGAAGCCTAAACAACCCCTATTCTCCAATTCTGATCAAGCCCTAGGGCAGATTTTATAACTGGAGACTTGGAGGAAAACAGACCTGATTTCAAACATGAAATTCCATGTTTACATTATTAAGGATAATAATAACTGAATAAAAGGAATTTAATTTTCAAATGTATATAGAGATATTAAGTATCTAACAATACTGCAAAAATTCAAAGTATTGTCTTCAGATACTCAAACGGAAAATAAATTATTTTTTACTGACTATTTGGAACAAGTGCATTGTTGGGATTTTTACAGAAATATCAGCTCTCAACAAGTACACTTTTTCTCAATATCGAACTGCTTTGACAACCTCAGAATTAACCAGGTACAAGAGGGCTTGCTTTTACTCTGTGATAAATTCTTAGACCAGAGGTCTCTAAGTGGCATCCTTGGAATTCTAACAAGCCCCTAAACAACCTGACTGTCTCAAACATCATTTTAAAAATCAGAAAAATAACGTAAAAGTCTGGATTTTTAATCTTTCTTCCAAAATAGGAAGATAAGACAACACTTAGCCTGATTCTCACGTAACCCCCCCACTGGACTACAGTGGCTGCCTTTTCAGAAGATGCATGTCTTCTTTAGTGCCCCAGTTCTCACCTCTGCTCTCTACTTCATTCCTGACTATCTCACTGCCTGAATCCTCTGGAAGCATCTCAATTTTGGGGCTCCATTCTATCCACTCCCTACTGCTCCCATCTGTCAAATGTTAGACAGCATGATTTACTTATTTATCTTTCTCCCTGATTATGATTTATCTTGTATCTATTCTTTTTTCCTTCTATTCATGGAACACCCATAGTACTGTCTCAAGGACATGAGATTAGTGTCTATCTTAAATCCACAGAATCATCTACTGAGAAGATTTATAACAAAACTGTGAGAAATTACTAACAACACTGTACAGTCTCAACCATCACCTCTTAGCAAACCTCTCTCAGCAATGCCACTTTTCTTCAACAATTCTTTTATTGCCTTTATACTGCTCCTTCAACTAAAATACAGTCAGATCACAATAAGCTGCTGAATGTGACACGTTCAGATTCAACCTTTGGCTCCTCTACATTCCCAATGTCTGCATTAGAATAACACCAGATTGTGAGAGATTCCATAGGTCTACAGCAGTCACATGACTTTTGGTTAAAGGTGATTACTGCATGTGGCTTCAACTTCACACAGCCATGGTTTAGAACCTACTTCTTCCTAAGTAAATCTGACCACTTTTCCCTGTAGTAATACTACAGCTTACTTTAGCATGATGCACTTCTCATTTCCCACTTATATAGTGACAACTAGAGCCCCCATCTGAAAACTACGGAAGGATTCATTTCCTTGCACACAACTTCTCTCACTCACCTACATTCACGGAAACTTATCACCTGAGACTCCAGAATTATGAGATTCACAAACCACCCTCCGCCCCCCCCACCACCTAGAACCCCAGAGCAAGGCCCCACCTCACCTTAGAGGTTAACAGGTGAGTTTACTACAACATTACAAGTAACAGAACAATCTCTTTTTCTCTCCGACCCCAAAAAGGACTAGAATTGAACGGAAATGAAAATGAAATGGAGAGTAGGAGACGTACCGCAGATTGAAACCTCGGTTGCTCTTCCTGGAATAAGAGAGAAAAAAAAATAGAAAATATAGAAGTTATTTTTACACTTCACATTCAATAATAAGAAAGAAAATGCCGGCGTCAGAGGAAGCGGCGGGTGGGGAGTCAGCCCTACCCCCCCTTCCCCATCCTACGCCCCCATCCCCCCTGGCGGGATCGGGTAGCGGGGCAGGGGGGTCTCGAGCGCCGCCCCATCTTCCGGGATCCGACCCAGGACAGAAGGGGATCCAGAGCACTGTCTCCTCTCCTCGCACCCAGCTCATGGCATGTGGGCACTCCCAGTCCCTCTCCGCCCTCCTTCATTCCCCAGGATCCGCGGGTCACAGGAGCACGGGGTCGCGCGCGGACGGGGCATGGTCCTAAGCGCAGTCCCCCTTCCCCATGATCCGGACAATGGGATCCCCGGCGCACCCCGTCCCTGTCCCCCGGATCCTGAACGGGACAGGATGGGAACGGGAGGCCGCAGCACCTTCCTCCACAGGGGGAGGTCGGGGTCCCAGAGGCCGCGTGTCTCCTCCCCACCTCCAGTCCCAGAAGGCCGCTCCGGCCCAGAGCCCGGAGAGAGCGAGCCGGGAGCGCGACGGAGGGGGGTCCCGGCCCAGCGGGGGAACAGGAAGGAGGCGGCGGCTGCCCGGCCCCCTGCCGCCGGCCCCCTGCTGAGAACCCCGGCCGCTGTCCCAGCCTGACAACCCGCAAGGGAAGGAAGAAGCCCCAGGACTCACGTCGCTCTCCACCTCGATGTCATCGTTATCGCTCATTTCCTACGGCCCAGGGAGCGGCCACTGCAGCGGCGGCGGGGAAGGGGGAGGGGTGGAGGGGAGGGGGAAGTCACCGACAACAACAAGCCGAGTCCCCCCCCACACACACTCACTCACTCACTCACTCACTCGCTCTCTCACTCACACACACACACACACACACACACAACACGGGCGAGAACCACCTCCTCACTGCAGCACCGGATCAACGGCGGCACGCACGCCCGGTCGGCCCCCTGCCACGTGACCGGGCTCGTCACGCTGGGGCCGCCGAGACTTGTAGTTCTTGTCCCTTTGACTTACGGCCCGACTAAGTAAACAAAAACTACAAATCCCATAAAGAACTGTATCCAGCCTTCGCCAGCCCGGCTTGTTGACGGAGCCCAGAGCGCCTGCGTGCCCCGTGGAGGGGGCGGAGAGAGAAGCGGCGCGGTGCTTGCTGGGAGTCGTAGTCCGTAGACCGCGAGTTGTCAGGAGATTTTCCTCCGGAGGCGGCAGAGGTGGCTGCTGGGAAGACAGGACACGTGGAGGGAGCTGGGGCTCCTGGAGCCGGGCACAGGCTGAGCGCCGGGCGCCGGGCCCAGGGGACAGGGTGGAGGCTTTGGAGGAGTAGCCAGCTGCCTAAATAACGCTGCCTCTCCTTGGTGCGACTGGTTTTACTCTGTCTTTGGATGACTGAGTCGCTCTGCGTTGCGCCCTGGGGCGTGACCCTCCTGCTGGGGGATGCTACAGCAGCGAATTAGGGGGCGCGGCTCCGATTGCCCACGCAGACCCTGGGGATGTGGCTGTAGGGAGGTGTCAATGGCAGGTGTTGAATGATGTCACAGGCCTGGCAAAATGACCGACCACCGGCCTCGCTGAGGAACCTCTCCCAGTCACGAAAATCTAGTGTCCATTCTTCCGGGACTGACCGTCTTGCTCCTTACTTGAGGGTCATCCTTTCAGGCTGTTTACATGGAAATAAAAGCGCCTTCTAAATTTGTTGTAGAGTAAGAAGTTTAAGGAGTGCCCCAGTTCAGAGTACCATAATTAAGAATTGCAAAAAATACCAAAATGGGAAACTGATGCAGCTCCCTATTTAGTTAAAATCTTATTTAAATATTGTGGCATGAGGTATGATCGTATCTATTTCACTAATATTTATTGAACATCCAACATGTGCCAGCACGGAACTGACATAATGTGTAACACTGGAACGGACCCTGTCTTTGTGACGCTCACAGTTGTGGAAGCAAAAGTAAGACTGTCCTGCTGTAATTTTAACAGTGTACCTTTACAATAAATCCTTAATTTAAAAACCTTAGAATGTTTAAATTGTCGAAAGCAGTTTGGAAATAGATTTTGTAATAAAGCTGTCTTCATTGTATGTTAGGATTATTTTTACTGCAGTGTGGAAAGAAAGATTAAGTAAAAATTCTTTATGGTCTAATGTCATCAATGGAGACAACTGAAAATTAAAATAGGATGGTTACATTACTGCCTTGGAAATAAAAGCGTATCTAGAGGACTGTAAAAAAAAAAAAAGTGTACATTAAGTCCCACAGGAGGAAAAAATACAAAGAAGAGCAAGACACTTCCAAGCCTGAGACAGTTACCAAGCTACTCTTATGTCTGGTGTCTGAAATGAATGAAATCGTGAGTTTTCCCTATCAGTTACTGAATCTATAATGCTGCTGCTAAGTCGCTTCAGTCGTGTCCGACTCTTTGCGACCCCATAGACGGCAGCCCACCAGGCTCCCCCATCCCTGGGATTCTCTAGGCAAGAATACTGGAGTGGATTGCCATTTCCTTCTCCAATGCATGAAAGTGAAAAGTGAAAGTGAAGTCGCTCAGTTGCGTCCAATTCTTAGCGACCCCATGGACTGCAGCCTACCAGGCTCCTCCATCCATGGGATTTTCCAGGCAAGAGTACTGGAGTGGGGTGCCATTGCATTCCTGACTTTTGAATACGGAAATTTGGAAATATGTCATTTGTGACATATCTCCCCATGTAAGCACACTATCTGTGCCTAAGAGATAAATGTAAACATGGTAATCTTTACATTTTTCCTTTAAATATCTGTTGTATTTGAAATCTGCACATCTTTGCAAGTAAACTTATCTTTTCTAAATACTTTTGTCTCAGTCTTCCTTTCACACCAAGTGGAGGAGATAGACGTGAACAGATGATTATAAGAGCTGCTGTACTGTAGGGAAACAGGGAAGGTAGGTAGTTCTTGGGCGAGTTAATTAGCTGGAACCTAGGACTAATTCATGATTACAATTATTGAGTGGCAGTTATGTGCAAAGCACTATAGGCAACCCAGGCTACAAGTTAAAATCACTCTGGGGTTTTACAAATTCTGATGCCTGGACCACACTCCAAACTAATTAAGTCAGAACGTCTTGGGTGTGAGAACCAGGTAACATAGGTTTCTTTAAAAAAAAAAAATCTACAGGTAATTCCAACATGCAACCAAGATGGAGGACCACTGCTACAGAGGATGCCAAAATAAGATGTTCTTCCAATGAATCTTATACTTTATAAGAGTGAACTTTATGGTTTGTCAATAATTATAGTTCAATAAAGCAGTTATATAGAAAAGAGGGTAATCTTGGCTTACCTGGAATTTAAAAACTGGAGTAAATTATGAACACAAATAATTGCAATGAAGACAATCTGAGTGTTACATTAGCTACATAGGCAGTGAGTGATGTAAGAGCTCAGAGGAAGGAGGAAAGAATGGAAAAGACAAGAGATCTCTTCAAGGAATTTAGAGATACCAATGAAACATTTCATGCAGAAACAGTATGGACCTAACAGAAACAGAAGATATTAAGAAGAAGTGGCAAGGATATAAAGAAGAACTATATAAAAAAGATCTTCACGAACCAGATAACCATGATGGTGTGATCACTCACCTAGAGCCAGACATCCTGAAATGTGAAGTCAAGTGGGCCTTAGGAAGCATCACTAGCAACAAAGCTAGTGGAGGTGATGGATTTCCAGTTGAGTTATTTCAAATCTTAAAAGATGATGCTGTGAAAGTGCTGCACTTAATATGCCAGCAAATTTGGAAAACTCAGCAGTGGCCACAGGACTGGAAAAGGTCAGTTTCCATTCCAATCCCAAAGAAAGGCAATGCCAAAGAATGCTCAAACTACCACACCATTGCACTCATCTCACACGCTAGCCAGAGAAGGCAATGGCAACCCACTCCAGTACTCTTGCCTGGAAAATCCCATGGACGGAGGAGCCTGGTAGGCTGCAGTCCATGGGGTCGCTAAGAGTCAGACACGACTGAGCGACTTAGCAGCAGCAGCAGCACACAGTAGCAAAGCTGTCTCTTATACACATCTAGCCTTCGCCAGCCCGGCTTGTTGACGGAGCCCAGAGCGCCTGCGTGCCCCGTGGAGGGGGCGGAGAGAGAAGCGGCGCGGTGCTTGCTGGGAGTCGTAGTCCGTAGACCGCGAGTTGTCAGGAGATTTTCCTCCGGAGGCGGCAGAGGTGGCTGCTGGGAAGACAGGACACGTGGAGGGAGCTGGGGCTCCTGGAGCCGGGCACAGGCTGAGCGCCGGGCGCCGGGCCCAGGGGACAGGGTGGAGGCTTTGGAGGAGTAGCCAGCTGCCTAAATAACGCTGCCTCTCCTTGGTGCGACTGGTTTTACTCTGTCTTTGGATGACTGAGTCGCTCTGCGTTGCGCCCTGGGGCGTGACCCTCCTGCTGGGGGATGCTACAGCAGCGAATTAGGGGGCGCGGCTCCGATTGCCCACGCAGACCCTGGGGATGTGGCTGTAGGGAGGTGTCAATGGCAGGTGTTGAATGATGTCACAGGCCTGGCAAAATGACCGACCACCGGCCTCGCTGAGGAACCTCTCCCAGTCACGAAAATCTAGTGTCCATTCTTCCGGGACTGACCGTCTTGCTCCTTACTTGAGGGTCATCCTTTCAGGCTGTTTACATGGAAATAAAAGCGCCTTCTAAATTTGTTGTAGAGTAAGAAGTTTAAGGAGTGCCCCAGTTCAGAGTACCATAATTAAGAATTGCAAAAAATACCAAAATGGGAAACTGATGCAGCTCCCTATTTAGTTAAAATCTTATTTAAATATTGTGGCATGAGGTATGATCGTATCTATTTCACTAATATTTATTGAACATCCAACATGTGCCAGCACGGAACTGACATAATGTGTAACACTGGAACGGACCCTGTCTTTGTGACGCTCACAGTTGTGGAAGCAAAAGTAAGACTGTCCTGCTGTAATTTTAACAGTGTACCTTTACAATAAATCCTTAATTTAAAAACCTTAGAATGTTTAAATTGTCGAAAGCAGTTTGGAAATAGATTTTGTAATAAAGCTGTCTTCATTGTATGTTAGGATTATTTTTACTGCAGTGTGGAAAGAAAGATTAAGTAAAAATTCTTTATGGTCTAATGTCATCAATGGAGACAACTGAAAATTAAAATAGGATGGTTACATTACTGCCTTGGAAATAAAAGCGTATCTAGAGGACTGTAAAAAAAAAAAAAGTGTACATTAAGTCCCACAGGAGGAAAAAATACAAAGAAGAGCAAGACACTTCCAAGCCTGAGACAGTTACCAAGCTACTCTTATGTCTGGTGTCTGAAATGAATGAAATCGTGAGTTTTCCCTATCAGTTACTGAATCTATAATGCTGCTGCTAAGTCGCTTCAGTCGTGTCCGACTCTTTGCGACCCCATAGACGGCAGCCCACCAGGCTCCCCCATCCCTGGGATTCTCTAGGCAAGAATACTGGAGTGGATTGCCATTTCCTTCTCCAATGCATGAAAGTGAAAAGTGAAAGTGAAGTCGCTCAGTTGCGTCCAATTCTTAGCGACCCCATGGACTGCAGCCTACCAGGCTCCTCCATCCATGGGATTTTCCAGGCAAGAGTACTGGAGTGGGGTGCCATTGCATTCCTGACTTTTGAATACGGAAATTTGGAAATATGTCATTTGTGACATATCTCCCCATGTAAGCACACTATCTGTGCCTAAGAGATAAATGTAAACATGGTAATCTTTACATTTTTCCTTTAAATATCTGTTGTATTTGAAATCTGCACATCTTTGCAAGTAAACTTATCTTTTCTAAATACTTTTGTCTCAGTCTTCCTTTCACACCAAGTGGAGGAGATAGACGTGAACAGATGATTATAAGAGCTGCTGTACTGTAGGGAAACAGGGAAGGTAGGTAGTTCTTGGGCGAGTTAATTAGCTGGAACCTAGGACTAATTCATGATTACAATTATTGAGTGGCAGTTATGTGCAAAGCACTATAGGCAACCCAGGCTACAAGTTAAAATCACTCTGGGGTTTTACAAATTCTGATGCCTGGACCACACTCCAAACTAATTAAGTCAGAACGTCTTGGGTGTGAGAACCAGGTAACATAGGTTTCTTTAAAAAAAAAAAATCTACAGGTAATTCCAACATGCAACCAAGATGGAGGACCACTGCTACAGAGGATGCCAAAATAAGATGTTCTTCCAATGAATCTTATACTTTATAAGAGTGAACTTTATGGTTTGTCAATAATTATAGTTCAATAAAGCAGTTATATAGAAAAGAGGGTAATCTTGGCTTACCTGGAATTTAAAAACTGGAGTAAATTATGAACACAAATAATTGCAATGAAGACAATCTGAGTGTTACATTAGCTACATAGGCAGTGAGTGATGTAAGAGCTCAGAGGAAGGAGGAAAGAATGGAAAAGACAAGAGATCTCTTCAAGGAATTTAGAGATACCAATGAAACATTTCATGCAGAAACAGTATGGACCTAACAGAAACAGAAGATATTAAGAAGAAGTGGCAAGGATATAAAGAAGAACTATATAAAAAAGATCTTCACGAACCAGATAACCATGATGGTGTGATCACTCACCTAGAGCCAGACATCCTGAAATGTGAAGTCAAGTGGGCCTTAGGAAGCATCACTAGCAACAAAGCTAGTGGAGGTGATGGATTTCCAGTTGAGTTATTTCAAATCTTAAAAGATGATGCTGTGAAAGTGCTGCACTTAATATGCCAGCAAATTTGGAAAACTCAGCAGTGGCCACAGGACTGGAAAAGGTCAGTTTCCATTCCAATCCCAAAGAAAGGCAATGCCAAAGAATGCTCAAACTACCACACCATTGCACTCATCTCACACGCTAGCCAGAGAAGGCAATGGCAACCCACTCCAGTACTCTTGCCTGGAAAATCCCATGGACGGAGGAGCCTGGTAGGCTGCAGTCCATGGGGTCGCTAAGAGTCAGACACGACTGAGCGACTTAGCAGCAGCAGCAGCACACAGTAGCAAAGTAATACTCAAAATCCTCCAAGCCAGGCTTCAACAGCACGTGAACCATGAACTTTCAGAAGTTCAAGCTGAATTTAGAAAAGGCAGAGGAACCGGAGATCAAATTGTCAACATCCGTTGGATCATTGAAAAAGCAAGAGACTTCCAGAAAAACATCTACTTCTGGTTTATTGATTACACCACCAAAGCCTTTAACTGTGTGAATCACAACAAACTGTGGAAAATTCTTCAAGTGATGGGAATACCAGACCACCTGACCTCCTCCTGAGAATCCTGTATGCAGGTCAAGAAGCAACAATTAGAACTGGATATGGAAAAACGGGTTGGTTCAAAACTGGGAAAGGAGTACATCAGAACTGTATATTGTTACCCTGCTTATTTAACTTGTATGCAGAATACATCATAGGAAATGCCAGGCTGGATGAAGCAAATCAAGATTGCCGAGAGAAATATCAATAGCCCCAGATATGCAGATGACACCACCCTTATGGCAGAAAATGAAGAACAACTAAAGAGCCTCTTGATGAAGGTGAAAGAGGAGAGTGAAAAAGCGGGCTTAAAACTCAACATTCGAAAACTAAGATCATGGCATCTCGTCCTATCACTTCATGGCAAATAGATGGGGAAAAAAGGAAACAGTGACAGAGTTTATTTTCTTGGGCTCCAAAATCACTGCAGACAGTGATTGCAGCCATCAAATTGAAAGATTCTTGCTCCTTGGAAGAAAAGAGATGACAAACCTAGACAGTATATTAAAAAGCAGAGACATCACTTTGCCAATAAAAGTCGGTATAGTCAAAGCTATAGTTTTCCCAGTAGTCTTGTACAGATGTGAGAGTTGGACCCTAAAGAAGGCTGAGTGCTGAAGAATTGATGCTTTAAAACTGTGGAGCTGGAGAAGACTCTTGAGAGTCCTTTGGATAGCAAAGAGATCAAACCAGTCAATTTTAAAGAAAATGAACCCTGAATATTCATTGGAAGGACAGACGCTGAAGCTAAAGCTCCAATACTTCGGCCACCTGATGCGAAGAGTCGACTTATTGGAAAAGACCCTGATGCTGGGAGAGACTGAAGGCAGGAGGAGAAGGGGACAACAGAGGATGAAATGGTTGAATGGCATCATTGACTCAATGAATATGAATTTGAGCAAAGTCCAGGAGACAGTGAAGACAGGGAAGCCTGGCATGCAGTCCATGGGGTTGCAAAGAGTCAAACACGACTGAGTGACTGCATGACAGCAACTGAGGTATTGTTGACCAGATAAACCTTCTTAGACTGTCAGCTTCGGGAGGGGAAGGACTGGTTCTGCAGAGACCTGGTCAGATTTTGGTCACCATGAATCCCCAGTTGTTGGATGGAAGATTGGGCAAGTTGGAGAGGTGAGGAGGAAAGACTTTCCAGGTAGAGAGAGAATGGTGATTTTAACAGATTTCATTTTAGTAATTGATAAATTATGAAGACCTGTCAAACCCAGTTATTAAGTTTGACCTAATAGACATAAAACCTTGAACCCAATTACAGAATATGTTCTTTTCAAGCACTCACAGAGCATTTACAAAAATTCATCATGTTTTGAGCCATGAAGCAAATAGTAACAAATTTCAAAGGACTGCGATTTTAGCATGTTCTGGAGCCTAATGCAATTAAAATAGAAATAATAACTAAAAAATCCTAGTAAGTTTTAAGTGACCAAAATGGAGGGACTTTCATGAAGATGGCACATATACAGGGAAGAACCAGACATAGGAGTGCAGAAATTTCCTTTTGTTTTCCTTTTTAGTATTTTTCTGATGTGGGTGATAATGTAAGACCCTAAGAATTCGTTTTTATCTCTGTACACGTGAGTGTCTTTGGTAAGGCACTCATCAAGACTGGGCCTTCACACTGACTCAGCAGCCCAGTCTAACTCCTTGCTACTTCAAGTTTGGTTCAGTGCTATCCACATCACCAGGGAGCTTGTTAAAAATACAGAGCCCACTCCAGACCTACCAAATCAGATCTGAACTGCAACAGTATGCTCAGGTGGATTTACAGAGTTTCAGACTCAATAGGGTCTGGAAAAGCTCTGATGAGGGGAAGGGGACAGCAAATTGGGGAGTAGGTCACCTCCATTTTCTCCTCAGCTCTTTTCAATTTGGCTTCCACTTTACCACTTGACTAAAGTCACTCTTTCTCTCTTTTTTTTTTGCCACGCTGTGCTCCTTGCTGGATCTTACTTCTCCAACTGGGGATCGAACCTGGGCCCTGGCCGTGAAAGCACCGAGTCTTAGCCATGGTACTTACTGCCAGGGAATTCCCACCTAAAAGCACTCTTTTCCAGGCCACCAGCCACCTTTTTATTGGTAAATCCTTTGAGCTGACAGTAACCTTCTTCACTGTGGACCACCCCTATTTCTCAAAGGCCAGGAACGCTCCGGCTTCCTCTTACCTCCTTGGCTGCTCCTTCTCTGTACCCTTTGGTTCTTCCTGCCCTGTCAGTGTTTGAGGTCCAGTGGCTCTGTGGTGGCCCCCACCTCTTCCCCGCCTACTCTCTGCCTGACAGGATCCTCTGCCTCTTGAGGCTTTCATGATTGTCTTTCTTCTCTCTGATGGCAGCCCCAAGACGTGAACTCTAGATGATTATATTCAGTTTGTTTCTCAACAGGTCTACTTGGAATCACCCACAGGCAACTCAAAACCTGAGGCTTATGAATGAGAAAAAGTAGGTTTGGCTCAGCATTTGGAGTAAAATTCATTTATATAAAGTTGCATGTATCTGTTTGAGTATGTATGTACAGAGAAATATGTAGGAGAATATTGAGCAAAAGTGTTAGTAGCATTTGCCTCTGGGAGGTGAGGTTTCTGGAGATTTTTCTTTTTCTTTCCTTTTTAAGTGAGCAGCATCATTCTCACCCAAACAGTAGGGCTATTAAAAGACAACCACTATCTCAGTAAGTCCGTTATCTTTCCTAAGCAGCAAACTTCTCAAGCCATCATCTCGAGGAGGAGGGCTCCTCCTTTTCCACACCGCTTATGCTTGTTTTCTCTTTATTTGCAGGGGAGACGGAGGGTGTAGCCACAGAGATACCAGCAGGAACCAGCTGGCATACTCAAATTAGGATCACTTGCTGCTGCTGCTGCTGCTAAGTCACTTCAGTCGTGTCCAACTCTGTGTGACCCCATAGATATGTGGGCAGGGTGTAAAGAAACTGCAAGGAATCGCACAGTACCGTGGGGACTCTGTGCCCACCCCTCGGCCTGCAGGGGCGAGGGAAGGAGCGGTTATTGGAACTGGGACAAGGGCCGCATGCCGAGGGCCCTCTGACAGGAGCTCAGAGTTGGGGCCCAGGACAATTTGATGTGGAGGGCCAAAAGGAAGATGACGCAGCACAGCAAAGCACCCTTGCCTCCTTTTCTCACCTTTTCAGAGAGTGCGGAAGAATTGGAATCCTTCTTCTGTTTTCTGCCCTCCAGCCAGTTTGATCTAGGAATGGTATATCTTCACTCTCTTCATTAAACTTTTCTATCTCTCTCTGGTGGCTCAGACAGTAAAGAGTCAGTCTGCCATGTGAGACACCCAGGTTCGATCCCTGGGTGGGGAAGATCCACTGGAGAAAGAAAGGGCAAACCACTCCAGTATTCTTGCCTGGAAAATCCCATGGACAGAGGAGCCTGGCAGGCTATAGTTCATGGGTCACAGAGAGTCGGACACGATTGAGAGACTGAGCCAACGATCCCTCTCAGTGCCCTCAGGATAAAGTTTACACTCCATAGTTTGGCACATAATGCTCTTCATGATCTGGCTTTTTTGCCAGTGTTATCTCTTAGCTCCTAATCTCTTAGCCTCTGTACTCCAACTGTGCAGAACTTTTTGCCTTTCCCCCAAACGACCATGTTTTCTTTTGCCTCTAGGAATTTCCACAGTCTGGTATCTCCCCCAAACCATTCCCACTTATTTACCTTTTCTTCTCATCCTTTGGGACTTTGCCATCACCTCCTCCAGGAAGTCCTCCTGGATTCTCCAGAGCTGGATTAGTGGGAATGGAGTGAGCAACAGGCAATCAGTTTCTTCTCTTGTTCTCCAAGCTGATGAGTCACTCCTCCTCTAGGGGGTAATAAAAGAGGAAGCACAGAGACACAGTATTCCTACTATATTTTTTTCTCTCTGCAGAATAGAGTAGATTGTTCAGTATCTTGAACTTTCAGCCTCCAGAACCATAAGCAGTAAAGGTCTGTGTTTATAAACCATCCAGTCTGTGGTATTTTGTTAGAGCAGCATGAATCGACTAAGACAATCATCATCTGTTTTTATTTGATGTTTACTTACTTGTTTTTGGACTATCACCCCACTAGACCATAAACTCTGTCAGGGACCATGCCTATTTTGCTCTTAATCATATCCCTGGCATCTAACATGGTAGCTGGCCTGTGGCAAGTACACAATAAATAGTGTAGGCCTGAACCTAAGAATTGTTTATTTCAAGGCCATCATACTTTATAGACTCCATCAGTCAGTCAGTTCAGTTGCTCAGTCATGTCTGACTCTTTGCGACCCCATGGACTGCAGCACGCCAGGCTTCCCTGTCCATCACCAACTCCTGGAGCTTACTCAAACTCATGTCCATCAAGTCGGTGATGCCATCCAACCGTCTCATCCTCTGTCATCCCCTTCTACTCCTGCCTTCAATCTTTCCCAGCATCAGGGTCTTTTCCAATGAGTCAGTTCTTCGCATCAGGTGGCCAAAGTACTGGAGTTTCAGCTTCAGCATCAGTCCTTCCAATGAATATTTAGTACTGATTTCCTTTAGGATGGACTGGTTGGATCTCCTTGCAGTCCAAGGGACTCTCAAGAGTCTTCTCCAACACCACAGAATCCATCGGTAAATGTTAATTCATTCTTAGAAGTATCTGGAGAAAGAATTATGAAAATGGTTTCATCTTTGCCAGAAAGCTAAGTAGAGCTTCCCTACCTGACCTGAATCCCTGGGGCTGATAGGAAACAAAGAGGCTATTTGTTTGGGTTTTGCTCCACACATTGTGCTTGGCAGGGCAGTCCCTGCTAATAATGCCCTGCTCTGAATTCTTCTCAAAATGTGTTTCAATAATTCTGAGGACTTAGGGGTCAGGATGGAGAGGAGGAGATTATGTCAAGGGCCAATCTGTGTTTAGCCTATGCTTTACTTGTAGTCCTTGAACTAATTTGACTCCTTTGTCAGAAAAGCAAAGGCATCTGTTCACAGCTTTCTTAAGGGCCTGCAGGGGATGTTTTGTTTGATAGAGTTAGTTTCCTTATAGACGTTGGTATTTGTTCATGGAAGTTGTTACACTGATCACTTTGGCTTACTGGTATGGTATATGAATACAATAGTTTATTAGGTAGGAGAAATTTTAGTATAATGGAATAATATTTTTCATATTAGGTAGGAGAAATTTTAATATAATGGAATAATATTTCTCATATGTTTGACCATATAATCAAAGCCCAATTTAAGAAGAGTAAACAAACAGAAATTACAGATCTTTCATGGAGATGTTTGAGGTTGAATGGGACAACAGCTTTTATTTTAAATAATATTTCAATCAGAGTCTTCATTGTGAGGCTCTTCAAAATCAAAATGAACTCCTCAAGGCAATTTGGAAATCACGACTAAGCATCAAATATGATAGATTTTGCAACTTTGATCCAGCTTCTTGCTGACTGTGGCAAGAACATTTTGCCTACCAACTCCAAGTTCCTTTTACAGTAGGTTACAGTCCACGGGGTCGCAAAAGAGTCGGACACGACTGAGCGACTGAACTGAACTGACTGAACTGTATGCCCCAGGGCACGTGGTTTCTTCAAAGAGATGTCCTTTGTCTCCTGCCTGTGACAAAACTGGGGACCATGGAAGGCATATGTCTCTCTGAAGCTTTGTGGAGTTTAAATAGCCACCACCAAACATTTAATTAACAAATAAATTGATTAATTCTTGGTGTTATTTAAATGGATGGCTCAAAACATTAGATATTTATGGAAAAGGAAAGACGGAAGAAAGAAGTGACTGTAGGGGCTATTACCCTGGAGTCCCCCACAATCAGAGTGGATGCAGCTAGTAAAGGGGTGGTCCTGATTCTACTGGAGCTCCAGGGCTTCTACAAGCCTCTGTCCCAGAGCAAACAGGAGAGAACCTGCCCTAGGGGATGGAGCTTTGCAGATAAAATGAGATTATGCATGTGCCAATATTCTCTTTTGTTTTTTAAGAATTGAGGTATAATTTATATACAATAAAATTCACTTTTTAGTGTACATTTCTGCCAGTTTGACAAATGCAGACGGTCATGCAACCTATCACCACAATCCAATCAAGTGTAGGACTGTTCTACCGTCCCCCCAAATTCTTCTATGCCTTTCTAGTCAACACCCCCCATGACCTCAAGCCTTTGAAAGCCAGGACTGATCTATTTTCTATATCTATAATTTTGCCTGTTCTAGAATAAACACAGAAACAGCATCATACAGTATGTAGCCTTTTGTGTCTCGCTTCTTTCGCTTTGCATTTGGGATTCATCCAGCTTATTGCATATGTTACCAGTCGTTCTTGTTACTGTGAGGTGATATTCCATTGATGGAGATACTAGTTTGTTTACCCATTCACCAGCTGAAGGACATGTGGGTTGTTTCCAGTTTTTGACAATTAGGAATAGAGCCGCTATAAACATTTGCATACAGGTTTTTGTGTGAACATAAGTTTTCATTTCTCTTGGATAAGTACCTAAGAGTGGAATTTCTGGGTCATATGGTAAGTGTATGTTTAATTTTATAAGAGACTGTCAGGCTGTTTTTCAAAGTGACTGTACTATTTTGCATCCCCAGCCGCAATATATGAGTTTGTATGACAATATTTTGAAAAATCAAAATTCTACACATCACTTTTAAAGGCAAGTATAAAGTAACTTTCCCAGTATTGGGAGGAATTTTCAGAGACAACTCGAAATCTGTTTGCCAAACTCGCAAACAGAGGCCACAGAAATTAGCTGAGAAGGTTGACGGAGTATTTGGAGCAGTTCTTCAAAGGAGAGTGTTTATTTCGAATCCCAGTTAGTATGGACAGACATCTGTTGAGCACGTTCCATGTCCTGGGCATTGGGCTTCCTGTTTTACACATTTTCACAATGACTGCTGTTATGATCCCACCTTACACGTGAGGACAGGAGGCCCAGAGAAGGTAATGACATACCAATTACAACCCAGCTCATAAGAGACCTCACAGGCAATAAAATCCAAGTGTGCTGCATTCCAGACACTGTACCCTTTTAACTGCTCCCCTGTGCTAGCCTCTTAGCTGCTGAGAGTTACTGCTAGTTATTAATGCTTCTCAGATTGTACTTTCTTCATTTCTTTGCACACAGACACCAGGCTGGAACATGGGCAGATATGAAACTTTCTGCCAGCTAACCCTGAGCTCCGCTGCTGTTCCTTTAGTCCAAACCCACAAGTCTACTCTGCCAGGCTGTGCTCCCAGCTCTCAGACTTACTGGCTTCCTCTGAATCATGCTGTAAGCTGCGCATTGTGTCTTTGGAGATTTGGAGAATATTCTAGGAAGAAAGCCTCCTGCCGAATGTGGGGAAATCCAATGGAATGACCTTTCTCTTCTAGTTTGAGAAGGTCAGGCTGAGAGTGTGCTGCCAAGCACGGGTCGGGTTCTTTCTCTCCAGCTCTTGCTTTGATGTGGGTCATTCCCAACACCACACAGAAGCACAGAGACAGAGTTTTAGGGGGCTTATCTTGTGCTTCACATGTTGGGTGCCTCAGAGTGCCTTAGAATCCTAACTCCTCAGATCCATATGGTGTGATTGAGAGCTGACAGGGACTCTGTTGCATTCTGATCCCCTTGGATCCACTGAATTAAATCACTGCCAGAATTCTGACTCTGCCACTTACTGGCTGTGGGACCTCGGGCAACGTGATTAACCTTTCTGTGCCTGAATTTCTCTGTCATAAATTAGGAAAGTGATGCTTATACATGGGGTGTTTTAAGGACTGAATGAACAGGACTGAATTCAAGTACAGTGCCAGGCAAATCGCAAGTGCTTACTAAATGGTGATTGTTATTGTTTTTCAGTCACCAAGTCATGTCCTACTCTTTGCGGCCCCACGGACTGTAGCCTGCCAGGATTTCCCAGGCGAGAGTGCTCCTGCTCCAGGGGATCTTCCTGCTCCAGGGGATCTTCCTGCTCCAGGGGATCTTCCTGACCCAGGGGTTGAGTCTGCCTCCCCTGCATGCGTCTTCTGAATTGCAGGAGGATTCTTCACTCCTGAGCCACCGGGGTAGTTTAATACTAATACAACCCAGAGACTCTGAGTGATACTCCTAATACCAAGGTATCTCAGAGCACAGTTAGAATTAGTCAGTGGGGTGCTCAAATAGGATGCTTGATTGGGACACAAGAGAAATCTGAGATTAAGAGCAGATTGGCCAATTAATTAGCTTTGTGACCTTGAGCGGTCATTTGACCTCCCCCCTCACTTTCCTTCAGTAATTACCTCTGAGGATTGTTCCTTATGGCTATCCCTCTGACCTTTTAGAATATAAACTAAAAAGAACCAGCTGAACCTTCAGATTGCCACATCCTCTTTTATTCTACTCAGTTTCAAAAGGAAGGATCCTGGTTTTTAGAAAAACGTTGTGTTTTCCCCAGAAAGAGACATTTAAAAATAGGAATAATGATGGTAGCCACAGGGCATGGTGACCCACTCCAATATTCTTGCCTGGAGAATCCCCATGGACAGAGGAGCCTGGCAGGCTACGGTCCACGGGGTTGGTTGCAAAGAGTTGGACACCACTGAGCAACTAAGCATAGCATAGCAGCCACAATCCTGAGCATTTTTGCTGCGCCAGGTGCTGGACTGAGTCCTGCATCGTGTCACAGAAGCCTCCCAATAGCTTGGTGAAGATGAAGAAACAGGCTGAGCCAGGCCAGGTCACTTGCCCAGCATCACTTAGCTGATAAAGGGCTGAGCCAGGATCTGGACCCAAGCCTCTCCGAGGCCCTGTTGCATGTGTGCTCGCTCAGTTGGTCCGACTCTGCGACCCCCGGGACTGTAGCCCGTCAGGCTCCACTGTCCATGGGATTTTCCAGGCAAGAATATTGGAGTGGGTTGCTGTTTCCTCCTCCAATTTATCTTCCTGATGCAGGGATTGAACCTGTGTCTGTTGCATCTCGCGCATTGACTGGCGGAGTCTTTACCACTATGCCACCTGGGGCTTCTCTGGTCGCTCAGACAGTAACGAATCCACCCGCAATGCGGAAGACCTGGGTTTGATCCCTGGGGTGGGAAGATCCCCTGGAGGAGGGCATGGCAACCCACTCCCGTATTCTTGCCTGGAGAATCCTCATGGACAGTGGAGCCTGGTGGGCTACAGTCCACAGGGTCACAAAGGGTCGGACACGACTGAGCGACTAAGCACACGTAGGCACACAGGCCACCTGGGAAGCCCCTCTGATGCTGAAATGCATGCTCTTCAGCACAGCACTGCTGCGTTGGCTGGGACTATAGTAGAGAACTTTAGAATGGAAGGAAGCTTTGGAAATGGCCTACCTAGTCACGTGGCCCCAAACCACTCCTTTTAATCAAGCTCAGCACAGTTGCTGCTACCTCTACCAAGTTATTGATACATAAGCTCCCTGTCCTCTCTACTTGGTAGCACAGTGAGCTGGAGAACCCTGGTTTGCAAACTCCTCTTCGCTGATCAGTACAGTCTGAAGTTGCCATACACTTGACTACCAAGGAGGCGAAGGGTAATCGGGGAATGAAAGGCTGTCATCTGAGAGGTTCAGGCTGTGAAGTAGACAGTTATATGTCCAGAGCACTCAGGTCCTCTTTCTTAGGGTGAGTGGAGAAAACATTGCCTAAGCTGTCCTATGCTTTTCCGAACTCCAGCCGTCTCTTCCAACCGCCAACAGCAAACCCTGAGCCTCTGGCATTTCCCTCTGGGCTTGGTAGGGAGAGCGGTGCTGGCACGGCCAGTCTGCTGGCTGCAGTCAGCACGGCCTTCTCACCCTGTTTTATCCCGTTACTGCCAGTGGCTTATGTGACTTCGAACAAGTCTCTCAAAGATCAATTGAGTTGTTTAAGCTCTAAGCACATTGATTAAAATAAATCATGAGGACTGATGATGTTCTGTGTTTATAGGAAAATTTTCTTCTAGGCCAGAGTCCCTTCTTCCCCCACCCTGCAGCATAGTTACAGGCCAAATGCCGTGGCCATTCAAGAAGTATGAGAGGAAATTTGCTTTGAAATAGGAGGAGAAACTGACCTGGCTGGTTTGGTAATAGGTCCAAGGAACAGAGTGTCCTCTGGACACTGACAGCTGCTGGAATAAGTCTGTTCCTCTTGTCGGTCAGGCCGACCCTCTCTGGCAAGTTGACTCATGATTATGGAGATGATCAACAACAGTTACGGAAAGCCTGCTGTATCCTTGTCAGCAAGGTGTGCTGAGGTGGGAGATGAGAGATTTTTATGTACTGATAAACAGCAATGAAAAATGACACGTGTGAAGCAGATTATAAAACAATGCATAACATGGTATCACATTTACGTATTTTTTCAAATATGAGTATGCATAAAAATATCTGGAAAATATACA
This sequence comes from Cephalophus harveyi, assembly GCA_006410635.1. Classification (NCBI taxonomy): domain Eukaryota; kingdom Metazoa; phylum Chordata; class Mammalia; order Artiodactyla; family Bovidae; genus Cephalophus; species Cephalophus harveyi. The sequence continues at coordinate 51,021 of SJYT01054394.1, forward strand.
CAAACTGTTGGGACTTCTCTGGCAGTTCAGTGGTTATGACTTTGCTCTCCAATGCAGAGTTTAATCCCTGGTTGGGGAGCTAAGATTCCACATGCCTCTTAGCCAAAAGACCAAAACATGAAACAGAAACAATATTGTTACAAATTCAGTAAAGACTTTAAAAATGGTCCCTGTCAAAAAAATCTTAAAAAAAAAAACAAAACAATATACACAAACAAAAGAAATGGGATGGAAGAAGGCAGAGAGGGAATTTTCATTTTTTTATCATGTATGCTGCTGCTAAGTCGCTTCAGTCGTGTCCGACTCTGTGCGACCCCGTGCGACCCCATAGACAGCAGCCCACCAGGCTCCCCTGTCCCTGGGATTCTCCAGGCAAGAATACTGGAGTGGGCTGCCATTTCCTTCTCCAATTTTATCATGTATAATTTGAAATTATTTGAATTTTTCTAAAGAGAATGCATTGCTTCCACTCACCCCCAATATTCTTTGGTATTTATTACAATATGATTTTTTAAAAGTCAGATTGATTGAAGTAAAATTAACATATTATTATATAGTAATTATACACATACTATGGTAAAATCACTCTTTTAAAAGTGTATGGCTAGATGAATTTCAACAAATGTACATAGTCATGTAAGCTTTATCACAATAATTAATTATGTAGACTATTTCCATTGCCCCCACAGATTCTCTTCTGCCCTTTTGTAGCAAAGCTCCTGCCCTTACTCCTAGCCCCAAGTGACTGCTGATCTGATTTCTGTCCTTATTGCTTAGCTTTTTCTAGAATCTTAATAAATGGAATCATATAGTGAGCAGGGAGCTTTTCATGCCTGGTTTCTTTCGTGTAGCACGATGTTTTTGAGACTCATCCCTGTTGTTGCTTGTAGTAGCTTGTTCCATTTCTTTGCTGAGTAGTATTCCTCTGTACCTTAGTTTGTTCATTTACCAATGTGGCTTATTTTTTGCTTTTTGTAATCGTAAGTCAATCTGTTGTACACATTTTTGTATAAGTCATTGTGTAGATGTAAGTTTTCTCTTGGGTCAATACCTAGGAGGTTTGTTGGGTCATGTGTTAAATATGTGATTAATTTTTATAAGAAACTGCCAAACTGTTTTCTAAAGTGGCCATACCATTTTGCATTCCCATCACAGGTACCCCAGCCACTCCACCTCTTCAACAGCTTTAGATATTGGCAGATTTTTGGATCTGAGTCGTTTTAGAAGGTAGATAGTGTTATATCATTATGGTTTTAATTTGTATTTCCCTAATGACTAATAATATTGAACATCCTTTCATGTACTTATTGGCCATCTGTATTATTTCTGGTGACATGTCTTCAAGCTTTTCATCCATTTAAAAAACTGGGTTTTCTTTCTAATATTGATCTATAATATTTCTTAACATATTTTGGGTAAAAGTTCTGTATCAGAGATGTATTTTTGCAAATATTTTCTCACAGTATGTGACTCATCTTTTCATTTTTCTGAAGTGTCTTTTGAACAGCAAAGCATTTTCATTTTGATGAAATGTAATTTATTTTTTTATGTATTAATAGTTTTTCCTTTTTGTGTCGTATTTAAGAAACCTGTTCCTAACCCAAGGTGACAAAGATTTTTCCCACATTTTCTTTTGGAACTTTATACTTCTACCTCTTACATTTAGGTCTATGATTCATTTTGAGTTGATTTTTAAACAGCTTAGATATAATTCACATGCTACACATTTAATCCACTTAAAGTGTACAAGTCTGGTTTTTAGCATATTTAAAATTGTGCAAGCATCCCCACAATCTAATTTTGAACATTTTCATCAAACCAAAAAGGAACCTCAAACTCTCTGGTAGTGACTTCATATTTCCCCTCCCACCCCCTCAACTCTAGGCAACCACTGATCTATTTTCTGTCTCTACAGATTTGCCTATTGAGTTAATTTTTATATATGGTAAAACCACTTCAGCATTCTTGCTTTGAGAAAACCCTGTGAACAGTATGAAGAGGCAAAAAAGGTAAGAGTTAAAGTTCATTTTTTTGGTACATGTATGTCCAATTGTTACAGCATTACTATTTGTTGAAAAGACTATCTTTTTTCCACTGGACTATTCTATCAGCTTTGTCCATAATCAACTGACTTACATGTGTGAGTCTATTTCTGAACTCTCTCTTCTATTCCATTGAACTATATGTCTATCCAAATGTCAAAATCACCCTGTCTTGATTACAACAGACTCAAAAAAAAAAATTGAAATATGGTAACATGAGTCCATCAACTTTATTTTTCTTTTTCTGGCTATCTTGTATCCTTTGAAGTTCCACATAAGTCTTTGAATCAGCTTATCAAGTTTCTAAAATAAGCCTGCTGGAATTTTGACGGAGATTGCTTTGAATCTTTAGGTTAATTTAGGAAGAACTGACATTTTAACAATATTGAGTCTTCTGATTCATGAACATGGTACATATTTCTATTAATTTAGGTTTTTAATTTTTCTTAGTAATATTTTAGTTTGCAGTGTTAGATCTTGCATGTTTTATCAGACTTACTCCTAAGAACTTCATGGTTTTTATGCTTAAATGCTACTTTTAAAATTACAATTTTAGTTATTTATTGTTAGTATCTTAAGATATGATTTTTGCACATGGACCTTGTATTCTGTGAGTTTATTAAACTCACTTATTTGTTCTCTTTGTTTTGTGAATTCTTTGGGATTTTCTATGTAGGTGATAGTATTTTTATTTTTTTTCAAAATGTATGCCTCTTACTTCTTGCCTTATTGCACTGGCAATGATCACCAGTTCAGTGTTGTATAGAAGGAGTAAGAAGAGACATTTTGCCATGTTCCCAATTTCAGAGGGAAAATGTTCAGTTTTTTACCACTAAATATGATGTTTTTATCAGTTTGAAAGTTCTATTCTAGTTATCTCAGTGTTCTTAATCATAAAAAGATGCTGGATTTTGGCAGATGTTTTTTGCCTTTTTTTTTTTTTTTTTGCATCTTTTGAGATGATCGCATGGTTTTTCTTTTTAGTCTGCTGACATGGGGAATTACATTGTAAATTTCTTTAAAAGTTAAACCAACTTTGCATTCCAGGGATAAATGCTACTTGGTTATGATGTATTATGCTTTTTATATATTTTTGGATTTGATTTGCTAATATTTATTAAGAATTGTCACATTTAGAAGAAATAAGGATATTGGTCCATAGTTGTTTTTTTTTAATTGTGGTGTCTTTTTCTGATTTTGTTATCAGGATAGTGAGGGGAGACGTATTCTCTCCTCTTCTATTTTCTGGGTAAATTTGTGTAAAATCTGGGTAAATTTGTGTAAATTTTCTGGTAAAAGTTGTGTAAAATCTTATTTTCTGGGTAAATTTGTGTACTATTTCTTATTTTTTGTTTTGAATACTTCTATATCATTTAAATTTTTTCTAAAAAGAATATAATACCTTTGACCATTGAACAACGTGGGTGTGAACTGCCTCAGTCCATTTGCATTACATGCAAATATTTTTCAGTTGTAAATACCACAGTACTACATAGTCCATGGTTGTATGACTCCACAAATTGGAGGCACTGTGGATACAGAGGGCCAACTCTAAGTTACACATGGATTAACACCCCAGTGTGTTCAAGGGTCAGTTGTACTTTAAAGTTTCTATTTAAAAAATAATTTTATAGCTATGAAAAACAGTAGTAGTACAATAATAATACAGAGGGTTCCCATATACCTTTCACCTAGATTCCTCAATGTTAACATTTTGCATAGTTACAGTATAATGATCAAAACTAGGAAATTAACACTGATAAAATGTTACTAATGAATTTATAGATTTTATTAAAATTGTTGTTGTTTGGTCATTAAGTTATTCCAGCTTTTTTGCAACCCCATGGACTGTGGCCTCCCAGGCTCCTCTGTCCATGGGATTCTCCAGAAAAGAATACTGGAGTGGGTTGCCATGTCCTCCTCCAGGGAATCTTCCCGACCCAGGGACTGAACCCAGGTCTCCTTCATTGGCATCCGGATTCTTTACCACTGAGCCACCAGGGAAGCCATTCAAATTTTACCGCTTGCCAAATAATGGCCTTTTTTCTGGTCTAGGATTCTACACTGCATTTAGATGTCATGTCTCCTCCATTTCTATTCTTAAAAAAAAAAAAAATTATCAATCTCTATCTTTAATGATATTTGCATTAATTTTTTAATTGAAAAATAATCAAGAGAAAATTTCCCCTATCTCCTTCCTTCCTTCTGAATAATTTTGGTCTATTAGCTTGGGCCAAAACAGTATGCACCAGTGGAGTGTGGGTAGTGGACGTTTCAGTGGCCTGTCACAGATGTAGGAACCCAAGTGTAGTGAAGCATAATCTATGAATGGAGGGTTGATGATGGCTCAACAGAGTTGTCAGGATATAAACTGAGTGAGAAGGGCCTCTATGCCAGTGTAGGGGTGAAGGTGGGCCGGGTGATGTGATGAGGGTCTCTGAGCAGGGGTATGATGGCAACAGATGACTGGTTACACACAGGGGCTTTGATCAACTAAATGTATCAAGAATGATTAAGAGCAGATGTCACCCTATCAGAAAATAGAAGCTAAGATATAGATATATAGATCTCCTTAACTCTATACTCAGAAATTCAGAGAGGAGCAGCATTCTAATAGCATTGAACACATCAGTACCCAGATCTTGGCTTCTAAATATCATTCTCCACTAAAAGAAACAAGGATGCTTTAAAGCAATGGCTGATTTCAGGGCTGGGTCAAGGAAAGTACAAGATAAGCCTAGAATTTTTTTTGTGTCAGAAGTTTAGGAAATTATAGAAGAATAATAGAAATATGTTAAAAGAACAGAGAAGCCAGTTTGAGGAACCGCCACTTTCCAAATCTGGGGTAATTTGAGCATCAAGGTAAATAATAAGTTATAGACTATACCCCACTTAATAAAATGAGAGTTGTTGTGCTTATACTGAAGTAAATGAATAATAAATGGAGAGAGGAGAAAGGCTTTTTTTTTTTAACCATGGGATGCTAATGAATGAATATGAAATGATGATAGAATTAGAAAATCACACTGGCAACCAAAATAATAATAATAATAATAATGCAGTCAAAAAGCACAAAAGAATGTGTAATAGCGGGTAAAAGATGAATGAGGAATGAATATTTACATAATTCCAAAGTACCTCCCAACAAATATTTGAAAATTACAAAAGAAAAAAAGTGTGACTGTGGTGGGAAAGTGGGCAGATGCCATCTAATCAGATGATCAAGGTTAACATCACAAGGAATGGGACAAATCAATATCAGGCACCTCTTGATAGAATATAATGAGAAGTACACAGCAGCTCTTCTGTGATATTCCTGACGAAGATGCATAAACTAAACTTACTCATGAGGAAACAACAAACCCTCAAAAAGGAATGTCTAGAAAACAACTGGCCTATAATCTTCAGAAGTTTCCAGGCTTTTAAAGACCAGAAATGACTGGGGAACTATTTCAGATGGAAGCAAGTTGAAGACACATGACAGTTAAATACTATGCTTGATCCTGTTTCTATAAAGGATGATATTGGTATCATTAGTGAAACTTGAATAAAGCATGAAGGTTCAATAGTAATCATGTATTGATGCTGGTTCTTGATTTTGATGGTTATTATGAACAGAAATAATCAGGGAAAGGAAACAAATATTTATCCTGCTACTTCTCTAGTATTCTCCATCTTCATTGGTGCTACCATCATCTATCCCAAAATGCAAGCTTGTAATAAGAGACTCATCCTTGACATCTTTCTTATAATGTTAAAGTCCATTTGGAACAACCTAAACATCTATGATGGATCGGTAATAAGAAACATCTATGCCTTGGGATTGTTGTCGTTTAGTTCCTAGGTCATGTCTGACTCTTTTGTGACCACGTGGACTGTAGCCTGCCAGGCTCCTCTGTCCATGGGGTTTCCCAGGCAAGAATCCTGCAGTGGGTTGTCATTTTCTTCTCGAGGGAATTTCCCAACCCAAAGATTAAACCCATGTCTCCTGAATTGGCAGGTGTGTTCTTTACCACTGAACCACCAGGGAAGCCCATGCCTTGGAATAGTATATTGCTATTCAGAGGAATGAAGTGCATCTCTATGACACAAAAATAAAAGGAGAAAGTTGTGAAATAGAATAGAAGATCCCCTTCTCATCAATTTTTGTACACACAAAGACCAAGTACAGTGAAGGATATATTCCCAAATGGTAAAAATACCATCTCTTTGGGGTGAAATTATGAATTTTTTCCCTTACTCTTTGGATTTTTTTTAGAGAGATGCATTAAAAACACACAATAAAGATATTTTATTTTTGAAGAATTGCTTAATATAAATAATATGGTAGAGACTTAAAAAGGAGATAGAAACCATTCATCTTCAAGGAAGCTCAAAATGAACAGGACAAAGTAAAAATTACATATATGGTCTAGAATACATATAGCAAGAAGAGATATAAATTTAGAGGCAAGCTGCAACTATAAAAAAGAATGAGGACATAAGAAAGAAGAAAGACTGATATTAGAGGACTTGGGGCACAACTAGAAAGGTCTTGGCTGTGTGATGGATTTTGAAGAAAAGGGGGTCATGGGAAGCTGAGGGAAGGCTGTTTTCTGAGAGTGGGGAAGTGGGTACCTGGTTCAGAGATCTGAGCCATGTGGGGAGCTGAGGGAGATGCTTAGCTGACATGATAGACAGTTTTCTTTCCTGAGTTTTTGTATTTCCTTTAACTTCTCTCATTTTTGATTCCTCCTTCCCCACTGTTCCCTGGTGACTTCCCGGACATGTCTGAGTGACTTTACTTCACCTCCCCACTGTTCAGCAACCTAGGGGTAAAACAACCCCATTCACTCCAGTGAAAACATGAATGTGCGTGCTAAGTTGCTTCAGTCATGTCTAACTCTTTGCAACCCCAAGGACTGTAGCCCACCAGACTCCTCTGTCCATGGGACTTTCCAGGCAAGAATATTGCAGTGGATTGCCATGCCCTCTTCCAGGGGATCTGCCTGAACCTGCATCTCTTATATCTCCTGCTTTGGCAGGAGGGTTGATTACCACTAGTTCCACCTGACAAAACACCCTTAATAGAGTTAAAAGAGTTAATGTGAACAGAAGTTAGCTTATAGGACTTCCCCTGTGGTCTGGTGGGGCTTCCCTGGTGCCTCAGATGGTAAAGAATCTGCCTTTGTGGGAGACCCAGGTTCTATCCCTGATCCTCTGGAAGAGGGAATGGCTACCCACTCCAGTATTCTTGCCTGGAGAATTCTATGGACAGAGGCTCCCCTGTCCCCACCAGGGCTACAGTCCTGGGGATTGCAAAGAGCTGGACATGACTGAGTGACTAATATTTTCACTTTCACTTGGTGGTCCAGTGGTTAAGAATCCACCTTGCATTGCAGGGGACACTGGTTCAATCCCTGGTCAGGAAGATCCCACATGCTGTGGATCAGCTAAGCCTGTGTGCCACAGCTACTGAGCTCACACTCTAGAGCCCATAAGCTGCGATACTGAAGCCCATGCACCCAAGTGCCCTTGCAAGAAGAAGCCACAGCAGTGAGAAGCCTGTATACCATAACTAGAGAGTACCCCTGACTGCTGCAACTAGAGAAAGCTACTGTGCAACAACAAACACACAGCACAGTCACAGGTAAATAAAAATGTTATTTTATGAAAAACCTAGGGAATATATAAAGAAACTGTGCCTGACAGTACCATGTAAAAACAGTTAAGCCACCTACATCTTGTTTCTCATTCTGAAGAATTCTGTGAAAAGATCAAAGATCTGTATATATCCCTGTTTCCCTGCTCTTGAGATAATTTCACAATCACTCTTAAAGTCCTAGCATAACTTTGCGGGCATCTGGTCTGCCTCTTAGCTGTATGTATGTGCCGCGTGCCTGCCTCTTAGCTGTGTGTTCTCTGGGTGCCATCTCGTTTCCTACTCCAGGGAAGCTGGTCCAGGAAATACATCTTGTTCCATGTAGAAGCAAGTCTCAGCTCCCTAAAACTCAACCTGCTGGAACCTCTGGACGCCTCTTATTCTTTCCTAGCACAAGATAGTACAAGGGCAGACCTAGTTCACAGCTGAGCTTTCAGGCAATGCTGTTGGACATCTTTAAGCCCTTCCTACTTAAATCTTTGACTCTACCTACTTTAGAAACATTCTGTGATGATTCACTCGAGTCCCTGCACCAAGGAAGGGTCTTGTAAAATCTGCCTATTATAGTTTCACAACCTGATAATAACCACATAGTAAACATACCATTCGCACAGTATGAATTAGTACATTTACAGCACGGGTAAGGTCATTCTCACTTACCAAGTGAGGTGGTAAAATCTCGCCTGGAGGGCACGTGTTGGGAAGACTTGGGAGTAGCTTTGTAGCAGGTGAAAGCTTGAGGTCATCTTTCTGGCTAGTATCTCAATTAGGTGGTTTAAAGATTAAAAAAAACAATTGAGTGAATTCCACCTCAAGAAATTATTTTTAAGAATTGTGCCTGCAGGCGTGGAAGGGGAGGGTGGGACGAATTGGGAGCGTAGCATTGACATACATACACTGCTGCTAAGGCGCTTCAGTCGTGCCCGACTCTGTGCGACCCCAGAGACGGCAGCCCCGTCCCTGGGATTCTCCAGGCAAGAACACTGGAGTGGGTTGCCATTTCCTTCTCCAATGCATGAAAAGGAAAAGTGAAAGTGAAGCCGCTCAGTTGTGTCCGACTCTTAGCGACCCCGTGGAGTGCAGCTTGCCTGGAAAATCCATCTTTTGGATTTTCCAGGCAAGAGTACTGGGGTGGGGTGCCATTGCCTTCTCCGATACATACACTACCAAGTGTAAAATAGCTAGCTAGTGGGAAGTTGCTGTATAACACAGGGAACTTAAGGCAGTGCTCGTGATGACCTGGAGGGGTGGGATGGGGATGGGTGGGAGGGAGGCTCTCGAAGGAGAGGATATATGTGTACTTATAGCTGATTCATACTGTTGAACAGCAGAAACCAACACAACATTTTAAAGCAATTATATGCCAGTAAAAAAATATATATGTAAGTAGTTTAAATTCCTTTGATTAAAGTAATTCTGTTTGTAATAGAATTACTCTCTGGACCAGAAGGAGAAGTAGTGCCTCTAATTTTGCCAGTCCTTAAAAAAGCCACATGGAACATATTAACTGCACATACATTGAAACTGAGAAAGAAAAACCTTTATTATGAGGTGGTACACTCACCCTGCATGGTCTATCTGGAGTATACTTTAGACAGTATCCAGAATCTTAAGAGTCATAATTTTTGCCCTCCTGTTACTTCTTACTATGGAAATAACATGTACATATTAAATATGATTATTGATAATGCCCTTATTATAAAAGCTTTCTGTGGCTACACAGTTAGCTTCACCTGTTCTCCTCACTACTGCATGGAGGAGAGTCTTTAGAGCAGGTGAGTTGGGTTTTATTTGAGAGATTGAAGTGGAGTTTAAAAGGCACTTGATAAAGACAGAAGTGGAAGTATGAGCTCTGAAAATCTGACTACCACACTAAAATAGGAAAAAGTGCATGGTTCGGGCTATCTTGGGATAGGACTAACCCAAGGGAGAAATTTATTTTGTATTGGGCTTATTTCAGTGTGATTTTTGTATAAATTTTTGTAAGATAAGGGTCTACTTCGAGTGGAGCCTCAGCTCAATATCAATCTTTGAGCTTCTTTCATGCAAGACCCTTGTGGGACCTGAGACCTCCTAATACAACCAAGAAATGATTTTATGTTCATCTTGGTAGGCATATAAGATGAATCAACTTATCAGTTCAGTTCAGTTCAGTCGCTCAGTCGTGTCCGACTCTTTGTGACCCCATGAATCGCAGCACGCCAGGCCTCCCTGTTCATCACCATCTCTCAGAGTTCACTCAGACTCACATCCATTGAGTCAGTGATGCCATCCAGCAATCAACTTATAACTACATATTTATTTTACAGACTCTTTTACTTACTAAGTGCTTAGTATTCCGTAAGTAGTAACTCATGTAAGCCTTCTACCAGCCCTCTGGGGGAAGACTATTATTGGTCCCATAAAGCTGAGGCACAGAGAGGTTGAGCATGCGTGCGTGCTCAGTCGTGTCTGACTTTTTGCCATCCCATGGACTGTAACCTGCATCCATGGACAGGCTTCCCTGTCCATGGAATTTTCCAGGCAAGAATACTGGAGCGGGTTGCCATTTCCTACTCCAGGGGGATCTTTCTGACCCAGGAATCGAACCCGCATCTCCTGAATCTCCTGCATTGGCAGGTGGATTCTTTACCACTGAGTGTCACCTAGAGGCTGAGCCATGTGCCCCAAATCTCACAGTTCCGAAGCGGCAGAGTCAGGATTTGAACCCATGAGTCTGGTCAGACTCCAGAGTCTTCTTCACATTTGGCATTGTGGTGCTTATCTACTGGGATTAAGCGGTGGAACTCCAAGATCTGAACACCCTTCCCAGAAAATAGGCTGATAGTTGCCATAAAGAGAACAAACAAAGTCCACACATTTCCTGTTAAAGTAACTCTCTGTTTAGAAACCACACATGCTTTATATGTTAGCATAGGACTCACATCCTCTCAGGTCCCAACAGGGTGTGAGCATTTTGACAGGATAGCGCTGTGGGAGGACCATTTCTGCACTGAGGAATGTGATAAACAAGGGGCAGACCATCTTCCCTCATTGACAGAAGCCCCTCAACGGATATGGGCCAGTCCCCCTGTCTTCCACCCCCAGTCCCAGTGAACTGCCTGGTTTGGGGGTCAAAGATCATTCAGATAATGCAAGACTCCCACCATCAGGCAGAAGATAGGGAACAGTGTGGATATTGCTTGGGACTGCATTTAATAGGGAATGAAGGCAAAGTAAGATTATTTTGGCCGGTCTTTGTCTTTAAGGCTCTATAATTTCCTTATTGCTATAAATGGAAATGGAAGCACCATCTGGACCAGAGGGAGAAGGAGTGCCTCTAATTTTGCCAGTCCTTAAAAAAGCCACACTGAGCACATCAGCTGCACACATGCTGAAACTGAGAAAGAAAACCCTTTATTGGGAGGTGTACACTCACACTGTGCCGTCTATCTGAAATATATTTTAGACAGTATCCAGAACACTTAGAGTTATAATTTTTGTCCTCCCATTACTTCTTACTATGGAAATAGCATGTATGTATTAAATATGATTACTGATAATGCCCTTGTTGTAAAGGCTTTTCTGTGGCTACACAATTATCTTCACCTGTTCTCCTCACTACTGCGTGGAGGAGAGTCTTTAGAGCAGCTGAGCTGGGTTTTATTTGAGACTCTGAAGTGGAGTTTTAAAGGCACTTGATAAAGACAGAAGTGGAAGAGAAGGGTGAGCTCTGAAAATCTGACTACCACACTAAAATAGGATGAAGCGCATGGTTCAGGCTATCCTGTTGCTTTTATTTCTACTATGTAGCCGACCACACAAACTGAGCAGCTGAAGTCCTGTGCTCTGCTGCTATCAGCAAAGACGGCTCCAGGAGCAGCTCCCAACTGTTTCTGCCCCACATCCTGAATTTCTTGGAAAGACACATGCTCAGAAAGGGCTTCCTATTAGGGACGAAGGGTTGTACTGGCCTCTTTTGAGGGCAACCAGAAAAAAAGATTTTTTCAGTAAACATGCTGAGAAGGCAAAATGGAAGTCAAATCTCTACATTGTGGAATGACAAGTGACCGCCTTCATAGTCCAAAGACACGAGAACATTCCTGGGCCTTTTAAGATGTCACTGCAGAGGTGGGTGAAAGACTGACAGTGACTTTGGTAGATCCTTACAGCCCAGATGTCTTTTTCAGGTTTTGGTTTAAGCCCCTTTTTCTTTTTCCCAGATTCTTTGACCACACCAACGCCCCGGTAGCCACAAAGGCCACCTGCACATGCCCGTGGCGCCTGCCTGATGAAATCCCACAGTGCCCAGGGCACAGAGAAAGGAGAGGCTCTCTGGGTTAGCTGACAGCTAATTTCGCCCGTGTTTATTCTGCTCATGTTACCTACTGCTTGGAGGTAACGGTTGGCAGTTTCTGGGTCCAGGGTCACATCGCCAGGGGAGACCAGATGGAGTGCTGGGCAGGATGCTGAAGGCAGGGAAGAGGAAAGCTTCTGGGGAAGCCGCCTGGACCCCAGAGAAGCTATGGCTTGGGGAATGCCTCCCTACGTCTCTGCTAAGGAAGGGGAGCCTGCCTGCCCCAGGCTTGGGCAAGCCCACTAGCCATTAGAAGACTGCATATCTGTGGAAGGCCTTATTCTTCCTCTCTCAAGACAGGGAAAACTTGGAAGACCCAGACGTGACCCAGTTGCTGGTGAGTATGAGTCAGCACAGGCCCCCAAAACACCTGCTGGGCCTGGATAGGGTGAGGTAAACGAGGTGCCAAAGGCATAGAGTTTAAGGAGGCGCTCGAGCTTCAGGTTGGGCAAATGCCCCCTTCCCTGCTTATTGGACCCTCTCCCAGCACTGGGCTGTGTGCTCAGGAGCTGGCGTTCTTTAGGCTTAAGCTTTAGTAACATCCTGAGGCCGCTGGTCAAGCTTGGCCTAACAACCTGCCCAGACCCACTGCTCACAGCTTCCCCCCTCACTGTTCCCTTCTCTCAGGCCTGATTCCTCCCTCTTCACATGAATGTCAATAACCCTACCTAGATGCTTTCTTTAAGTGTGTTGAAACGTGTTAAGATGACCAGGAATGTGAACAGAGGCCCTGCCTGGTGCCCTCTCTGCACACTCAGGGAAGTTGACTGTTGACAAACCTGTCTCAGTCTCCAGGGTTTGCCGGACGTATTATCTCCTCTCCCTTCCACAGGTCAAGCTGGCTGGTGCCCGTTTAGATGCCTCACCGGGCTCATTATCATGAGCTATTTCCGTCTCCTCCAGGGCAGTTGACAGGTTCTTTAGGGACAGAAAAAGGGAAAGGCTTTGAGCTCCCAGCCAACAGGTGCTTCCCTCTACACTAAAGAAGGGCTACTCTCCAGCTGCAGGGAGAAGCCTGCTTCCCTCCTTCTAGAACAACAGTGACTGCCCAGGGGGAAGCAGGACTTCTCATCACCTTTGAACTTGTGCGGGAGGTCACTGAGCTCACCCCGCCTGGAGAAAGCATCGTTTCTCTAGCCCAGTTAGTTAACTTGAAGACTAATGGTTTAACCTTAATGTTTACACTCCTAAGAATAAACAGAGTTTTTTTTTTTTTTTGCAAGGATGAATTGATTTATTTCTCAGGAATAAGCAAGAGAAAGGTAAACTGTACACTGTCTTTCCCAAAAGGGACATCTGGAAGAGAGGGATGCAAGCTGGGGACAAGCCTGCCCCTCACATTTGCAAGGCCTGGGATGAGGGGACAAATGGAGGCCCACACGTCATAGATCTACAGCTTCAGAAGTCATATCTCAAACCAGGGAACTGCCTAATAAGTGGATCTTCCGACCCTGATATGTTTACTTTCATAACCTAAAATGTCAAGTTCAAATTGAGAATTCTTGGACTTGTGCCCAGGGACACACAGTCCGGGGAGTGCCTGCCTCGCCCCTCCTACCCCCAGCCCTGCCACCCCTTCTCTTCCTGTCATGGCTCTGCTCTGAATTATGAGGGGCCTGTGTACACATGTGTGGACACCCCAGGCTGCACGTCGGGGCTGCTTGCATACGTCACCCTTGGCCACCCTTGGGTTTTGGGAGCATTACCCAGAAAAGAGGACAATGCAGGCCCTGGAAGTAAGCTCAGGGCTATTTGGGCAGGAAATTCTGGGACTGTTGTCTAGAAGAGGGGCCTGGGGCTTGGGTGTGTGTTTGTGAAAATATTACTTTGGCCCAAAGGAAGGGCCAGAGAGGGGACTTTTCCCAGGACCAGGTGCAAGGGCAGTGCTGCCAGGAATAACCAGCCCCTATCAACATTCAGAAAACGAAGACCACGGCATCTGGTCCCATCACTTCATGGGAAATAGATGGGGAAACAGTGGAAACAGTGTCAGACTTTATTTTTGGGGGCTCCAAAATCACTGCAGGTGGTGACTGCAGCCATGAAATTAAAAGATGCTTACTCCTTGGAAGAAAAGTTATGACCAACCTAGATAGCATATTCAAAAGCAGAGACATTACTTTGCTGACTAAGGTCCGTCTAGTCAAGGCTATGGTTTTTCCAGTGGTCATGTATGGATGTTAGAGTTGGACTGTGAGGAAGGCTGAGCACCGAAGAATTGATGCTTTTGAAGTGTGGTGTTGGAGAAGACTCTTGAGAGTCCCTTGGACTGCAGGAGATCCAACCAGTCCATTCTGAAGGAGATCAGCCCTGGGATTTCTTTGGAAGGAATGATGCTAAAGCTGAAACTCCAGTACTTTGGCCACCTCATGTGAAGAGCTGACTCATTGGAAAAGACTCTGATGCTGGGAGGGATTGGGGGCAGGGGGAGAAGGGGATGACAGAGGATGAGATGGCTGGATGGCATCACTGACTCAATGGACACGAGTCTGAGTGAACTCTGGGAGTTGGTGATGGACAGGGAGGCCTGGCGTGCTGCGATTCATGGGGTCGCAAAGAGTTGGACACGACTGAGCGACTGAACTGAACTGATCAGGACCTTCCTCTTCTGTGCAGACAGAGTCTCCTCCAAGACCTTGCCCTGCCGTGTGCTCTGCATCACCAGGGAAGTGGCCAGTAAGGAGAATGTGGCCAGAGTTCTCTGCTATGTGGACCCAAGTCTACAAAGAATTCAGGGAACTGCCTTCTTATCAACTCCCAGGCCTCCAGCAACTGCTAATGACCAACGTGTTCAATTGGAGCCACTAACCCAATAGAAAAAAATGGCCATTCCCAGGTTCTATGGGATCCACCCAAATGCCTTGTAGAGAAAGAAAGTGGGCAGGGCTGGGAGTGGTGTTGTTGTGTCAGAGCCTGCCAGGCTAATTGTTCATCTTCAGACCATTTTGTTCTCTGGATAAAGAAGCAAAAGCAAGACATCTGATGATACCACTGTTTTTCCCCTTTGGCCCACCTGCCTTTACATGCCTGTTTAAGACGTGCCTGCTATTCTGTAAAGAAAACAAAGAGGACTCAGGTAATCCCCAGATGCCAGCCCAAGTCAGCCCTGCATGAGGCTCCTGACTTCCTAGATAATCCACAGCTTCCTTAACAAAGCGGACCAGCATTCATCCTGTGCTTTTGTTTTATAGGCTGTTTTATGACTGGAAATAACCTGCTTATTGTAAATCTCTCTTGTGGGATTTACAGAGGTGTCATCTGTTCTATTTTCCTGGCTCTTTCACACATTTATTTAAATTCATTCATTATTTGGCAAGAACATTTTGTATTCTAAGTCTTAATCATATAAGAAAGAAATATTGTCCAACAGACACGGCCATTATTATACTGATTCAGTTTTTATTCATTTAGAAGTTGGGGTTTCTCCCCCTTGGTGGTTCTCTGGCTTTTACGATACAGTTTCTCTGTGAAGCCCTAGAAATGCCTCATAAAAGTGGTATGTTTGAGTTTGTAAGCTTCCAAAGGTGCAAAATGCTTTCTTCAAGGAATAAACTCATTTATTATTGCTCCAGAGTTTTATAAACTATCTTCTTTGCAAGGGAGAGACAACAGTATGTTCTAGTTTTTGCTTTTCTCAATCACGGACTCCTAGGTTGGTCCCTGGTTTCCATAACTGTCTTTGACCTCAGGGAGTTTGCAAGGCCCTTTAAACCTCCCTCCTGGCATTTTTCATGCATGTGTGTGCAAAATCTACATAACTGATAATTTATCATTGTAAGCATTTTTTTAAGTGTGCAATTCAGTGGCCTTCACTACTTTCACAATGTTGTGTAACCATCACCACTATTTCCAGAACATTTTCATCACGCAAACACCCATCAAGCAATAACTTCCTATCTCCTGGCATTTTGTTCCTTAGCTTGTGCGGTGTTTATGCACTTTAGAGCCAAGGAACCTGACTTGGAATATTGGCTCTGTCCCTTACTAGGCCTGGGATGTTGATCAACTTGCCCTATCTCTAGCTTATTCAGTCGCTCTGTCATGTCTGACTCTTTGTGACCCCATGGACTGTAGCCCACCAGGATCCTCTGGACATGGAGTTTTCCAGGCAAGAGTACTGGCGTGGGTTGCCATTTCCTACTCCAGGGGATCTTCCTGACCTAGGGATTGAACCTGCATCTCTTGCATCACATTGGCAGGCAGATTCTTTACCACTAGCGCCACCTGGGAAGCCCAAGTCTTAGTTTACTCATCTGCAAAATGGAGCTAATAAGAATCCGAATAATAGCCTTCATGGAGTTGTTACATGTACATAGTACCACACACGAAGAGCATCATCAGCCCTCAAAGGAGCACATTGTCTTCTCCTTACTGTCAGAGTCTCATTGCATCAGATGAGGGTTCTCAGCTATCATTCCCCAAATCCCTAGATCTTCACTGCCATCTGGGCTAGACCTGGCTCCCTCTCCATCCCTGAGGCAGGGTTAAGAGGGGTTCAGGACATTTCTTAAACTTCCCAATAATGACTAACATTCACTAAGTAACATTTGTCAAGAAGAGGAAACTCAGCACAGCGATAGGTGTTAAGGAATGGGAAGCAGGTCTCCCAGCTTGTAGGTGAAAGACAGGATTCGAATGTGGTCTGGCTTCAGGGCCCTTGTTCTCAGCCACTGGACTCTAAAGCCTTGATGTGCTTGTAAGCATCTGGTAATGATTGTGGCAGAAGTAGAACTTGGAGAAGCAAATTCAAGCTCACCTAGCAAGGCTGTGGCATGGCCAAGAAGACAGACTGGCCACCTGATGCCCAGCCACTGGCTCTGACAGCTGCAGGGGTAATTATCCTAAGAGTGTTATGTCAAAGCTAATCAGGGAGTCAGATAATCAACTTCCCCTTCCTTAGAGCGAGGCCTGAGTTTTTAGGGAGCTTTTAGCCATGAATGATACCAGTGGTTTTCTTCCTGGAGTATTGCTTTGATGGCTTTCCTCATCTATCTTCCAAACCACATGGTTGGAGCTTCCCGAGGATGAGTGTCACCGGCTACCCACCCACCTGCTTCACCATCCTGATTCTCAGTCCTCCAATACATCCCACCCTTAAGACTTTATTGACTGTAGTAGTTGAGGAGTGACTTCTCTTTAAGACATTGTTCATATTTTCATGTTTGTTTCTTAAAATGGCTTTGTTGATCTCCCTCAGTTGGGACACAAGGCTTTTCCCCTTGTCCTTTAGGAATTGACAGAGTTTCTCAAACTCACAGGTGACTTTTTGTCATTCAGTTTCTGTTTGTTTCTAAAATAGAGACAAGTGGTCACATGAACACTGAAGTAATCACATGCATCTTTCCTTTTCATCATTGCCCGCATATGCTGCTCTATAATTTCTTCTTTGATTCTATTCCCATCACATACCCACTGTAAAGGAATTTTAAAAAGGAGACAAAACATAAATGTATTTAGAACTTCAAAGTGTATGTCATGGGATGTGATTTCAAACTGAGTTTTTGCAGCTCCAAGGTTACCTTCAGTGATCTTAGGGGATAATCTTAATTATGAACCTCTCAGAAAATAATGCTAATTCACCCTTATTTCAAAAATAGATGTGCCCATGTATCTCTAAGGGAGAATGGGACATGTCATGAAGTCAAGAACATGTGTCTGTGGGTGTAATTATGAGAAGACTAGGAATGAGTGAGTTACTCTGTAAAGCATGTGGGTGTCTGCTTTGTGGTTCAGTTCGCTGGCTCTGGTGTTGGGCTCTAGGGAAGTATACAAATCTTAAAATGTGCAAATGGGAGGAGTTCAAGGAACATGACTTTTGCTGCATCTGGACACCATCCTTCACAAGATGAGAGTGACTCCAGAATGCAGAATGAAGAGTGAATTTAAGAGGCAGAAGGCAAGTGTTTCAGATAGCTAACCAGCTTGGACCAGAGGGTGTGTGCTGAGAAACAGTAGCAGACAGGAGGTAATTAAGTATTTACCAGGAGATGACGGTATTTGGAACTGGAACCATCTGAACCACAACTGGCAATAACATAAAAAAAAAAATAGCCCAAATATAAAATCCTCAATTAGAAAAAAAAATTCAAAATCTATAACTGTTAAGGAAAGAGAAACTGTATCCAACTTGTGTTCACAAGTAACTTTTTTTCTTGGTCTTCCTCTAAGTCAAGAATTGGTAAACTACTGCCCACTGGCCAAGAACCACCCACACCTCCTGTTTTTGTTTGGCCCTTGAGCTAAGAATGGTTTTTACATTTTTAAATGGTGGAAAAAAGTCAAAAGAATGCTTTGTAACTTGTGAAGATGATAGGAAGTTCAAATCTCAGTGTCCACAAATAAAGTTTTATTGGCACACAGCCATGCTCATTCAGTTATATATTGTCTATGGTTGCAGAGGTAAATGATTGCATAGAGACTAAATGGCCCTCAAAGCTTGAAATATTTACTAATGGCTTTTAAGAAAAAATTTGCCTGCTCTAAGGAAATTCTTGCCAATTAGGCAGTTAATAGCTCTTCCCCAAGAAATGAGTTCCATTGACAAACCAGGAAATGCTATTTTAAATAAAATCAAATGGTTCTTTAATAAGCTAATGTGACAAAGAACTCTACCAAAAAAAGAAAAGAAAAACAACAAAAAAAAAGAGTTGGGGGAAAGAGAAGCAAAGTCTTTGGTGTTTTCTAAACTTATTGTCCCTGGGATGTTTTCTTTCTCTCCCTTGTTCTTTAGAGGGCTCTTTTGTGCTACTAATGTTCCATGGAACATGACTTGGTAAATACTGATGAGAAGTAATTGGTGATTTATACATACACAATTGGGGCAAGGGGGAGAAATCCTGCTACTTAGAAAACTGGTGGTAGAATTGCTCTCAAAGGGAAATTTGTTTTGTTTCATAAAACATTTTCTAGGTCATTTGGCCATGCAAAATTAGGTTCTGGGAACTCGATTTGGAAGGTGGAAAAAGGAAACAAAGAGAGTGTTAAAATAATTTCGCATAGTAGAGTGAGGACAACTTGGGGTTTGGGGCTGGGCACAGACTTTGTAATTTGTGGGGCCCGTTGCAAAATGAAAATGTTCAACATGTAGCAAAAGGTGCCATTAGAGGCACTAAAATATAAAGCTTTTTTCTTTCAACTGCAGTGTTTCTCTGTCACGGTGGTTTTAATTTATTTAATTCCTGTTTCCTCATGCATAAGGACTCCACAAGGGCAGATCTTGTAGGCACCTGGGATTTGGCTCTGGGCAGGCGCATGCCACCCACCATCTGCAAGCTCCCTCTGCCACCAGCCCCAGGCTAAATGTCCTGCCCAAGCCACGGAGGGGAAGTCAGACCAGACTGGTCCAGTTCCCATGGGCCAGCCATCCCAACCTGCCCTGGGCAGGCAAGCTGCTCCGGGTAGGTCACAGGTTGAGGTGGGAAAGTGGGCTTGGAGTACCAGGCAAAGGTGGGAAGTAGTTCAAGGGGGCGGGGGCACAACACCCCGCCTTCAAGACAACCTCTTGAAGGCGGGGTGTTGATAAGAGGGCTGAGTGTGAGTCCCAGACGCAAACTCTGTTGACCCATCAGACTTCACTTACAAAAGCACAAATTCAGAGATAAAATTCTTAAGGATTTCAAGACAGTGAGCACGAAGCATGAAACCCAAAGCTTAGGCCCCTCTGAGCACAGGTGCCTGTGGGGCCTCGTTAGTCCGACCCTGTGAAGCCAGATCTGGTGCAGCCTAATCACTTCTACTTTCTGAAAAGAAACGACTCCGCACCTTCACTCCACACCCAACTGTTGGGTCAGCAGTTGCCTTGGCAAATTAAATTCTAAAGGGACTGATTTCCTTGTTTGAGTCCATGCCAGGGGAGGGAACAAAACAGTAGTTGGGAGGCAGGGCTAGGAGGAGACTCACATTTCAGCATAAACAAGAAATTGGACCAGAGGTGGCCGTGAGAACACAGTCCCACTGGGAGCATGCGGACATTTTTGGTTTCCAACCATGCAAGTGACCAGAGCCAGCTGGAAGGCTTGGAAACGGCCAGATGGCCCACACTTGGGTTTCCCATAGTATGACTGATGCTGAATGGGGAACATGGTGAAAATATGTAAAAATCATCTGAGGATACTTAATAGTCCATTTTTTACTGCGTGCATTTCCCTATGCTAGAAGTAAATCTAACTGTGGTCTTGCGCTGCCTGAATTTATCACTATGAATCACTAGTGGCAAAAACCAGCAGCAAAGGATGGTGACAGATCTTAGCTCAAGTTCTGGTTTCTACTTCATACCTCAACTCCCATGTGACTTGGGGGAGAAACTGGCCATAGGCCAAGACATACTCTTAACAAGTAAAGAATATATAATGCATCTTTTCCAGAAAAAAAAAAAAAAAATCAAAGCAAGGAGGAGCAGAGCTGCTTCTGCCCAGCCAACCTGGTTTGATCAGAATTGAGTGATGGAGAACATGGGAAGACAAGCAATGACCATTATTTATCTACCTGACCAGCTGACAACATTGAGTAAATCAGGCCTGACTGATAAGTCACTATTTATTTATTTTAATTGGAGCCCAATGACTTTACAATATTGTGGTGGTTTTTGCCATAGATTGACATGAATCAGCCATGGGTGTACATGTGTCCCCCCATCCCAACCCCCCTCCCACCTCCCTCCCCAAAACAAAGGTGCACCTCTCTTTCTCGGTGAGCAGGGTAAGTGGTGAAAGGCACTCATGTTGGAATGATAATCTTCCCACGTAGGTTGGGAGGGAGGGGCAGCTGTAATGGACTAGCTTACACACAGCCTCTTTTATGAGCCACATGACACCCCTACCCCACATCATTCTTCCTCATCTCTACCAAAGGAAGTGTAGCATGTAAATTCAAAACACAGGCTCAGCACCCCACTGCCAGCTGTGTGACCTTGGGCCTATTAAATCTCTTTGTGACTCAGTTTCCTCATTTGTAAAGTGGGAACTAATAGTGGGAGTTAGGAGATTAGCCTACCAGACTCCTCTGTCCATGGGCTGTCTCTTATACACATCTCCCTCCCACCTCCCTCCCCACCCCATCCCTCTGGGTTGTCCCAGTGCACCAGCTTTGAGTGCCCTTTTTCATGCATCAAACTTGGGCTGGTGATCTATGTCACATATGGGAATATACATGTTTCCATGCTATATCTCTCAAATCATCCCACTCTCGCCTTCTCCCACAGATTCCAGCTTTATATCAGTCACTATTTATTGAGCACTTGTCAAATATCAGACATTCTGCCAAGTCACTCTCATGTACTATCTCACTTAATAGATTCTACCAGGTCATTATCCCCTGTTTTACAAATTGAAGCTTGGAGAATTTACACTTATGTACAATTATACAGCCAGTAAGTGCCAGAACTCTGATTTAAACCCAGGTCTATACTTGTCTAGCCCAACCTAGTCATGTCTAAGAAAGTCAGTTATGTCTAAGAAAATGAATTTCTACTGGCCTTTGCTGAATAGTAAAACTTGCCTTACTCTTAAATGTCCATATCCCGAAGATGCTGAAGCTGCTTAGACATTTTGTTAATTAAAGTAACCTAAGATAAATCACTGTTCCAAACAGGAGACGTAAAATAGTGAAGGGGATTGATGGCATGATATCTAATGTTATTCCTTTGATTTGAAATGTTTTACCTCCAAGGTTGGGGCTTCCCCGGTGGCTTTAGTGGTAAAGAATCGACCTGCCCGTGCAGGAGATGCAAGAGGCAGCAGTTCATGGGTTCAAGGGTGGGGAAGATCCCTTGGAGGAGGAAATAGCACCCCACTCCAACATTCTTGCCTGAAAAATTCCACCGGCAGAGGAGTCTGGTGGGCTACAGTCCATGGGGCCATCAAGAGTCGGATGCAACTGAGCCCATACACACAACCCTCCTAGATCGAGGACTGAGATCGCCTCTTTCATGCATCATTTTATCCTCAAGGTCTTACATATAGCAGTCACTCAATGAATGCTGGAGAACCTAATGCTTTGAGGAGAATCTTGAGATTGGTCAGCTTCTTGAAACTTTTGGTAGCTAGCACAATAAACAGCTGTTTTAGGACAGGTAAAAATGACTTGAAAGAATAAACATTAAAAAATAAAACAAAACACGCCTACCCCACCCTTGTCATTGTGTAGCAGTGTAACAGCTCCAGAGGGGACAAGTAGCCAGTCTGAGTCTCCTACCCACATCTCTGCAGCTGACTTGCCTGCTGTTTCATTGAGGCTACAGAAGCCATTCACACTCAGCCTAGAAACTTGGGACTTGTCTTCCCCTTCAAGCTCCACGTGCAGCCATGGTTAGGCTCGATCACTGAAGTATCTCTCAAATCTGTCGAATTTCAGTATCCATATGTAAAATATATTTGGAGCACAGACACATCCTTTAAGTATTATGAAAATGAAAGTCACTCAGTCATGTCCGACTCTTTGTGACCCCATATACTTGTATTGGGCCAGGCTCCTGTGTCCATGGAATTCTCCAGGCCAGAATACTGGAGTAGGTAGCTGTTCCTTCCTCCAGGGGAATTTTCCCAACTCAGGAATCGAACCCAGGTCTCCCACATCACAGGCAGATTCTCTACCATCTGAGCCACCAGGGAACCCCTTAAGTATTGTATGGAGCGGCTTTTGCCTTGCCCATGCAGACTTGAGTAGTTGTAACAGAGACCTTGTGGTCGACAAAGTCAAAAAGAGTTGCTATCTGGCCTTTTTATAGAAAAAGTTTGCTGACCTCTGTGTCAAAGGAACATAGGGGTAGACTCAGAGCTGTTCCCCCTCAGAGTTCAGCCACTCCTTCTCCTGTCTTTCCCTCCTTACCACCTGCTTCAGAGCCAAGATGTGGCTCTGGGCTTGCGAAACCCCACGTTACAGATCCTCACTCCCTGTCTCCTCTGGTACCTTGATCATCAATGATGCTGCTTTCTCTTTATCCTTGCTTTTTCTTGCCTCCCACTCTATGCTCCAGAAATATCAGATGGCTTAAAGTTTCCCCCAAACATGTATTTTTATATTTCCTGCCTTTCCTTGATACTCTTATTTAAAAAAATTATTTATTTGGCTACACTGGCTTTTAGTTGAGGCGTGCAAGAGCTTTAGTTCCAGGTTGGGGGATCTATTGATAGTTCCCTGCCCAGGGATTTGGAGAAGGCAATGGCAACCCACTCCAGTACTCTTGCCTGGAAAATCCAACGGACGGACGAGCCTGGTAGGCTGCAGTCCATGGGGTCGCTGAGTCGGACACGACTGAGCGACTTCACTTTCACTTTTCACTTTCATGCATTGGAGAAGGAAATGGCAACCCACTCCAGTGTTCTTGCCTGGAGAATCCCAGGGACGGCGGAGCCTGGTGGGCTGCCGTCTGTGGGGTCGCACAGAGTTGGACATGACTGAAGCGACTTTGCAGCAGCAGCAGCAGCAGCCCAGGGATCAAACTCAGGCCCTCTGCACTGGGAGCACGGAGTCTTAGCCTCTAGACCACCAAGGAAGTTTCTCTTTGATAATCAATACACAAGATTCCCTCTTTCCATCCTCCCAGTTATTAATCCCCCCCCCTACTCCACAAAACTCATACACATCTGCCTAGGGATTTTCTGGGACCCAGAGCAGATAAAACAAAATGCTAGGAAATCTTTTTCAATTCTACCCTCTCTTACATTTAATCACTGGCCCTCTGCATGTTCAGACTCTTTACATACTTTCTCTAGTAAACATCATGTTATGTCCTAGTGAATAGAGTGACTAGCCTTCCCCATGTTTCATTCATTAGCTGACTCAGGCACATGTGCCAGGCAGTGTGCTGCTGCTGCTGCTGCTGCTAAGTCACTTCAGTCGTGTCCGACTCTTAGTGACCCCATGGACTGCAGCCTACCAGGCTCCTCTGTCCGTGGGATTTTCCAGGCAAGAGTACTGGAGTGGTGCCATTGAAGAAATATCAGATGGCTTAAAGTTTCCCCCAAACATGTATTTTTATATTTCCTGCCTTTCCTTGATACTCTTATTTAAAAAAATTATTTATTTGGCTACACTGGCTTTTAGTTGAGGCGTGCAAGAGCTTTAGTTCCAGGTTGGGGGATCTATTGATAGTTCCCTGCCCAGGGATTTGGAGAAGGCAATGGCAACCCACTCCAGTACTCTTGCCTGGAAAATCCAACGGACGGACGAGCCTGGTAGGCTGCAGTCCATGGGGTCGCTGAGTCGGACACGACTGAGCGACTTCACTTTCACTTTTCACTTTCATGCATTGGAGAAGGAAATGGCAACCCACTCCAGTGTTCTTGCTTGGAGAATCCCGGGGACGGCGGAGCCTGGTGGGCTGCCGTCTGTGGGGTCGCACAGAGTTGGACATGACTGAAGCGACTTTGCAGCAGCAGCAGCAGCAGCCCAGGGATCAAACTCAGGCCCTCTGCACTGGGAGCACGGAGTCTTAGCCTCTAGACCACCAAGGAAGTTTCTCTTTGATAATCAATACACAAGATTCCCTCTTTCCATCCTCCCAGTTATTAATCCCCCCCCCTACTCCACAAAACTCATACACATCTGCCTAGGGATTTTCTGGGACCCAGAGCAGATAAAACAAAATGCTAGGAAATCTTTTTCAATTCTACCCTCTCTTACATTTAATCACTGGCCCTCTGCATGTTCAGACTCTTTACATACTTTCTCTAGTAAACATCATGTTATGTCCTAGTGAATAGAGTGACTAGCCTTCCCCATGTTTCATTCATTAGCTGACTCAGGCACATGTGCCAGGCAGTGTGCTGCTGCTGCTGCTGCTGCTAAGTCACTTCAGTCGTGTCCGACTCTTAGTGACCCCATGGACTGCAGCCTACCAGGCTCCTCTGTCCGTGGGATTTTCCAGGCAAGAGTACTGGAGTGGTGCCATTGCCTTCTCCAGGCGGTATGCTAGGTGCCGTGATTGAGTCAGACATGGTCCTTGATTTGTCTGGCTGGGTAGACAGTTATTAAACATGAAAATAAATGCATAATTATATGTTGTGAGAAATGTCATGGAGGAAAAACAGGGTGCTTTGAGGAGCATTATCTGGCAGGCATGTAAGAGACAGTCACACAGTTGGTTGGATTGGGCTGAGTAGAAAAAGATGAGCTAAAAGAGACAGGCTGGCCAAACCCTTTCCTTTCAAATGAGGATCTCAGGCACAGAG
Source organism: Cephalophus harveyi (assembly GCA_006410635.1). Taxonomy (NCBI): domain Eukaryota; kingdom Metazoa; phylum Chordata; class Mammalia; order Artiodactyla; family Bovidae; genus Cephalophus; species Cephalophus harveyi. Next base: position 76,209 of record SJYT01054394.1, read on the forward strand.
ATGTTAGGTGGCTTTCCCAAAGTCACACAGCCCCTGGCCGTCAATATAGCCACATGCAGCCCATTCATTAAATTCGTTTGGGCCATTCCAAGTCTGCTGGTCTTTATGTTATCCTGTTTACCTTATTGTCCAATGAGCATTCTTATCAACAGTCATCAAGTGCCTGTGTGAGAACTTCATATGTGTGTTTTAATAACTCACCTGAATTTGATCCCAGTTAATCAGGCATATTGATTAATTAGTGAAAGGTGGCCCAAAACAGGGACAATAATAATTTCAGAAGACTTCAAAGCATTTACCAAGCTATCCGACATTCCCACAGCTTTTTCTTCCTCCCACATTGCCATAGCCCTCCTGGAAGCTGATGTGGGTATATTTTGTCATAGTATTTTCCGGAGATGGTGCTGGAGAGAGAATAGGATAGCCCCAGAAGCTCATTCCCCCAGACCTCATGTGGCTGGAAGATGCTGTTCCTATCCGAAGGCCTCCCTCTGACTCTCCCACGTGATGACAGTTTCACTGGGGGCAGGTGGACATGGACTGATCAGCAGCTGATGCTGAGATGCGACTAGATTGAGGCAACCAAAGTGGTTTTGAACACCACCAGGTGAGCAGGCAGTGAAATGCAAGGCTGCAGAGATGCAGGAAGGACCTTGGTCTACTTAAAAGCATCTCTTGCAGTACACTCGCTGTGTCCATAACAGTGTACAGCATGGGGCAAAAGCTTGCATCTGGGGGCTGGGATTGAATTCAGGCTTCTCTATTTTGAGGGGAGTGACTTGGGCAACTCAGCTTCTGTGGGTCTGTTTCCTCAAATGCTGATTAGAAATACTGAGGGCTGGTGTGAGGGTTAAATGATTTGAAGCATGTAAGAGATTAGTGCCCAGCCCTGGGTGAAGGCCCAGTGGCAAGACCAGATCCATAGAGTATGATAGTCTGCCCTGGGCACTGTCCTGTATTAACATACTTAATCCTTACAAAGCCCCTCAGAACAAAGTACCAATCCCCTCATTTTCCTAGATGAGGAAACTGAAGCACAGAGAGGTTAATCACTGTGTCCAGGACACACGGTCAGTAAGCATCAAAGCTGGGATTTGAACCCAGATAGACTGGCTCTAGCAAGCATGCTCATCCGTGCTACACTAAGCAGCCTCTCAATAACGATGGGTTAGGGTGTGTTTTTACACTGACTATTCCTCCTTTTTCCTTTAAATTCCCAAGTCCTTCTGTTCAAATATCCTATGATTACCTTATTATCTGAGCTGAAAATTTGAAATATATGTTCAAAGAAAGGCTGCAGAAGGTAAGAAGTTTAGAGGAGAGAGGCAGTTTTGAAGGTATGGTTTAGAGACTGGAAAGTTGGAATTTCTAAAACATTTGTGGTACCTCAAGGGGACAGCAGGATAGAATATTTGCAATCAATTTTGGTTTGTCCCCAAGTCGAGACAGACTTGCAACTCCATGGACGGTAGCCTGCCAGACCCCTCCGTCCATGGATTTCTCTAGGCAAGAATACTGGAGTGGGTTGCCATTTCCTTCTCTAGGAGATCTTCCAGATCCAGGGATCGAACCCATGTCTCCTGCATTGACAGGCAGATTCTTTACCACTGAGCCACCAGGGAAGCCCACTGAAATCAATATTATCCTGAAAAAGCCAGCATAGTAGATGAAGATATTCTTTTCTTTGCCCTTTATTTTATTATTAAAAAAATTTTTTTTATTTTAAATTTTACTTTACTTTACCATACTGTATTGGTTTTGCCATACATCAACATGAATCTGCCACAGGTGTACATGAGTTCCCAATCCTGAACCCCCCTCCCACCTCCCTCCCCATACCATCTCTCAATAGACTGTGAGAGATTCACAGCCTGCATGTGGAGCCCTCTCTGAACATGAGTGATTGGCAGACCTCGAGGTAGGGTAGGGCCCCACTCGCCTCCCCTCCACTCCCCTCCCCTCGGGAGTCAGGGCTCTCTCTGAGCACTCCTGTGGGCCATTCATCCTACCAGGGGTTCTTGGTCCTTCACTGCTCCTCCCTTCTCAAATTCCAAAGCAGACAGACTCTTTCTTTTTCTTTATGGTATCCAAATGGTTCTCAACTCCATGGAAACACACAAATCCAAAATAATTTTTAAAGAATTTTAGTGCTTTTATTATTTTTTGTATTCCAAGATTTTCTATAACCCAGGATTCTGGTCCTGTCCAAACTTTAGCCTTAGTAGATACAGGAAATGAGGGGCAGGTGGTGTGAGACATTCTGGGATAGTTTTGGAGTGGAGGGAGAAGGAACCGGTGTCCTTGGTTGTCTCTGGGGAGGAAAGTCATGGCTGGAGGAGAGGATGATGCAGTCCTTTGTACCTTTTGAATTTGTACTTACGTGAATGTATTACCGATTCCAAAAGAAATGGAGAAAAATGAAGAAACAAAGGTGCACCTCTCTTTCTCGGTGAGCAGGGTAAGTGGTGAAAGGCACTCATGTTGGAATGATAATCTTCCCACGTAGGTTGGGAGGGAGGGGCAGCTGTAATGGACTAGCTTACACACAGCCTCTTTTATGAGCCACATGACACCCCTACCCCACATCATTCTTCCTCATCTCTACCAAAGGAAGTGTAGCATGTAAATTCAAAACACAGGCTCAGCACCCCACTGCCAGCTGTGTGACCTTGGGCCTATTAAATCTCTTTGTGACTCAGTTTCCTCATTTGTAAAGTGGGAACTAATAGTGGGAGTTAGGAGATTAGCCTACCAGACTCCTCTGTCCATGGGGATTCTCCAGGCAAGAACACTAGAATGGGTTGCCATGCCCTCCTCCAGGGGATCTTCCCAACCCAGAGATCGAACCCAGCTCTCCCACATTGCAGGCAAATTCTTTACCATCTGAGCCATCAGGGAAGCCCCGAATAAGACTTGGTATATGACAAACTGTCAAACACCCATTGTTACTACAGGCAGTCCTTGCTTTGCATAGCCCCAGTATGCACAAACTTGTTATCACATTTTAAGAAACACTAGTCCCCTAGTGCGGAGAAGACAATGGCATCCCACTCCAGTACTCTTGCCTGCAAAATCCCATGGACGGAGGAGCCTAGAAGGCTGCAGTCCATGAGGTCGCTGAGGGTCAGACATGACTGAGCGACTTCACTTTCACTTTTCACTTTCATGCATTGGAGAAGGAAATGGCAACCCACTCCAGTGTTCTTGCCTGGAGAATCCCAGGGATGGGGGAGCCTGGTGGGCTGCCATCTGTGGGGTCGCACAGAGTCGGACACAACTGAAATGACTTAGCAGTAGCAGTAGTCCCCTAGTAACACAAATCATATTTCAGTTACCATTGTATATTAAATATAGGTGCATAAAGTACAAACTTGCTGCTAGCTCTTCAGTCCACAAATCACTACATAAACAACAGATGCACACCATGATCAGTGAATGACTAGTTGTGCCACTTATTTTAAAGCCTAGTGGGTATTGGTAACTATACACCTGTATTGGATTCATGCACAGACAGCAAAGGACTTGGTTATTTGGCTTCCTTGTCTTCCAGTGATAAACCCACATGCCATTTTACAGATATGGTTCATCAAAAAAGAGGACTGTCCAACAGAGATGTAAGTGCAGTAAATAAGTGAAAAGTGATAAGACTGGAAGTAGAACTGTATGTGACCAGAAGATCTGAAAAATGGCAACATCAGAGCAAAGACATGAGATCTAAAAGAATAGCCATGGTGCAAATTGTATTGAAAAAGTCCAGTGAATATAAGTACAGGCTCAAGTCCCTTCAACATCTTGTAATTTAAATTGCACTAGGAACAGAAAGCTGGTCATAGTTGAAATGGAGCATTTACTTCTGCTTTGGATTCTGTGCAGTATGGCAGTAACTTTTCCTCCACTGTGCAAATAACCTTGCAGGATTTGAATCTAATGTAAATGAAAGTAGGGAAAAAAAAATAGGTGGTCACAGGAATGTTGACACTGCTGCCATTACTGAGACTCTAGATGTATGGACAGAGGAATTTGGTGAAGGTGGATTTGTTGGTATAAATGAGGAAAGTGGTTGTGACAAAAAGGAGGAGGATGTCCCAGAAAAAGTGACATTGAAAAACATCTGACATTAGAGAAAACCTTAGAGCGATTTCACAGCATTGAAAGTTCAGTGGATAAATGTTGAAAAGATCCAAAGGAGCATGAAAATTCACTAAGGCATGTAAATGATGCTTGCCCTGTATTGTGAATTATGTGAAGAGAAAAAGAAGGCAAGCACTGTTCAAAATACTCTTGATAAGTTTTTTTTTTTAATCAAGAAATAGAACACACTCTCAAAATTCCTAATGTTTTAAATAACAATGTATTATATAAATAATAGAGTTACTATTTTTTCCCTCTACCTTTATAACTGACAGTAAGAGGGTTTTAATTTTGACAACAAATTTAAAGGTCATGGAACAATCCTCATTTTTCCCTTTGACTATATAGGTCAGTTTGAATGGTGTCAGCTTGCATGGTTATGTTTATGGGCCTATGCTGCTGTGCAAAGCTAGATTACCTTTACTTCCTCATGGAAAAGTACAGAATAGCATTTTTTGGTTGTTGTTTTAAATTGTGGTAAAATACACATAAATTAACCATTTTAAAGTTTTTAAGTACTCAGTTTAGTTAATGCAGTACTTTCACAATGTTGAACAGCCATTATCTCCAGAATATTTCCATCATTATAGACTGAAGCTCTGCACCCATTAATCAGTAGTGTCCCATTCTGCCCCTCCCCCTGCCTCTGGTAACCACCTTTCTTTCTGTCTCTATGGATTTGCCTATTCTAGGTAAGCTTGTATAAGTGGGCTCATACAAGGACAAATCCTTTTGTGTCTGTTTTATTTCGCTTAGCATAATGTCTTCAAGGTCGATCCATCCTGTGGCGCGTGTCAGCATTTCATTCCTTTTTATCATCTAATAATATTCCACCGTACAAACATGCTACATTTTGTTTATCCACACATTTGTTGATGTACACTTGGGTTGCTTCCACCTTTTGAACATTGAGAATAATGCTGTTACAATCATGAGTGTCCAATAAGAGACCTTGAAGTGTAGTTACCTCTGAACAGTAGGACTTGGGCTTACTTTTCATTTCAGACCCTTCTGTACTATTTGATTAAAAAAAAAAAAAACTATGAGAACATGATATATTTATAATAAATAGATCAATAACATATAATACTGTGGAACTTGGAAAATCCTACCACATGGGAGTGGGTTAAATGTGCACCAAGCTTGTTGCTGGAACATAGAGGTAGGTACATGGTAGCTGCTACTTACATTGGAGTTAGAATTGGATGCTTCCCTCTGTGCAGAGGGTATGGGGTGCCCTAGACTGGCAGGAGGTAGAACTCAAAGAACTGTGCTAGAATTTGCTTTGGTGACCCATTTTGAGGTGGTTACCTATGCTTTGGTCCCTTCCCAAGAAACCCAAGGTCTATTACTGCTCCATAGTCATCCCAGCTTTCCTTTTGTGCCCCCATCTGGGCTTGTCCTCCTCAACCATGAATACCAGGTCTCAGGCAGCATACCATTCTTAAATCCCCTCTAAGAAAGCCTGTGTTCTTAGACATTTCTCCAAACAAGACAAACAGATGGCCAAGAGGCACATGAAAAGATATTCAACATCACCAATAGAGAAATGCCAATCAAAACTACAATGAGGGGACTTCTCTGGTGGCTCAGTGGATAAGAATCTGCCTGCCAATGCAGGGACACGAGTTCAATCCCTGGTCTTGGAAGATTCTACATGCCATGGAGTAAATAAGCCTGTGTGCTACAACCACTGAGCCCATGCTCTAGAGCCCAGGAGCCAAAACTCCTGAGCCCATATGTTGCAGCTTCTGAAGCTTTTGTGCCTAGTGCCTATGCTCCACAAAAAAAGAAGCCACTGTAATGAGAAGCCCATGGACCACAAAGGAACAATAGTCCCCACTGCCTACAACTAGAGAAAGCACACACAGAGCAATGAAGACTCAGTGTAGTATCTGCCCCCCACAAAAAAAGAAAATCACGTCTAAACAAAGCATTTTAAAAACTACAATGAAATATCACCTCGTATCAGTCAAATTGGCTGTCATCAAAAAATCTACACACAATAAATGCTGGAGAGAGTATGGAGAGAAGGGACCCGTCCTACACTGTTGGTAGGAATGTAATTGGTACAGCCACTATGGAGAACAGTACGCTGCTGCTGCTAAGTCGCTTCAGTCGTGTCCGACTCTTTGCGACCCCATAGACTGCAGCCCACCAGGCTTCCCTGTCCCTGAGATTCTCTGGAGATTCCTTAAAAAACTAAAAACAGAGCCATCATATGACCCTACAATCCCACCCCTGGGCACATATCTGGAGAAAAAAAATGGTCTGAAAGGATACATGCACTCCAGTGTTCATTGCAGCACCATTTACAATAGCCAAGACATGCAAGCAACCTAAATGTCCATTAACAGAGGAATGGATAGGGAAGATGTGGTACATATATACAATGGAATACCACTCAGCCACTAAAAAAAATGAAATAATGCCATTTGCAGTAATGACGAACCTAGAGATTGTCACACTGAGTGAAGTAAGTCAGAGAAAGAGAAATATCATATGATATCGCTTATATGCAGAATCTAAAAATAAATGATACAAATGAACTTATTCACACAACAGAAATAGACTCACAGACTTAGAGAACAAATTTATGGTTACCAGGGGGCAGGGGGTGGAGGGAAGGGATAGTTAGGGAGTTTGGGATGGACATGTACACACTGCTATATTTAAAATGGATAGCCAACAAGGACCTACTCTATAGCACGGGAAATTCTGCTCAATGTCATGTGGCAGCCTGGATAGGAGGGGAGTTTGGGGAAGAATGGATACATGTACATGTATGACGGAATCCCTTTGCTGTCCACCTGAAACTATCACAACATTGTTAATCAGCTATATTCCAATGTAAAATAAAAGTTTGAATGATAATAACAGTAATAAGGAAAGTCCCTGTTCTGCCTCCTATGCCCTCAAGGCCCTGATATGGTTATTAGTCATTACAAGTTCACGTGTTCTCTACTGGCCATATAGTTGCACTGTAAATATAAAAAGAAAGTGTTTTTTAAGGACAGTAATTCTGTACAGAACCACTGGCACTTCTTTTCCAGTGTCCATTGCAGACACTGCTAATTGATTGGAAACATCCCGCTGAGACCAGAAAAGGCCTGAGAATCTTTCTGAAACAAAATCTAATGTCAATAACTTGGAGTTGGCACTTGCAATAATACCTGTTTGCCAACCCTGTGACTCAAGGAATGACCTTCTTGGTCTAGATGTCAGGTGTTGGGACAGGGGTGTAGAAGGGAGATTTGAGAGCCATGGTTTGCAGCACCTCTGAGCTCATGCCGCGGAGCGAGGATCACACCTGGATATCTCAAGCACCTGCCATCCTTTCCAATTTAAAGATTAGGTGACCTTGTGAAAACTGAGCTAAAATGTTGGCCTCAAGCTGGCTACACTTAGTCCGTTTCCTGACACCACTGGTTATGTTCTGAGATGTGGACTGTGTCGTGGCCACTCCACACCTTCCATGCACTCTGTGGAGGAGCAGGAAGGCTTACAGCCCAAGGTACAGTCAGGAACAGGAGGGGGCCACTGGGCCATGCTGGTCAGTGCTCTTCCTGCTTCTGTTGGCCCTCCTTGTGAATTAATAAGGTCCCCAGGCCTTGCAGATCCCATCTTGGAGGGAGGCAGAGAAAATTTCGTATAAGAAAAAGAAACAAGAAATAGGGAAATCAAATCGTCTGCTATTGTCACAATGGAGCATGTCTGCAATGAATCTGGCTACACACTTCATAGATCAAGCCATAGCCACTGAACACTACAGATGGAGCCGTTAGCGCCCTACCATTGGCTATGGTGAAATTTGTTTTTTTTTTTTTTTTTTTGTATCTTTGTGATCCTGGGGCTGGACACGCATCTTCCATAAGGTTTTGCTTCGGGGAAACCTTGTTTATCCAGATGCTTATCTACCACTTGTGACAATAGTAGCACGGGAAAGTTTTCTAGGTACCAGGCACCGTGTTAAGTGTTTTATAAACATTACCTGACTTAATTCTTACAGCAACCCTAAAGGGAGGGACTACTGTCCTCCTTTCACAGACAAGGAAATGGAGGTTTAGAGAAGTTAAGACGTTTACCCTGGTCAACCCCTGGGAGAAGAAGCAGAGCATGGATTTGAATCTATATGACTAACTCCAGATCCCCGACCTTTAACTACCAGGGCATGTGAAAAAAAAATGACTTTCTCCTGTACAGCTTTTAAGGATAACTGTGTGAACATGATGGGCAGCCGTGTGGTGGCTTACACTGGGAAAATATTCCCCTCCATTAAAACTAGGCACTGCCTTCCGGGTCCCCTCCCATCTCTTCCCTTCTCTCCTCCATCCTTTCCCCATCCCTCCCCCACTTCCCTGCCCTCTCTCTGTCCGTCTCCAGGTTAAACCCCCTTCTCCTTCCTCTCCCTTAAACCCACCAGCCCATGTGAGTGGGAGTCCTTAACTCGGCTCAGCTGTCCAGGCACACCCAGCAGAGGATGGGCCTCCTGGTCCTTCTTAGCGATGTCTTTCGCCCTCCAGGTGCTGCCGGCAGCCCTGAGGGGCAGGGGCCCTGCCTCCTGCTCCAGGGCAGCCTGCTGACGCCCGTGGTTCCCAGCTGCCTGTTGGCCGGCCTAGCAGAAGCTGTGGCCCCACTCTGTGATTCTGGGTCGTGGCTGAAGTTTTGGAAGCACACGCAGCAGTGACTTCCTCCTTGCGGTGGCGACGGGATCAGCAGCTGCCAGGACAGGTTCGATTTCACCTTCCGTGTCCCCAGTCTCTTGTCATCTCCTCTGAGCTGAGAGCTTGGACGAGGGCCTCCCAGACCAGCCCCCACAAGTAATCTGAGCCTTTTGGCTTTTGGTTCCTTTCACTTTTCCAGCTAGAGGCTGCTGCCCTTGGTTCTGCAGCTTTCCTGTCAGCAGGCCTGCGGAACTGTTTCGGGGGAAAGAGACTGTTGAGGGTGGGGAAACCAACAAGGGCTTAACCCCAGTGATCCACGGGCCCACGGAGCTCCCCGTTTGTCAGATCAGAATGTTTGGAGAGTGCTTTGCCGTAACTGCTGTGCTGGCCCCAAAGATGTGCACCCACCAGCGATGTGATGGCTGGTTCCCATCGCGATCTGACTGCACCCGCAGGGCTCCGCTGCTCCCAGGGCTGGGGGCGGGGCCGGAAGTCTGGCTTCCTGAGAGTTAGGAAGGACTCTGAGAAGTTGGCAGGGAGACGCTGTCTGAGTCACATCTTGAGAGAATTTGGGAGAAGTGCTTTTCTAAAACTTCTCCACATGGAAAATTAGGCTTGGCGTTCAACAGGAAATGGGGAACAAGGGATGGTGCAGGGTGTGCTTTTCAGGGGTGGCCTCAGTGACAGGTGACATCTGAGTCTTACAGTGAAGAGAGTCAGGATCAGGGAAGGTGTCCCAGGTTCTGGGGGTGAGAGCTGGAGACCAGATGAAGCTATCTGGATGGTGTTAGGGCTTGGAGCTCACACGTCTACACTGACTCCTGGCTCTGGAAGCGAGGCTGCGGACATGCTGGTGGGTAGGGGGGAGCTGAAGAGGTCTTACCCTGCTTTGCAGTAGGCTCTGGAGCCCTGGACTGGAATCAGAGAATTGCTGTCCTTGGGCGCTGGGAAGTGAGCCTACAAAGAATAAATCATAAATAGGTGAAGTGCTTTCCTGAGAGCTGGAGATAGCTCACCTTTACCTTTACCTGCTGAGGAAGGGAGTCCTGGTTAAGAGGTGGGAAAGGCCTCGGGGCTGGCCACTCAGAAGCACAGCTCCACTGGAGAGAGGAGGAAAGTCCTGACTGGTCGGTGCTGACTTTGGAGGATTGCGGCGGGACTGTGAACGGTCAGTGGAGACAGGCAGGTGCAACAGGCGTGTGAGAGCAGTGAGACCACCCTTGCTGAGCCTGGCCAGCGGCTCCTACTGCTGCAGCTGTGCTTGGGAGTGAAGTGTCGAGCTGCCTGTTTCAGGAGCCCTGTCTCTCTCATCACCATTTCCTGCAAAGCAGTCTTTCACGAATGACTGCTGGACACACAACCCCTTCTTCAAGCTCACAAGTTAGAGACCCTCTCCTGAGGCCAAACTCCTTGGGAAGTGGTGGAGACAGGATGCATGCCTAGGTCCAGAGCCCAGGTTTTTACCATGGACACTGCTGCTGCTGCTGCTGCTGCTAAGTCGCTTCAGTCGTGTCCGACTCTGTGCGACCCAATAGACGGCAGCCCACTAGGCTCCTGTGTCCCTGGGATTCTCCAGGCAAGAATACTGGAGCGGGTTGCCATTTCCTTCTCCAATGCATGAAAGTGAAAAGTGAAAGTGAAGTCGCTCAGTCGTGCCCAACTCTTAGTGACCCCATGGACTGCAGCCTACCAGGCTCCTCCATCCATGGGATTTTCCAGGCAAGAGTACTGCAGTGGGGTGCCATTGCCTTCTCCGACCATGGACACCGGGGGACCTCTCATACACAGGGACCCTGAAGGAATATGGCAGGACCTGTATCAGAGCTACTCATTTTCTTAGTGGACAGAAATCACCAAGACTTTTGTTGTGGCAGCAGCAGAAAGGAACAGTGGAGGAGGTGTCCTTTGCTCCTTGCATTTATGTGTCTGGAGAGGAGCAGTAGCAAGAGCCTGCTGGGCTTGTCGTAAGCATCAAGGGAAGAGTGCTTGCCCTGGATTTCACACCATCTAGCCTGAAATATCTGTGAATACTTAGTCATAATGTCTCCTAGTACCTGCACGCCACAGAGAGGTGGCATTTGGGATGTGCCTCTTAGGACACATTCTTTCATCTCAGTGCATTTAAGTTGTGTAAGCATCTGAGGTCCCTCCCAAGGGTTCGGAGACCTGAAGTTACCTCCTGCTCCCAAGTGGATTGTGGGGCTTCCCTGGTGGCTCAGATGGTAAAGAATCTGCCTGGAATGCAGGAGGCCCAGGTTCCCTCCCTGGGTCAGGAAGCTCCCCTGGAGGAGGAAATGGCAACCTACTCCAGTGTTCTTGCTTGGAGAATTCCGTGGACAGAGGAGCCTGGTGGGCTTCAGTCTATACAGTCTATACAGTCCAGGGTTGCAAAGAGCTGAACACAGCTGAAGGACTAACACTTTCGTTTTCTCAGTGTAACGTTGGGGAAGTCAGGGTGAGGTGGACTCAGAGGGCCCCGAGCATTATCATAACGGAGAGGGAAAGACCCAGGTTGCTTCTGACAGCCAGAGAAATACCTGTTTTAGGGCAGAAGTGAGGGATAGGATCTTGGTAATGTTGATGAAAGCATGACATTTTGTCTGATACCGAGAAAGGACCCAGCGGAACAGATTTGCATTGATGTTCTACATGGGTTCCTCTGGTGATTCATGGGCCAGCCACAGAAAAACGTGTGAGGTTTTCAAAAGTATTTCCTACAGCAAATTCAGTTCCACATTGAAAAGCGCCCAAGAACGAGCATTTGAACAGCACAGCTGCAGCAGTACATGCTTTACTCGGTGAAAGGCTTCCTGATTAAAAAAAAAAAACAAACTAAAAAAAATTCTTTTTATTGGAGTCTAGTTGCCTTACAATATTGTGTTAGTCTCTTCTGTGTGGAAAGGGGAATCAGCTATACATATACATATATCCCCTCTTTTTTGGATTTCCTTCCCATTTAGGTCAGCACAGAGCACTCAAGTAGTGTCCCCTGTTCTATACAGTATTTTATTCATTCGTTCGTTAGTGATCTATTTCTGGGTGCACTGGGTCTTCGTTGTTGCACATGGACTTGCTCTAGCCACAGTGAACAGGGGCTACTCTTCACTGCAGTACATGAGCTTCTCATGGCGGTGGCTTCTCTTGTTGCAGGGTGCGGGTTCCAGGGCAGTCCATTCTCAGTAGCTATGGCTCCTGGGCTCAACAGTCATGGAGCACAGGCTTAGTTGTTCTTCATCGTGTGGAATCTTCCCAGACCACGGATCAAACCCGTGTACAGTAGATAATTTTTAAAAATTGATTTCACCAATCAGGGTAAGCAGGCAAGGAGACCTCTAAGGGCATGTGGTCTTTCCAAAATAGCTTGCAGGGCAAAAAGCTTAAAAGCCTTTATCAGGAAGAACAGGTTCAGTTTCCAAGGTCTGCTTATTTGGGATCCCAGCAAGCCTTGTTTCTAGTGAGAGACTAATTGCCCTCTTCCCTTCTGCAGGGGTGGAGAGAAACACTGCTGTCAGGCCTGTGGGCTGGAGAAGGGAGAGATCACTATCCCTGAGTCATAAATATCCGCATCCTTTCTTGTAACAACAGTGTATCTATATCCACGTAGAAAAAAAAGATTTGAGGAAAACACCAAATGTGCATGGTGGTTCACTGTAGGTAATTTGAATTTTTTTTTTAATGCTTAATTTTTTTTTCAGAATTCCCACAGAGAATATGTGTTTGTTTAATAAGGAGAGGAAAAAACCCACATAACTACCTCTCTCAGGTAGAAAAATAACAAACGTTTATAGAACACTCTGATTTGTAAAGTCCTTCTCACATACATTCTAATTTAATCCTTTCAACAGCACTCTCTGATGATGATTTCTATTTCAGCTTCAGAACACGAGCCTCAGGAGGTTTAAAAACTTTCTCAAGGACATGTACAAGCCAGAGTGGAACCTGGTCTTATTACAGGTTCCCTCATCCATCAGGATTCCAGAATCTTGGGATGAGAGGATTGAAAGGCTGCAGAGGGAAATGCTAACCTCATGGGAGGTGAAGGTTGGTGGCTGCTCTTTGGAGAACTGGGGACATCGTTCTTCTGGTTTTATTTGGTGATGATTTCTGAGCTGAGTAGAAAGCATGCCCTCAGGGTATTGGTCCTGTGGCGCTCCCAGCAGCTAGGTTTTGCTCTGCCCAGCTCACCACTCTAGTTGGAGATATTTAGGGAACTGCTCTCCGCAGTCACCCATGGCCCCATACTTTCCTCCTTTCCTGGGCCCAAGGCAGGGCTTCTTCCTTGTGTTGGACAAAGTGAGAGGCACAAGATCCAGGGTTGGTCAGCCTCTTTACACCCTAGCTCTGGGCTCCTCTAGGAGCCAAGAGGTGCCGTCTGATGGAGTAGAGGCTTCCAGGCTGAGGCAGGGAGTTTAGAGATGAAGACAGGGAGGTGGAGGGTGAAGCAGGTTCTCTTTCAGAGCTGGAAAGAGGGAAGGTAAATGGGACCATTGGCAGAGCCATCAGAGGGTGCTCAGGGAACACTGCAGCTGGCAGTCTTCCTTCTCTGTTGGGTGTCAGCCTCGCTGGGGTGAGGCTGGTCTATCCCCGCTCATCAGTGTGGACCAGCTGGAAAAATTCTCAAGTCTGGTTGATTGGGAAGGAAAATGAGAAGGCCTGTTTTTATGAGAAATAAAAGAAGTGGTGTGTTGGAGTCAGCTCCTGCCAGCTTTCAAGAGGCCAGTTGTTCTGTTTTCCAGAATCATGTGAATCATCATGTTGATAACAGCTTGAAATTGGTCTTGGGGGAGTATTTCCACCATGAAAATGGACAAAAACTACAAACCAGAGTTTCTCCCTGCCAGAGAATTGGTTTACCTGCATTCCCCTGGACAGGGGCACCGTTTACCTCATGGTTTTGGGCTTGCTTTGGCCTTTTAAGGGAGACAGTGACAGTGATGTCTGACTCTGAGCTTCTCTCTGTGATGTTGCAATGGGACATGGGGTCACCCTTGACCTTGGCTTTCCTTTTCCTATACCTAAATCACAGAGGGAAGACTTGGCTGGAAAGGGACCTCCTGTGTCCTCTGTTCCTAGTCTCTCTAGGCCACATGGCAGAGACAAAGTACATGCTTTGGGAACATTTGTTCGAGGGGTTCAAGGGAGTCCTTATCACCTGTTAGAATTTCACAATTTTCCTGGCTGCGGTCAGCAGAGGGCACTATAGGACTAATGATGTTTGACCTATAGCTCCTTCTGATTCTCTTTAAAAGAACAATCATTAATTTGAAAGAAACAGAAAGGAACTGACGGTGAATTTTAGATGAAACATCAATTCTGAAAAAAAATTGCAGTGATCAAGTGATAGATAATAGTGAACATTGCTCCGGCACTTTACAGTTTACAAAAAGCACCTGGCCTACAGTATTTGTATAATTCTCACGGACAGCCCTGTGATGCAGGTGGAAGCATCTGTGTAGTGGATACATGTGTGGGCTCTGAAGTCAGCGTCTGGGCTTCACATTCTGACCGTGCTGCTTATGGACTCTCTGACTTTGGACAGGTCATGAAGTTTTCCTGTGCTTGGGGATAACTCTGGGGCTTGACTTGGTGTGAAAATCAAGCTTGGTGTGAAATGGGAGGAGACTTATAAAACACTTAGGCTGTTTTGCAGGTAATAAGTGGTTTATTACCTATGAATTTGCTTAGTAACTCATTTTTCTTAAGGAACTCACAGCTAAATTCAGCCCAGCGCTCTCTAGGCCTCATGATCTGAACCTGAGTGCTCCAAATCAAGGAGGTTTCCTGTCCTGAGCAGTTTAACCCTTGCACCATAAGCTCAAAAAACTTCAGGGCCAACAGGGTGCAATAAGATAGAAACAGTGGGGATTCCAGCCCTGTTTGACGCAGGAATAGATGTGCAGAATGAGTATAGCCAGATCATCTGATTTTTCAAGAGAAGCAAGGACTCCAGATTTTTATGTGAAATATCCCAATTGATAAATCTTGTCAACTAATGTTGTTGTTCAGTTGCTAAGTTGTGTCTGACTCTTTGTGACCCCATGAACTGCAGCCTGCCAGGGTTCCCTGTCCTTTACTATCTCTCAAAGTTTGCTCAGACTCATGTCCATTGAGTCGATGATGCCATCCGACGGACATGAATTAAGTTTTATAAAAAGCAACACAAAACAAAACACTGTGGGAAAAAAGTCAAACATGTTTGTAGGCTGCATCGACCTGTACTACCAGTTAGCAATCACTGGATAAGGCTTAAGGTAGTGGGTGAGGGGGGTGGGCTGGGGTGGTTGTGGTGCATGCTCCTGGGGGCAGCAAGGTTAATCCCATGACCAATCCTTTGGAGAGCCTTGTCAAAAGCCAGTGTATTTCGCCTAATTGATTATATTCTCCCTTTGGCTGAGTTAAGTAGCAGTCTTTGCTCTTTCTATAAAGAATCAATTCCTCACTTAAGTAGTGTTGAAAGTTTCTGGATGAAAATTAGAATGACTAGAATCTATCTGCAGCCCTGCAGTGTGACTCCTGGCAAGTTTCAGACTCCCACTCACCTCCAATACAGGCAATGCAGTAGTTTCCTTTAAGATCATCAGTGACTGTTGTCTTCCTTCCATTCATAAACTTGCTCAGAGAAGGAGGCTTCACTTTTTGAGTGTCAGGCCAAGAGCCTCCTTCATTGGTCTACATTTGATCTGCCCCACTTCTAACTTTGAATTATTCTTTTCATTGCTTGCTTGTTTCTTAACACTCAAAATCTTTGGAAATATGCATACCTGTAGTATAGTCCAGACAGTGAGTCAAAGCAGGCACAAGAAGCATGTCATTTTGGGTCCTTTGAGAAACAGACACCAGGATGGAATGAAGTATGCAATAGATGAATCGGGGAGGACACCTTTTTTTTTTTAAACAAACAGACAAACATTGATTTATTTATTTTGCTGTGCTGGATCTTAGTTGCAGCTTGTGGGATCTAGTTCCCTGACCAGGGAGTGAGTGTGGACCCCCTGCATTGGGAGCATGGAGTCTTAACCACTGGACCATCAGGGAAGTCCTGGCAGGACACTTTTGAAGAATAAAGGGCAGGGGAGCAGAGGTTGGTGAGAAGAGCCTTCAGGCAACAAGACAGGCCTGAGACTTGCCGAAGGAGAGAGGACAGGAAAGAGGATTTGGGTAGAAAGAACCTTAGGCTGGAGCTCAGCTCCAAGAAAGTCTTGGCCAGGCTGATCGGAAGCCCAAGAGCAGAGGCGTTTCCTGACCAGGCTGGGTTCCTCTTGCTGTTCTCTGGATGAAAGAATTAAGTGCAGTCTCTTTTTTCTGCCTGGAATGTCTGGAACTGGAATTGTCCTCCTATGCTCTAAAGATGGTGGAACAGAAATGAAGAAAGAGGCTGAGTTCTTGATGATATTACTGAACTGCTGCTTGGTGATGTCATTTATGCCTATTCTGGGCTACTTACTAGATGAGAAAAATAAACCTATCTCCAGATTTCTCATATGAGAAAAACAAACCACACTTCCTTGAAGGCTCTATTAGCTGAGTTTTATGTTATTACAGCCAAAACACCAAAACATCAGAAGCACTTGGTGTGACAGAGAGCCCAGATGTTGACGATGTCATCTGGCTCCATGAGGACAGCTGTGCCTGAAGCTAGCTCAATGCCCAGGACTTTTCGGTTATAGAGACTACGTTCTCATTCTGCTTCAACAGTTTAGGTTGGATTTTCTGTTGCCTGAAATGAAAAGACTCCTCATATAACTATTAACAGATAGCCAAGTAGACCAATGGAGTTTTCCAGCTCCTCTCAGTCCCTCCTCCATAGTTTCTGGTGAGAAAGTGAGAACGTTAAAGGAAGGAGAGAAGAAAAGAATGACGCACGGTAGTAAGACTTGAGCTAGTCTGATGGAAGATTGGCATGCTTTTATAGTTCCGTGTCCAGAACTTGCTAGCTTCCCTAGGGTCCTAGCTTCCCTCCTCAGGGTTTTTGTTCCTGACTGGTAAAGGTAAGGTTTGCCCTTGACACCTTGCAGGCACCCTGACTACCGCGAGTACTGCGACTCAGTTTCCCATTCTAAGCAACCCAGCGCCGCACTTCTGGGGTCTTTCGTTCTCCATGATTCTTCATTAGACGTAGCATGACCCATGCCTGCTAACCCAGCTCCTTAACCAGTCTGGCCATTCTCCTAGGTTTCCCTTGGTCTAAGGGCCATAACCCTCTGATACTTACTGGTCTCCAGGACTTCTGTCACTTCTGAGAAGGGACCATTTATTCCAATCTTGGTGTGGACCAGCATTAATAGGCAATTGCCACAGGGAGATAATACAGGAAGAAAAATGCTAAAAATATACAGTGAATCACAGAAAATTACATCTCTTAAACCCTACAGTGTATTCCTATTGCCATAGCAACCCCTGGCTAGTAAAGACAGAGCTGATTTATCGCTGGCTTCCCCCAGCACTCAGTTCTGCCAGAAGCACCTCCAGCCTGTGGTGGGAGTCCCAGTGAGGAGAGAGATGGGGACATCACTGATCCGCTGTTTTCTCCCCTCCATCCCTTCCAGTGTATTTCTGCAGTGAAGGAACCTGAGTTCCTTCTATTGCAACCCAGATTGTCTCCCAGTGCCTTTTGTGAGATGAAGGTGACTGTTTCTAACCTCTGACAAAATATCCTGCACCCTGCCAACACGAATCCCCGTGGCAGCAGAGGGCTGGCTTCCTGGAGGAGTCAGTGTGGATGGGCACGTGAAGAGGCTGGTGGCACCAGGCTGGTCTGAACGGAGGACGGGAGGAGTCTGTCTCGCTCCTTCTCTTTTCCTTTCCTTCACCTCTCCACCCGCCATTCTCTTTCCCCCACTTCCCTGCCTCTTCTCTCTCCTCTGCTATTTCCTTAGTAGGTCCACTGTGACAGGGACTGGCCGGGAGATGGGAGGAGTCAAGCTTTGACCATGAGTCTGGTACAGAGAGAGAAAATACAATGCACTTTAATAAGCATTTTGTTATTCCATTGGCACTCTAAAATTCATTGGTTCATAATGTTTATTTTGTCATAATGTTAAAAACGAGATTCCTGATTGATATTGAAATTTTCATAGTTTGGAGGAATATTCTGGACAAGTTCTGGAACATCCTCTCTCAAAAATAGCCCTGCCTGGACATGTCAAAAGGACAAAGGAGAGAGCTGGAAGTCGCTCCCGCTGGCCAAATTGCCATTTGGCAACCTTCATAGTAGTAATTGGTTCAGGCAAGAGCTATCAATGGAGGTATAAGCCAGTGGGTAAAAATTTGATGAAAAGCAGTGTTTTTATACAATCTCAAAGTTCCTTCTCATAAAATATGTATTGATTTCAAAAAGAAATACAGTAACTTTGCAGTGGAGAGGCTTGACAGACCCCAGCTGAAACAAACAGTCCAAGTTAGGGACACATCAGTATCATGCCTCTCTGGATGTGATGCGCTAAGAAGGGCACAGTATCACCTCTGTGGTACTCCTGCCAAAACTGTGCAACCTGAATCCAATTGTGAAAGAACATCAGAAGGTCTAAAAGTAAGGGACAGTTTATTCAATAAGCGGCTTTTATTCTTCAAAAATGTCAATGTCATGAAAGACAAAAACTGATGAACTAACCTCATTGAAAAAAACTTAGAGAGACCCGACAACAGGAGATCTTGGATTGGATTCTGGATCAAATACTTTTTTGTTTATTGCTGTAAAGAACATTGCTAGGAAAACTGATGAAGTTTGGAAAAGGTGTGTAGGTTAGGTATGAGTATTGTATCAAAATAATTTCCTGATTTTGATCATGTATTGATGTCATAAAAGAAAGTGTCCATTTTCTCCCCTGGGAATTTCACACTTGAATCTTTTGAGATAAAAGGGCATCATATCTGTAACTTACTTTCAACCAGTTCAGGAAAAAAAGTATGTAAGATAAATGGATAGATAGAAAATGATAAGCAAATGAGGTGGTTTGCAGGAATTCCCTGTATTTTTCTGTAAAAAGGACTTTTCTATAAGTCTGAAATGATTTCAAAATAAAGATTAAAAAATAGCGCATCTTCAGACTGGAAGTCCTTTCAGGTAAGTTTTCTTCCCATTCTCCTTGCCCCCATCCCCCCACTGATCCTCCCCTGCAGTGTTGAGTCCTCACAGCTCCTGAACAAAGCAGGAGAATCTTGCCATAATGAGGGAGTGTGAGGAAGGTGTGTGTACGTGCCTGTGTGTGATTGAGGAAAATGCAACGTCTCCCTCAGAGTGTCACCAGAGGCCAAACACAAAGCCAGGAGAAAGCCATTTTACAATGCCCAGATCAGGCTAGGGAATGAAGTCAAAGGCCTCTTGATGACTCCTCTCAGGTTTCTGAGGGAAGGGAGGGTGTGGCCTGGGTGGGATGTACTGACCCAGCTCAGTGAGAGCTGACAGCCAGTCTATGATGCGAGAAAGCCCAGAAATGAATCCTCATTCTTTCCCTCTCTCTTTCATGCCTCCCCACCCCTCCCCATCTCTTCCCTCTTACTTCGTAGAATCTTTCTGAACACTCTGATAACTGGTAAAGGGGCCCTTTCTATGAGGGACAGAACATCTCTCCGCAAAAGGGGGCACTTTCTTCCCCTGAGGCCATGGAAGAAAGCTCAGCATGTAGACACCTGCTAATTTCAGGCTTAGAAGGTGGCAAGGTGGATGGGAGGACCACATGAGGCCTCGTGCTCCATCTTCCTACATTTGGTCCAGCCCATCCAGAGCTTGTATCCAGGGCCAAAACCTGGCATACAAGTCCCAAACCACATACCCCAGTGTCTACATGATGGTCGTGATGTGGAAAGATACCAAAGGAAGGTCATCCATGGGCTGCACTGACATTCACTCCCCTGCTTTCTCTAATAGCCATTTACTTTAATTCACTCATCTCAATACTGTGAGTGGCAGTGAAGCAGAAAGCGGTTCTGCTATTTCTAAATGATCCTGATCAAATGAAATAATGTCTTGATTTCTTCCCAGAGGTCTAGGGACAATAACTAGAGAATCTAAAGCCTAAGGGATGGGTGGGGTATAGATGGAAGTGGGTAGAGTAGAAGTGGGGTAGATGGTAGAGATAGATGCCCCTGGAAGTGGGCATCTGTCTGACTCCTAGCTCTTAGAACAGTGCCCTGTGGTGGGAGGGAGGCATGGGGAAGGGAAAAAAAATGGAGTCATTTTCAGTTCTGAAAAGATGATATTTGTCTCCATCTACCATCAGCCAGATATGAGTTATACAAATCAAATAGGCACAAGGCTTCAGGCTGGACTGTGAAAAAGAAACTTTAAATATTAAAGAGCTGGTCAGCTCTAATCTGATCCATTTAAAGTGAAAAGTAAAGACACTATATGTAAGACCTTTAAAGAGGCCACAGTCTGTATGTTTCTGCAGAGAAGCTAGACCTCCATGGCTGGGCCCAAGATTGTGCATAGATTATAGCGGATCCAACTTCTTGCCATTGTGTGGCCCATTCGTCCACATACTAACCTCAAATGGCTGGCTTTGTTTCAGAGTTACTGTACACCAAGTAGCAGCATTTTTTATCAATCAAGTGGGGATCAGGCAATAAATGACTTGATATAAAATTTAGACCAGCACTAGACAGACCTATCAGTTCAGTTCAGTTCAGTCGCTCAGTTGTGTCCAACTCTTTGCGACCCCATGAATCGCAGCACGCCAGGCCTCTCTGTCCATCACTATCTTTCGGAGTTCACTCAGACTCACATCCATCGAGTCAGTGATGCCATCCAGCCATCTCATCCTCGGTCGTCCCCTTCTCCTCCTGCCCCCAATCCCTCCCAGCATCAGAGTCTTTTCCAATGAGTCAACTCTTCGCATGAGGTGCCCAAAGTACTGGAGTCTCAGCTTTAGCATCATTCCTTCCAAAGAAATCCCAGGGTTGATCTCCTTCAGAATGGACTGGTTGGATCTCCTTGCAGTCCAAGGGACTCTCAAGAGTCTTCTCCAACACCACAGTTCAAAAGCATCAATTCTTTGGCGCTCAGCCTTCTTCACAGTCCAACTCTCACATCCATACATGACCACAGGCAAACCATAGCCTTGACTAGACGGACCTTAGTCGGCAAAGTAATGTCTCTGCTTTTGAGAATGCTATCTAGGTTGGACATAACTTTTCTTTCAAGGAGTAAGCGTCTTCTAATTTCATGGCTGCAGTCACCATCAGCAGTGATTTTGGAGCCCCCAAAAATAAAGTCTGACACTGTTTCCACTGTTTCCCAGAGAAACTGTAAAACTAACTCTGAGATGGAGGTGGGAGTGGCCAGGAAACTCCCTGTGCCATCCCAGTGAACGTTATGGGGAGAGCCAGGCTCCTTCCATCTGGCTGATTCACTTAGGCCTCTAGGACCGAAAGACCTGAGGGGAATTTTAGTTTTTTTCAAGGCTCCCATATGGAAAAATATTATTTTAAAAATATTATTATTGTTACATAGGAAATTCATTATTTTCATGGGACAACTTATACCTTCTTTTATTTTGCTAATCTAAGGAAGCGTATCTACACTTTCAGAACCAGTATTTGTAATTTCAACAAGAAAGTTTCTCACTAAGATCTCAGAACTCACATTACTATATTTAAGGAATGAGTAACTATACTTAAGGAATGAGCAGGGATCTGCAAAAGGAGAAGCAGATGACTTGCTGGAGCCCAGGGACAAGTAAGCTCCAGAGCAGAGGGAGGAGCTGGGTGAGAAATCCAAGACCCAGTGGAAGTGCCCTTCTCCAGCACTGTGGGTGGCACTGTGGGTCAGGATGAGTGTTACTGTTGTCTCCTCAGTATGAGTTCTGCCAGGGATTTCATTTCCCACAGTCCACGCTGGTAATAGTCTCTTTGGTTTATTGCTCAGAACTGGGGCAAACTCTTCTTTTAAACTTAAAAAAAAAAAATAATAACTTTTATTTATTTGGCTGCACTGAGTCTTAGTTGTGATTCACAGAGTTTTTAGTTGCTGCATGAAAATGCTTAGCTGTGGCACATAGGATCTAGCTCCCTGATCAGGAATCAAACCCAGACCCCCTGCACTGGGAGTGCAGAGTCTTAGCCACTGAACCACCAGGGAAGTCTCCCTGGGGTAAACTCTTTTAGCCTCTTGAGTCTGCACTTGGGACTTGGCAATCTGCAACATCATAATGTTCCATTTTTTCTTCTTGACAGATAAACCCTATACCTTTTATTTTCATCATGTTTACTGTGGTAGATTAAAGATGGATGCAAATTCTTTGCCTCTTCTCTCATCAAGAGTAGAGTCTGTGTCCTCTTTTAATCTAGACTGAGCCTAAGACTGGCTTTGACAAACAGAGTGCGCTGGAAACGTAAGAAGTCTGGCTTCCCTGAGGCTCCCATGCTGTTAGGAAGCCCACGCTAACCCTGGGGGGAGAGAGAGAGGCCGTGGGGTAAAGTGCGGAGGTGCTACTCATGTGAGTGATTGCTTTAGCCCTACCTGCCCAGTCACCAGCACCCCACTCCAGTACTCTTGCCTGGAAAATCCCTGGATGGAGGAGCCTGGTGGGCTGCAGTCCATGGGGTCGCTGGGAGTCAGACACGACTGAAGTGACTTAGCAGCAGCAGCAGCAGCCTAGTCACCAAGTAAAGGAAGCCAGATGAGTGGCTCCAGCCAATGGCATATAGAGCAGGACAACCACCTCACAGAGCCCTGCTGGCCGACTTAGAGAGTCATAAGCAAATAAGACGGTCGATTTAAGCCAGTGATTTTGGCGGTGATTTATTATCTAGTTAGTTAACTAAAACATATACAATCAAAGCTAATGGAATTAGTGACCAATCCACCATTATTACCACAGGGAAACAACGGATCCCAGATGGATAAATCTTTATGTCATTCAAATAAAAAATTCCACTGAGCTGGGAGCGAAGCCCAGAAAAAGTCCAGGATTCCAACTGTGGTCTACATGATGTCAGATAGGAATAACATTTTTCTGAGAACAGCTCTTTT
The DNA here is from genome assembly GCA_006410635.1 of Cephalophus harveyi. Lineage (NCBI taxonomy): Eukaryota > Metazoa > Chordata > Mammalia > Artiodactyla > Bovidae > Cephalophus > Cephalophus harveyi. Next base: position 98,976 of record SJYT01054394.1, read on the forward strand.
TTCCTTATAGTCCCTCTTCTGTACTGGGTCCCATATTTTCTGCCCTGTTTGACCATTATAGCTCCCTACTGTAGCCCCATTATCCAGGGTACATTCATTTTACTGTTAAATGTCTCCAGAGAATACCATAATAGTAACATTTGTAAATAATCTAGCTGTCCAACAGTAGGGGACCACAAAAGTAATTTATGGTATATTCATATAGTTAAAAGCATGAATGTATTAAAATTGATGCTATATAAGGGTATCATAAGCATAGAGAGGTATTCCCAGTATATATTATGAAGCAATTTGATCTCACTTAAAAATCTTATGTACTGTATTTATATATGCCTGGAAAAGGACGTGAAGATTTGCAACAAGATTGAGTAGGATATGGGGACCTTATGCTTCTATTTGAGTTTCCTGAATAAGTGTGTATATAGCTTTTCTAATATGATAAAACAGTAAAAGAAGTTTTATTTAGGAGGTGGAAGTAGTGATAGGATGGTAGGAAGTCTGCCAGCCCCTAAGGGAAATGGAATTGGGTTGCAATGATGTTGTGGCTTAGACTGAAATAACTGTGCTTTTTTAGGGATACCTACCCAGGATTTGCCTTCTTGTGCACAGAACCTGCTTCAGGCAGCCTGCCCACAACATGACCCCTATTAATAGCAGCCAGAAATCTGGACTTATGCAGATTCTCAAGTGAAATAAGAATCAGAGTCAGCATCATGGCTATTGAGTGGTCTTGCCAAAGTTTTATCGTCAAATACTGTTTATTATAGGGCTTTTCTGGTGGCTCCGACGGTAAAGAATATACCTGTAATGGTGGAGGCTCAGGTTCGATCCCTGGGTCAGGAAGATCCCCTGGCAAAGAGCATCAAGCCACTCCAGTATTCTTGCCTGGAGAATCCCAAGGACAGAGGATCTTGGCAGGCTACAGTCCATAGGGTCCCAAAGAGCCGGACATGACTGAAACAACTGAGCATGCATTCATGCACTATTTATTAAATGCTGTCTTGCTTTAATGAATCAAGAAGTAGGATTCTGTTTCCCTTTATCATTCACCATTGTGTTTCCCGGCAAGAGGAGGGTTCCTTTCCTGAAATGGCCAGCACCTTCATTTCCCTGAAGTCATATTGCTAGGCAGAGTTTTCCAGGGAAAGAAACTGCTGATTCAACCACATACCACCAAGCAAATGTTTGGTTGCTCTTTGTGACTTTTTGTCTGACTCTCATTTCTTTTCCCTATGTCCTATCAGAAAATACAAGAGTAAATCTGTGCGCAGTGGACATGTGTCGTCCAGAGTCTCCTTCTCCCTTCTCTTAGAAACAGCACCCTGCTTTGCTTCTAAGGAACGACCTCCATCCATTGTTTATGTGGTTGGGGGTGGAATAACCTCATCACCTGGCACATGACCCATGTTTGGCCAAATAGCATATTCTGTTCTCCTGGCAGCAGACTTAAGACATGTGGGTTCAGTTCCTGGGTCAGGAAGATCCCCTGGAGGAGGAAATGGCAATCCACTCTAGTATTCTTGCTGGGAGAATCCCCTGGACAGAGGAGCCTGGAGGGCTACAGTCCATAGTGTCGCAAAGGACATGACTGAGTGACAACGCACACACATTCTCCTGGCCACCGGCAAAAGGGCCACCAACAAGCACGGGACATGGGTCAGGCCCCAGAGACTCAATTCTGGGACTTTTGCTGGAACTTTCAAGAAATGGGTGGACGGCTTCCATTTGGGTTGCAGAGTTGATAGATTGCAAGTCCAGAGCAGCGTGTGGCTGTCTTTGTCACAGGCTCACAGGAAAAGCCTACCTGAGAGTAAAGATAACACAGAGGAAAGCAGAGCTAAGAGGAGAGACTCAGATTTTTGAAAATGGCATCTTTTGAAAACCAGAGCCAGCTACTACAGAAGTTTTTAGTTGTGAAAGCTAGGAAAATCCTTTTTCTCCCCATTTAAGACAGTTTGAGTTGGACTTCATTCATAAGAAAGGTTGGAGAAGGTGGCATCTGAGTGAAACCTGTAAGTTTGGGTAGAACCATAGCTTTTTATTTTTGCAGTATTATACAGTTTTTGCAGCATATTCACACATAATCACATTTGAACCTCATGATGATCTTATGAATCTGCAAAATCCTTATCACTATTTCCATTTTACAGAAGAGGAAACTGAGGTTTAGAGAAGTTAGGTGATGTGTGCAGAGGCATAGGGCTGGAGAGTAGCAGAGCCGGGGCACAAATCCAGGCTCTCTGCACTGCCTGGAGGTGCTTCTGAGCATAAATCAGGTTTGGTGGGCAGAGAGGACAGCATGGGATGTTGGAGAACATATTTCTCAGTGACAGGGACTATTTTGGCTCTTTTTTCCTCTTCTATGTTTGCCTAATACAGCACTAAATACATAATAACAATAATAACTAATATTTAGTGTTTGCCACGTGCCCAGCATTAGGCAAAGCAAGCACTTTACTTGTATTATCCATCTCCTTTTGCTTTTCCCAACACTGATATGAATAAGGTATTTTTATCGTGGGGCTTCCCTGGTAGCTCAGATGGTAAAGAATAGACTTGGGTTTGATCCCTGGATTGGGAAGATCCCCTGGAGGAGAGAATGTCTACCCACTCCAATGTTCTTGTCTGGAGAATTCCATGGACAGAGGAGCCTGGTGTGCTACAGTTCATGAGGTTACAAAGAGTTGGACACAACTGAGTGACTCACACACACACAGACACACACACACACACACCCTCTTTACCACCATTTAACTAAGATGAAGAAACTAGACCTCTGAACAGTAAAGCCACTGGCCTGAAGTGAACATCAAGTAAGTGGCAGAGCAGGGGACTGGGATCCAGACCTGCTCTGTCTCAGTCACCAGGCCGAAGCGGCCCCTTTGCAAGGAATACGTGGAGGCTGTCAGCGACTCCTGGCTGGTTTTTTTGACCGTTCAGTTGGAGTTGGGGAAGATATTCTAGATTATTCTTTTTTCTTTCTTTTTAAACAATTGAAGTACAGTTGATTTACAATATATTAATTTCAGGTGTACAGCATAATGATTCAGTATTCTTACAGATTATACTCCTTTAAAAGTTATTACAAGATAGTGCCTGGAATTCTCTGTGCTATATAATATATCTTTGTTGCTATCTATATATTTATTTTATACATAGTAGCTTGTATTTCTTAATCCCATACCCCTGATTTGTCCCTCTTTCTTCCTCTCTCCACTCTGAAAACCAGTGGTGTGTTTTCTGTATCTTTAAGTCTGCTTTTGCTTTGTTATATATATTTGTTTGTATTATTTTTTACATTCCACATATAAGTGATATCACACAGTATCTGTCTTTCTCTGACTTATTTCCCTAAGCATAATATTCTCTAGGTTCATCTATCAATACATTGCGAGGCAGCATTTCATTCTTTTTAATTCCTCAATAATTGCCATACCACATCTTTATTCATTTGTCTGTTGATGGGCATTTAGGTGGCTTCCATACCTTGCTTATTGTAAATAGTGTTGCTATGAACATTGGGGTCCATGTATTTTTTTGAATCAGTATTTTTGTTTATTTTCCAGATATATATACCAAGGAGTGGAATTGCTGGCTTAGATTTTTCTTTTTAATTCTACATCTCCTCTCCTACATTCTCTGAAATTCCACAAAGACACAGTCCTTTACACTCATCTTCTCACACTGGCTCTGCCTGGCTGGCTAGGCAGTGGCAAAGCCCATAGGTGCTTCCAAATGACTCCTGCAACTTCCTGTCCTCCAATTTCCTGGCTCCTGCTGGGGCTCGGATGCCCAGCATGACACTATAGGGGGAACAAGGGAAGGAAGGTCCTGGCCGGGGGAGGCCCTGCGCCTGCAAACCCTCAGAAGCCTTCCCTCTGTGTCTCCTCGCCCCGCTCCTGCCTGCTTCATCTCCACCCTGCAGGAAAGCAAATACAGCTCGTTATCTGTTTATTTTATGAAGCGCTGCCCTTGTTGTTCCAACCACCTCAGGGCAAAGAGCACACGAGTTAAAAACAATTAAAAGACATAAAACAGGTTCATCTGGCAATGATGGGCAGTTTTTAGAATCAGCAATAAAATGCCAGTTTGAGGAGCCCCAGCTCACCCAGGGCCCTGAGGATCACCTGTAGGGCTCTGTCACCAGGAGGGGCGGGGAGAGATCTTCCTACAGCCTCAGAGTTATTTGCTCACAAGGCCCAGACAATCCAGGCACCTTCCTTCAGACTCTGCCGTCTGAGTCTTTATGACTCAGCTCAGGCCAGCATCAACTGGTTTGTTTATTTTCTTCCTATTCCTGGCTATGGGAGGCTTGCAGGAGGCCTGCAGTGTCTGCCAGGGGACAGAGGGGCTCTAAGTGCCTGGTTGGGGGGACCAGCTCAGTCGTTGGCCTGTCACTGCCTGGGCCTAGCTAGCCGTTGGTGCCCAAACAATAATAGTAATGATAAGGACAGTGTTAATCACTGTAGCTACGCTGGACTGAGGCTTCTGCCCTGTGAAGGAAGGAATGTTGGCCCATCGCTAAGGTTTCTCCCACTTTGAAAGACATGTGGTTAGAACCAGGAGGGAGGAAATAAGGCAAAGCAATTGTGTAACCCAGGTTGGAGGAGAATTTGGGGAAAGGACAGCACCACGGTGAAGCCACTGTAGCTTGAATGAAATCAAGGTGCTGCTGAGACTCCAGCCATGAGACAGAGAAATGTTGCTAATTGTGGATAAGTTTGCCTGAAGAACAAGCAATGAACCCAGACCCATGCAGTTGGAGCTACGATTCCCAGCTAATACTTCCCAGCCTTGAGCAGGTCACTTGACTTCTCTGGACTAGTTTTCTACCCAATAAAGTGAAGGGACAGGCCTAGATAATCCCCTTATGTTGTTGCTGTTTAGTTGCTAAGTCACGTCTGACTCTTTGTGACCGCATGGTCTGTCACCTCCCAGGCTTCTCTGTCCATGGAATTTCTCAGTTAAGAATACTGGAGTGGGTTGCCATTTTCTTCTCCAGGGAATCATCCTGACCCAGGGATCGAACCTGCTTCTCCCACATTGGCAGGTGGGTTACTTAACCTCTGAGCCACCAGAGAAGCCCCTTATAGCACTCTATCATACTGGATTGGCCAAAAGGATTCTTTCAAATTTTTCACAAGGTGTTATGGAAAACCCAAATGAACTTTTGGGCCAAACAATAGGTTTCTGATTCTCAGAACTCAAATAGTCAGGGGTAAACATTAATTGTCCTGGTTTTATCTGCTAGGCACCTGTGGGATCTCCCAGAAAAGAAACATTTGCCGGTCTCTTGGTATCATACAGGTTTCTCTCTCTGGTGGAACCCGGGTCTCCCAGGTGGAGGTTGGTGGGGGTGGGTGTTGAAAAGAAGCATCCTATTGCTCAGTTATGCATTTATTATCACCTACCTCCCCTCTCTCTGAGTTGGTGGTTGCCAATTAGTAGCTGTTTCATTGGATCATGCATCCAGGTTCTGGAATTTCCTGAGCACCACTTCACCTAAAGAGCAGCCCCTGCGTCTCTTTGGGCAGTAATGAGGCTTCCTCTCCAGGCTCACACTGGCCCACTATCTTTCATCCTGCCGAGCCTCCTCCTGGCTGCACTCATTTCTTCCTGTGCCCGGGTTTATCAGCTGTGTTCTCTGCTCCGCAGGCTATCTGTCACAGGAGGCTGTCACAGCCCAATTGGAATTCACTTGATCTTTCCTTCTGCCCTGTTCGCTGAGCAAACGTATGCATTTGGCATTTTAGCCATGGAGATTCTCTGACACCACTTTGCTCTTGCCTAAAATGGAAACTTCAGAGGTTTTGCAGAAAAATTCCACATTCTCCTGCAACCTAAAACCAATAGCTCTTTGTTGAATATTTACCGTATGCTGAGTGCTGTCATGCCCTCAAGAAACTTATGATGTTCTTGGTGAAATGAAACAGACACATGTGAAACAATCTGAGAACAGCAAAGCACAATAAATGTTGTCAGCATTATTGTTTTGGTGCTGAAATATGTGTTACAATAGTAGCCCCACAAACACTAGAAGTAGATGCTGACATACACCGAGCACTTATGCACATCTTGTTTAAACCTCGTAACAAGCCACTGAGTTGGGTATTATTGTCCCCATTTTATACATCAGCAAACTGAGTCACAGAGAATTGAGTTGGCCTGCTGTCTTATGCAAGATAAGGCAACCCAACTCTTTTCAACTCCAAAGTGTGTGTGTTTAAAACTCCAAATCTGTGCAGCCACTGCTCTGCTCTGTAAGCTCCATGAAGGTGAGGTCTAGGTGTTTTGCTTATGGCTGTTTTCCAGAACCACTTTCGCAGTGCTTACCACAGTAATACTCAATTAAAAATATATATGCATATTGCATATTGCACCTCTTATGGACAAAGTGACCTATAGGAACAGGTAGATAAAATGGTCTGTTTTCTGGAGTCAGAGGTGGAAGGAATGTTGAGGAGTGTGGAGGATTATGAAGTTCAAGCTCAGCCATCCTCATAGCCAGGTGGATGGGCTTGATGACAAAAGAGTGGGGGAATAGAAAGTAAGACAAAACAAAACAAAAACACACAAAACTAACAGAGCAGAAACACAACAACACTGCTCCTATTTTGAGGCCTTAAATCCAGCTCTCATCCATTCGCTGTTCCCACGCACTTCCCGTGCACACACAGGTCCTCCCTGTGATTGTGGGGTCAGCCTGCTTTGTTCTACTTACATCTGAGTCTCACAGAACAGTGGGTATCAGGAGGGGGCGGGTGCTGGCTTTATCCTAATTTGTATCCCCCAAGTTGGGTTGGTTCCTCAGAGCATATGTTTGCTGAAATGAATTGAAATTAGAATGTGTCCCATGCAGCTCAGTTTTTTTTTTTTAAGCCTTTTTTTCCTTCTTCTTCTTTTTTTTAAGTGTATGTTTTTTGGAAAGTAGGCATGATATAGGAAGAAAGAACAGTAGGGCAATACCTTGGTAGTTATAAGGAGAAATGAATGTGGTGGCATTTTTTTTTTTTTTTTTAAGCCCTGGGTCTGTTCTGTCCCAGATTGAATTCCCAGTCTTGGAAGGAAGGAGAAATGAAGCTGCACCTTCTCATCCAGTCAGCCTGAAGGGTCTGCCTCAAAGAGGATTGAGGGGGAAATGCTCAATTTTGTTGGTTTGTTCTGCTGGGTCCTTCTCCCCAGGACACTGTTTAGTGCACCTAGTGAAGTGGAAAATGAAGAACAGGTGGGCAGTCAGCTGTGAAAGGCTTTAATGGACCCAGCACCCCTTTGGGAATGAGGCAAGGCTCTTGCTGGCGCTCAGGACCAACTCTCTTCCAGTTCAGTGGGCTTTGTTTTCGTAATGGGAATTTAACTCCCTGAGGTGGCCCCGAATGGAGCGGTATCACTGCCGTCAGCAGCAGTGGGGATTCAGCATCTGGAAAGAGAATCAAGGTCACTGTCCCAGCAGGGGCCCCTTGGCTCCTTGGGTGCTTTGGAAATCTCCAACTTCCTGGGTGGCCAGCAGAGTGGGTCACGTGACCCTGCAAACAGAGTGATGCAATGATTACCTGGGGCTTCCAAGCAGTGGAGCAGAGACCATTCCTGAAGTGGAGAGACTGTGGGCTGGTATGGATCCAGTCCTCAGGGGCTTGGGATCATCACCGATATATCTGTGGGGACAGTTTGGTAGACAGGCCTCCTTGAGGCTTTTAAGTTCCCTAGAGTGTTCTATAAAGCAGTGGTCCACAAAGTTTTTGGCACCAGGGACCGTTTTCATGGAAGATAGTTTTTTCCATCGACTGGGGCAGGTGTGGAGATGGTTTCAGGTTGATTCAAGCACATTATGTTTACTGTGAACTTTATTTCTACTATTATTACACTAGTTCCACCTAGATCATCCGGCATTAGATTCTGGATGCTGGGGACCCTTGCTAAAGAGAACAAGGCCAGGGATTTGGGCTGGGTGGATGGGAGAGGATGTCCACCTAGTAATAGTAATGAGGAAGGGCAGGAGTAAGGGCAGGTGTGTGTTCTGTGTTTACTGTACATCCAGACCCTGGGTTAAGGACCTTATTTAGACATGTGTGAGAAAGATGCCTTCACTTCCTAACCCCCCAAAAATTTAGTCTTTGCTCATTAACTACGAACTTTCTCCTGCCTTCTCAGGGTTTTCCTGGCTACTGAGCTTTGGGAGGCATAGAATCAGGGGAGTGGATATGGAGAGGGAAGACAGGAGAGGCAGGAGGGAAAGGAAGGGATTCTTCTTATTGGTCCAGCTCCCAAACTCTCCTTTGCTATGGAGAAGGCTGGTACTGGGTAAAGTGTAGAAGGGAAAAAAAAAAAAAACGAAGGAAGAGAAACAGCGAGTTAAGACAGCCTGTTGCTGACCTTTGCAAGTCGGGACCCAATAAGGATTCCCTCTGCCCAGTGTCACTGGAGCCGACAGAACAGACTGAGTTCAGTTCAGCAGTGAAGGAAAGCCTTATTCTCCAATCCGAGAATGGAGCAGCATTACCTTGAGCTCTAGACCAGGGGTCCTCAAGCTCTGGGATCTAATGCCTGAGGATCTGAGGTGGAGTGGATGTAATAATAATAGAAATAAAGTGCACAATAAATGAAATGTGTTTGAATCATCCTGAAACCATCTGCCCTACCTGCCCTGGTCTGTGGAAAAATTCTTGCATGAAACCTTTGGTCCCTGGTGCCGAAAGGTTGAGCTGCCCTAGACCACACGCTCTCCCCAAAGACCCTGGGCAGGGCTGCTCATCAGTATGGCGGGAGCCAAGTTCTCCGGGATCCCGTGCAGCTGGGCAGCTCAGGTTACAGCTGGTAGTGTGGAAGCAGCGTCGGTACACAGCCTGCGTGGCCATCTTGAAGTGTCAGTTGCTCCGCTTCCGAGCTCGGTCGGCGGAGCTGAGGTGTCAGCGCAGCCACGTCGCACCGCGAATTCCGGCCTGAAGTGCTGAATGCGAGGCCTCTGCACACAGCACCTTCTGAGCAAGGGAAGCTCAATGAAGCACCAAGGAAAAGGGGGGAAAATGTTAGACTTTATTACCCACTTTCTATTTTTATTTTCTAGGAATTGTTAGTGAGCTTTAACCATGACAAACCTATGCAACAAACATGGGATGGGGAGGAATGAAAAGCAGCAGAAAAAAAAAAAAACCCTTGTGGGTTGAATCTTAGGTGGGGTTGCTCTATAAATACAGGACTCCAGTTACATTTTAATTTCAGATAAATAACAAATAATCTTTGACTATAAGTGTGATTGCTCACCTAGAGCCAGACATCCTGGAATGTGAAGTCAAGTGGGCCTTAGAAAGCATCACTATGAACAAAGCTAGTGGAGGTGATGGAATTCCAGTGGAGCTATTTCAAATCCTGAAAGATGATGCTGTGAAAGTGCTACACTCAATATGCCAGCAAATTTGGAAAACTCAGCAGTGGCCACAGGACTGGAAAAGGTCAGTTTTCATTCCAATTCCAAAGAAAGGCAATGCCAAAGAATACCCAAACTACCACACAACTGTACTCATCTCACATGCTAGTAAAGTAATGCTCAAAATTCTCCAAGCCAGGCTTCAGCAATACATGAACCGTGAACTTCCAGATGTTCAAGCTGGTTTTAGAAAAGACAGAGGAACCAGAGATCAAATTGCCAACATCCTCTGGATCATGGAAAAAGCAAGAGAGTTCCAGAAAAACATCTATTTCTGCTTTATTGACTATGCCAAAGCCTTTGACTGTGTCGATCACAATAAACTGTGGAAAGTTCTGAAAGAGATGGGAATACCAGACCATCTGACCTGCCTCTTGAGAAACCTATATGCAGGTCAGGAAGCAACAGTTAGAACTGGACATGGAACAACAGACTGGTTCCAAATAAGACATTACTTTGCCAACAAAGGTCCATCTAGTCAAGGCTATGGTTTTTCCAATGGTCATGTATGAATGTGAGAGTTGGACTGTGAAGAAAGCTGAGCACTGAAGAATTGCTGCTTTTGAACTGTGGTGTTGGAGAAGACTCTTGAGATTCCCTTGGACTGCAAGGAGATCCAACCAGTCCATCCTAAAGGAGATCAGTCCTGGATATTCATTGGATGGACTGATATTGAAGCTGAAACTCCAATACTTTGGCCACCTCATGCAAAGAGTTGCCTCATTGGAAAAGACTCTGATGCTGGGAGGGATTGGGGGCAGGAGGAGAAGGGGACAACAGAGGATGAGATGGCTGGATGGTATCACTGACTCAATGGACATGAGTTTGGGTAAACTCCAGGAGTTGGTGGTGGACAGGGAGGCCTGGCGTGCTGCGATTCATGGGGTCACAAAGAGTCGGACACGACTGAGCGACTGAACTGAACTGATGTCCCAAATATTGCATGGGAAATCACTGTACTGAAAATGTCATTTGCTGTGTATTGGAAATTCAAGTTTAACTGGGCATCCCTTTCTCTTGTTTGTTTTGTTTTGCCAAATCTGTGAAGTCTAGTGTTGGGGAGAATTTGGGGAGATTTCTAGAGTTGAGATTCTGGAGTAGTAGTGGGTGAGAGGTAGGGTAATTGGACAGAAGAGGAAAATATTATTTTAAGAAGTGTTGCTGTGGTTTATAAATTGAATCCCCTTTTATGTTCTTCAAGTGAATTGGATCCCCTTTTATGTTCTTTGAGTGCTGCTAGTAAGATTAGAAAACTTTATAAATTACATTTGGTTTTAGAAATGTCTTCAACTGTAACTGTGCAGACTCTGGGGGGTGTGAGATCCTGGCTTATATCCAGGATGCATAAACATTATCTCATATAACCCTCACAGTTGTGCAAGCTGGGAAGCATTTTCTTGGTTTAGAGATGAAGAACTTAAGGATCAGAGAGGCTAAATAACTTTCTCAAGGTCACCCAGTAAGTAGTGGAGCCTGAATTCATTTGACCTCCTGTGCTCTAAATCTGAGGTCTAAAAAACCCACATCAAACTGAATCTCTACTTCCCAACAAGATGCTACTTGGATATACACTTAAAAAAATACTTGAATGTAACATTAAATATGTGTAGAATAGACTCATGGATTTTCAGCATTCTGTTTTCAGTTGAAGAAACCATTATCTGAAGAAGATAAGGCTTGCACAGGTAGTTAGTGGCAGTGCCAAGGTTAACAGCTGGACACACAGAGGGAGCAGGGATCAAGAGCTCCAGGAAACAGCTGCAAAAAAGTAACATGAGACAAATTGACCGCCCCTTTATTGTCAGCTTCATCCTGCCTCAAGTTCACCCCACCTCTCCCCTCCTACCTCCTTCCCCACTCCAGGCTTTGAGCCATGTCCCATTTCTACGTGTTCCTGTTCTGAGCCAGCTGTCATAATCCCTGCAAGGTGTTAGCTGATAACAGTCTGTGGGAGGATCATACACTGTTAGCAGTGGAGGATATTAAAGGTTGTAGAACTCTAAAAGCAAGTGTGTGCTGAGACAGACATCACAGGAGACGCCTGGAGGAGGGCCTGGCTACCAGGAGGCCTTGCAAGGTGGCACTGACCTTTGTGCGTTCCCTGTGGTCTGGCGCGGTCTGTTTCCAGCTTTACCAGTTCAGACACTCTGTCTTCTTATGCCCCAAATTTGAATGGATGCAGCAATGATGACTTATAGTAACATAGCTCAAAGAGAACTATAACCCCCTCCAAAAAAGCCAATTGATTAATGTATAATAAGACACAAACCTGCTAAGCTGACTTTAGCCTGACCAGTGCCTTCTCTCGAATAGGGTGAGAAACTTCACGGAGAATCAAGATATTGGCTGGTTGTTCAAGGCTCCTAGAACTGCACAGGGGAAACTCCAGAATGACCAGAGCTCAATGGTATTGAGGGTGAAAGCCTGAGGCACAATGGCTAGGCACATCCTCTTATCAGAAGGGTCAGTGCTAGCACATGGCAGGTATCAGACAAGGTCTAGGAAGAAAATACTAAACAGCATTCTCAAAAGGGAATAGTAATTGCAGAGAGTTTGATGAAGGGACTATTCTTTTCAAGCATATTTCAAAACCAACAAGGGATGATGAATCACCCCTGGTCTGTCTCCAGTCTGGCAACTCTGGGCGTAAAGACCGCCTCCAGCGGTGTCTTCCGCTGCTTCCTTTTTGGAAGCAGTTACCAGAACCTGGAGAGAGCTGTACCTGCAGCTCTAAGGGGAGCATTTCCTCATGATCCATGGCCTTTGATGAAGGAAGAGAGTCACTGCCCAAACGGTCTCGTGGGGAGGGAACTGGGAGAAGAAATACTCCTGCCCGTCTCTCCTGTGGCCTTCTGATCCCGCATGTGGCCTCCAGTTGGCTGAACACAACTGGAAGACAAAAGGCTTGACAAAGACCAGGTTTTTAGATCACAGAGTGAGGCAGAGAGTGGATCTTGATGGGTGGACAGTGAGCCTGGCGCAAGGCCTGTGAGCGTTGTGCCTCTTCATTCTCATGCTTCTTTGTCAGACCACTTTGCTTCTACTTGAGATATTTCAGGGTAATTCCTTGGATCTGGCTACACAGGGGGCTTCCTGCTCATTTTCTTTCTTTAAGGTGACTCTGGGCATCTCTATCTGATCAGTTTAGGGATGGATTCACTTATATAATCTTATCGTCTTATTTTCTTCATTGTCTCATGGTTTTTACGGCCAGGGTAGGAGCTTCCATAAGCCAATGTAATTCAGCCTTATTGGATAGCAGAATTAAGAGCAGAGGGAACTCAAGAGCAGGCCAGGGCTTTCTCCAGTACTCTTGGCATCACCTTTACCAGAAGTGTTTGTGTTTTAGAAGAGATTCTTAAACAAATGAAATTTAAGACCCAAAGCAATGTCTCTCAAGTGGCATGAAAGAAAGTGAAAGTCATGTCTGACTTTTTGTCACCCTATGGATTATAGCCTGCCAGGCTCCTCTGTCCATGGAATACTGGAGTAGGTAGTCCTTCCCCTTCTCCAGGGGATCTTCCCAACCCAGGAATAGAATCAAGGTCTCCCACATTGCAGGTAGATTCCTTACCATCTGAACCACCAGGGAAGCCCAAGAATACTGGAGTCAGTAGCCATTCCCTTCTCCAGGGGATCTTCCCAATCCCAGGGGATTGAACCCAAGTCTCCTGCATGGCAGGCAGATTCTTTACCAGCTGAGCTACCAGGGAAGCAGTAGGGAGGTGTGGTGGATTGAAGATTGTCTCTCAAAGATGTGCACATCCCATTCTCCAGAATATGTTGCCTTAAATGAGAACTTTCAAAAAACTAATGGCATCCTGTCCTGTCACTTCATGGCAAATAGATGGGGGAAAAGTGGAAACACTGACAGATTTTATTTTCTTGGGCTCCAAAATCACTGCAGACAGTGACTGCAGCTGCAAATTAAAAGATGCTTGCTCCTTGGAAGGAAAGCTATGACAAACCTAGACAGCATATTAAAAAGCAGAGACATCATTTTACCAACAAAGACCTTTATAGTCAAAGCTATGGTTTTTCCAGTAGTTATGTACGGATGTGAGAGCTGGATCATAAAGAAGGTTGAATGATGAAGAATTCATGCTTTCAAACTGTGGTGCTGGAAAAGACTCTTGTGAGTCCCTTGGACAGCAAGAAGATCAAAGCAATCAATCCTAAAGGCTATCAACCATGAATATTCATTGAAAGGACTGATGCTGAAGCTGAAGTTCCAATATTTTGGCCACCTATGTGAAGAGCCAACTCATTGGAAAAGAGTCTGATGCTAGGAAAGATTGAGGACAGGAGGAGAAAGAGGTGACAGGGGATGAGGTGGTTGGATGGCATCACCGACTATGTTTGAGCAAACATAGGGAGATAGTGAAGGACAGGGTAGCCTGGCATGCTGTAGTCCATGGGGTTGCCAAGAGCTGAACATGACATAGTGACTGAACAACAACTATGGGAACAGGGACTTTGCAGATGGATTAAATTAAGGATCATGAGCTGTGGTGATCAGCTCGGCTTACCCATGCAGAGCCAATGGAATTACAAGCATCCATGTATAAAGGAGGCTAGAGGGTCATGAGCTGAGAGATGAGATGTGATGCCAGAAGCCGAGGTGGGGTTGATGCATTTGAAAGACAGAAGGGAAGGGTCCACAAGCCAAGAAATTCAGGTGGCCTCTAGAATCTAGGAAAGGTAGGGCTTCTTGCCTACAACCTCCAGAAGGAGCATGACCTTTGATTTTAGCCCATATGACCCATTTCAGACTTCTGACCTCCAGAACTGTAAGAGAATAAATTGGTGCTGTTTTAAGCCACTAAATTTATGTAATTTATAACAGAATCAGAAAACTAACACAGAGGATATCTGGGGGTAGAGGTCCCTTTCCAACATCCTTTGATCACAGGCTACACTATGACCGCTTAAGGTAGCTTTTTCGCCAACCAGAGTTGGGTCTCTACACAGACACCAATGGACTGGAATCCTGAGCATAAAGGTCACCTTGGTTATCTGTCCCATAACATGCATAACTGATGCTAAAGTGAGCTTCCACTCTGATAATCATGTTCCCAGACCTTGTTCTTCACTGCTCACCAGGCCAGGGATAGTTGGGGTCCTCCCTTCCCCAAGATCTTGAGTTGAGAGCATGGCATTTTCAGAAAGGCAAGTAAGAGAGGCAGGCAGAGGTGGCCAGGAGGCCTCTCCGGGCAGGGATGATTGGTGAAAAAACTAAGGAGTGACACAAAGGACCCCTTTCCTCTTGGCACTCTACTGCAAACACAGCCCAAGGAAAGGGATTTGAATCTGCTTTGAACTAGAACATTTTGGGAAAAAAGTCTACAATGTGAACTTCATGTCCTTGCGCAGATATTTTAGTTACATTCTCCACCCCTGCAGTGACCCCAACCAGCTCTCAGGAAGAGGTCTTTCTCTGAAAATCTGTTTCCTTTCTTCTTCAATTAAGTCACATACACTAACTGGGAATGAAGAGGACATCACTTAAAATGTGTCTTTAGAATTAAATGGAATATGAAAAGGCTTAAATCCATTTGAGAGATGGCCTCTTCTATCAGAAATCAATACAGCCCCTGCTTTCTACAGTGTGCCAGCTCATAACGTGAAAGCTGCTCAAACTCTCAATTTAACATTTTCAAAGGTGATATTAAATTCCAAGATTTTATATCTGTTATTGCCCATTTAGGTCCACGTTATAAATCTGAAGTCTCTCCCCAGCTTAGAATCTGACAGTGCTCGATAAAAACTTTTATAATCAGGTTCGATAAAGAATCACAAATCTCCATCTTGTGAGTTTCAGCTTGCAACAGTCTTTGTTAATAGCATCTTCCTGCTGTGATGTTTGTCAATATTTGTCATTTTTTAAAAGGGATGAGATAGAGATACCATGTAAACTCTCACCTCTTGGACAAAAAAATGCTGTTAGTAAAGCATCATGAATAAGATGTCTTCATAATGGCATTTATAAAGGATGATCATGAAAAGCCAGAAGGTGAAATCTTTAGTGACAACCATGGTCTGCTGCTGATGGCATTCACAGGGAAACAGAAGACAAGCCATCATCTGGAAGTCTTAAAAAAGACTTCCCTTTGCTCATTAGCATTTATTCCAGTCCGGAAATGGGCGGTTGTGCACCTACCCTTTTGAATTGTCCTTAGGCTAGAAATAAACCTTCCCTGGTGGCTCAGTCAGTAAAGAACTCACCTGCAATGCGGGAGACTGGGTTCGATCCCTGGGTTAGGAAGATCCCCTGGAGAAGGAAATGGCTACACACTCCAGTATCCTGGCCTGGAGAATTCCATGGACAAGGAGCCTGGCAGGCTACAGTCCATGGGGTCACAAAGAGTCAGACATGACTGCATGACTTTCACTTCCATGTTTTCACTCCCAAGTCTGTTTTGAGTGAGCTCTTTTCTTCAGACACTTAAGAAAAAAGTTATTAAAAGATATTTTTATTCAAGCAAGTTGGACTTTGAGTTCTATTTTCCTATCTGTAAAAAGAAACTAGAAACAATACTATATGCACATATGTATACACACCTGTATATCCACATATACATGTATATACTATGTACTAAAATAATGAAGATAAACCTGGAAATGTTAATCACCAAATTCAGGACAGTGTCCCTTCTGAGGAAGAGGGAGGGGGGTATGATGAGGAGGATACACAGAAAACTTCCGGTGAGTTTGCAATGTTTTATCTTTGCAAACTGTGTAATTTGCAAATTCTCATTATATTATGGTCTATGCAGTTTTATTTGCATATATGCTATATTTTATACTTAAAAACAAATTTTAAAGAGGGGTTTTGTTGTATGACAGTCAATTTAATGTGTCAAATTGACTGGATAAAGGAATGCCCAAACAGCTGGTAAACATTATTTCTGTGTGTCTGTGAGGGTATTTCTTGGAGAGATGAGCATTTTATTGAGCAGCCTGAGTGAAGAGGCTCTGCCTGCACCTAGCTGGGCAGGCGTCATCCAATCTGTTGAGGAACTGAATGAGCAAGAAGGCCAAGAAAGGGTGAATTCTGACTCTCTTCCTGATCTGGGATGTCCATTTTCTCCTGCCCTTGACATCAGAGCTCCAGGTTCTTGGGCCTGTGTACTCTGGAACTTTTAGCAGTGACCCCTGACTCTGAAACTTTTAGCCTAGGACTGGGAATTATACCTTTGGCCACTCTGATTCTCAAGTCTTTGAACTTGGACTGTCTTATATCACTGGCTTTCCTGGTTCTCTGGCTTGCAGACAGTGGATTGTGGGATTTTCTTAGCCTCCATCACTATGTGAGCTAATTCTTTTAATAAATCTCCTCTTCTCTCTCTCTCACTCTTTCTGTCTGTCTGTCATCTATGTATATCCTGTTGTTTCTGTTTCTCTGGAGAATCCTGACTAACACAGGTTATGTCATCAGAGAAATAGGGATATGAGGGAACAGTCCAAATGCCATTCAAATTCAACATGGTGTTTTAACTCTGCCCACGGCTGCTTTCCCAAGTCTACAGTGAAGTGGGGACTAAGATATGCCAGTGACAGGGGAGGGTGAAGGGCAAAATGGTGTGCTGTCTTGTACAAGCTAATGAAAGCAGATCAATTTTCAGAAAATTTGCAAGCCATCAAACACTTATTATTCAAAACTAAATTATGTAAGCTTACAATTAAACAAGTTATATTAAAAGCAATGGTAATAAATACATAAAGGATCACATCTTAACTCTTTTACTACATATACTTTTATCCTTGCTCTTGAAGTTATTTCTATCTATTGGATCTGTATGGTGGAGACACTATATAATGCCTATCTCTTTACAACTCTGTATTCAGTGGCATCATATTGGTAAGCTTGAAACTGGCCAAGATGGGAGTATGCACACCGTAGGAAATGGCAAATGCCACTGACTGTGACTCCTGCTCCCCAAACTCCACACACATGACAGCCTTTACCAGCACACCTCTGGGCAGACCCCAACTTTCTCAGCTGCTTCTGAACTCTCACTTGGTTCTGAACATTCTAACTGCTCAATCACCGTGCAAAACTCACCGCGCCACTAGGTATGTGGCTGTGTAGATTCTGGAGATATTAGCAGAATTTTCAGGAAAGAAATGATCTGTTTTCTTCTATACATCCCCAGACCCCAAATTAGCAACTGTCAGTGTCCCTGATTGTCCCCTGTCAATGGTGTGTTTGTGTGTTGGGATATTCCAATCCCAGATGGCACATTATTGGGCCAGAGGCCTCTGGTTATCCCTGTTGACTATCCCTGTTCTATTCTCTTTCTCTTTTCAGTCCTGACTTGCCTTCAGTTGGTGACTCCCTGGAGGCCTGCGACCTTGATTTATATAAAATGATGACGGGCCCAAGGGGTGGGACACTGGCATGCAGAAACTTGGGGAAGTATAGGCTTGGGCAGCTGCCTGAGGGCCAGATTCCCAGCTGGGCTGTGTCTCTGCTGCTGGCAGCTCCTGGGGCTTTGGAGTTGAGCAGAGCTGCTTGACAAACTGCCGCCCTGCCCCCTCCTCCACTTCTCCCATGACCTTGAACAATGCCTGGGCCTGGGGCTTCAGCCACCTGAGCACTAGTGACAATCAAAGAACATTAGTTCTAAAGAAGGTAGGAGGAAGACAGAGGAATGCTGCTAAGAACAGTCAAAAATAGAGGCTATCTCTTGAAGTTTATCTTGATTTTTTTTCTCTCTCTCCCAGTTCTTCTCCAAGCCATTTCAAAAATAAACTCCATGAAAGAAGGAAAACAATCTAACTATCCATTAATAGGGGACAGATTAAGTATATTCTATCTTAAGAAGGAAAATCATTTATCAGTGAAAAATCACCTTTCTTTTTGACTGTTGTGTCCATATAATACTTGTTAGAAATGTAACATTTGAAAAAACAAAACAATTGTAAGTATGTTGTAGAGATTACATGGCACGTGAAAAGCCTAACTTCTATTATTTAGCATTGTATTTCAAAAGAAAAGCAGAACAGTTTTAGGTGGAACTAACTGTCCTACTTGTGGTTTAGGATAAAATTTCCAGTGACAGAAAGTAGATCCAAAAAGTGCTATAACTCAAACAATTTGGATGGAAGAGAAGGTAATGTACTCTAGAAAACTGTGAGATGACTCAAAAGACGGCTCTGGGGAAGATAGAGACGCTAATGTGAAAGAGACATGGGAAGATTTTGAATACATTATGTCATGAAATGTAAGAGCGGAAGAAAGTCGTATTTCTACCGTAGTGTGTTGTTTTATGGAGTACGTGATTTTAAAGATGTATGTGTAACTAAACCAATATAGAGTTTAAGTTAAAAATCATGGTTTAGAAGACCAATAATATGGGGAAAAGGTCATGGCAGTGATAAATCAGTATAAAAATTCTTGGTCTATAAAACTACCCAACTGTAAATACAAATACACATGAAAGAAAATAAATGTATATTGATCCTGAAGGAAAATCACTGAAAAGAATCTGTGGTTATATTCATATGTAAGATTACAGGTGACTTTTTTTTTTTTTTTCTTTATACGTTTTCAGTTTCCAGACTTTACACAATGAATAGTCATTACTTTTACAACAAAAAGAACCTTATTTTAAGACCAGTATGATAAAACATTTGCTGGTAGTGCCTGCCTTCACTGTACACTGTGAATCCTTCTAAGTATACTAGTGTGGAGAAGAACTGAAATATTAGCTAAATTTTATGGAGTGTGACTCATGTACTTGGAACTGTACTAAGCACTTTATTATTATAGTGGATTATTTATGTAGTTACCACCCCATCCCTATGAAGTTGGCATGAATACCCTTGATTTCATAGGTGAGGTAACGAAGGATCAGAGTGATTTGGTCCTTTGCCCAAGTCACACAGCTAGTGAATGGAGGTGCTGGCTTTTAACTCAGGTAGCCTGACTCCAGAGGCCACATTCTTAGTCCTGTGCTGCCTCTTCCCACCGCAATACAGATCTGGCAGGATTTCAGAAGTTGTTACAGGCCGGATTATGGGAGAATTACTACTGGCCAAGTGTCCTGAGCATTTCTTCTTGGCTTTATGTACACTTAAAGGAGTTGGAAATTTTAAAGGAGTTATGCACGTTTCTTACCTGGGACTGTCATGTTTGCGTGAGTAAAGGAATGGGATGAATTTGTTGGGTAACATGTTCCCGCCCACTTCATTAGGCAGCAAGACTTCTAAAGTAGTGGCACAATTGAGTGTGCTGTTTTAAACAGTGTCTGTAAGGATGTTTGTGGGGCTACTTAGGTGACAGGGAAGAGACCTAGAGGACTGACCAGACCAGTGGTGAAGCACCAAGATAGGAGCTTTAAGTAAGGGAAGCAGAGCTGGGAAGCAGAAGGAGGCCGGGAGAGTGGACAAGGAGCAGCTTTGCCCAGCAAAAGAAAGGAAATTAACATTTGCTGAGCATATACTATATGCTGGGTATTCATGTTTGCTCCTTCATTCCACCCTCCCAACAGCCCTATTTCATAGGAATCGTTACCTCCGCCTGCCAGCTGGAGAAGAGGAGACTCAGACAGTTGAACCTGCCCAGGAAAGAACCAGTAAAAATGTTAGGTGTGTGCTAAGTTGCTTTAATCATGTCTGACTCTGTGACCCCATGGATGGAAGCCCATCAGGCTTCTCTGTCCTTGGGATTCTCCAGGCAAGGTTCTTTACTAGTTATTGAACGATAAAGCCAGGACTTGAACTCTGGTCTTCCTGTCTCTAAAGCGTTTTCATTTCTATCAGTCAGTGTTCCAACAGGAAATGTTCAAATGGAGTTATTGAGGAGAGTTTAACAAAGGAGCTGCTTATAAAGCTGTGGGCAGGTGATGGGGTTCAGGACAAGCTACCCTAAAATATGGCAGCTTAGCATTTTGAAGTCCTACGTGAAAGGTACTCTCCATGTACCAAGAGGAATATTTTTATCACTAGAGATAGGAATTGGGGCCAAGAAATCTGTACCAAAACTCTTGTTAAACTAGCCCTTACTTCCCAGTTCAGTTCAGTTCAGTCGCTCAGTCGTGTCCGACTCTTTGCGACCCCATGAACTGCAGCACGCCAGGCCTCCCTGTCCATCACCATCTCCCAGAGTTCACTCAGACTCGCGTCCATCGAGTCAGTGATGCCATCCAGCCATCTCATCCTCTGTCGTCCCCTTCTCCTCCTGCCCCCAATCCCTCCCAGCATCAGAGCCTTTTCCAATGAGTCAACTCTTCACATGGGGTGGCCAAAGTACTGGAGTTTCAGCTTTAGCATCATTCCTTCCAAAGAAATCCCAGGGTACTTCTTCACTATTTACTACCCCAAGCCCAAATCCCTGTGCTTTGTCCAATCTTGACAAATTTACTGTTTCTTGATCTAAAAAGTTATAAAAGCTTCCTGCTCTATTCACTTCTTCAGGTCTTCATCCTCTTGTGAAGAATCCCAGGTACATGTAAAAATTTAATGAAACTTCTATGCTTTTTCTCTTCATCTATCTTTGTCAATTTAATTTTCAGAGTCACCCTGAGAGGGTCCCAGAGGAGGTTTTCTTCCCCTACACAGGGTTAAGGGATACTAATATGCGTGGTTCAGTATCTGTGAGCTAGTAGGGAGTCATGGTAGGGAGTGGTAGGGAGTCACTCCTGCACCTAAAGGTGAAAGGCCTTAAAAGGTGCAAGAGGGGGAGCCAGCTACCAGGCCTAGAGACAGGGGAGCCACCAACAGGAGCTGTCACCTTTGGTAGAGGCACAGCCAGCCTGTGGTCCTGCAGGTCTCCTGATGGTATCTCCTGTTGACTTAACCCAAATGGGAAATCAGAGGGCGAGGGAGTCAAACGTAGCTGCACCTAGAAGCTAGTCAGCTGGTGACAGAAACGGTGGAAAAGGCTGGAGAGTGAATCTGAGGTGAGCAGGCCAATGCAAAATGTCTTGGGTCCTTTTTTGGCATAAGTAGTCTGCTACGTTAGTATTATTTCTTCAAAAACCTCCCCACTATATGTATCAAAGGGCACTAACAAAAGAATGAAAAAGGAGTCCACAAAATGGAAGAAGATATTTTCAACTCATATATTTGATTCCTGGTGGCTCAGAGATTAAAGCATCTGCTTGGAATGCAGGAGACCTGGGTTCGATCCCTGGGTCAGGAAGATCCCCTGGAGAAGGAAATGGCAACCCACTCCAATACTCTTGCCTGGAGGATCCCATGGAGGGAGGAGCCTGGTAGGCTACAGTCCATGGGGGTTGCAAAGAGTCGGATACGACTGAGCGACTTCACACATATATTTGATAAAGGATTAATAACCAGAATATATAAAAAAACTTTGAAAATGCAACAACAAAAGTGCAATTCAGAAATGGTAAATGGCCCAAAAGCACATAAAAAGATGCTTAATGTCAGTAATTAGAGAAATGCAAATCAAAACCACAATGTGATACTACTTTACACTCATTAGGACATCTACTATAGACACAAACAACAAAACAAAAACTCTGAAGATAATGTGTCAGTGAGGATGTGGAGAAATTGGAACCCTTGTGCTGGTGAGAATATAAACTAATGGAGGTGTGGTGGAAAATAACTTGGTGATTCTTTAAAAAGTTAAACACCAAAATACTATATGATCCAGCAATTCCACTTCTAGGTGTATACCCAAAGAAATCAAAAGCCAGGACTTGAACATATGCTTGTATACTAATATTCACATATTATTCATTATTCACAACAGCCAAAAGGTAGAAACAACCCACCTGTCCATCAACAGATGAAAGAATAAACAAAATGGGATGCATACATACAATGAAACATTATTCACTCATAAAGAGGAATGAAATTCTAATGGATGCCACAGCATGGCATCCATTAGTAAAAACATTATGCTAAGTGAAATAAGCCTGACACAAAAGGACAAATATTGGGTGATTCTACTTACATGAGATACCCAGAACAGACAAATTCATAGAGACCATCAGTCGAATAGAGATGCCCAAAGCCGGGGGAAGAGGGAATGTGAAATGATTGTTTCATGAGAATTTCTGGAAAAGGATAATGGTGATGTTGCAAAACAGCGTGAATGTACATAATGCCACTGAATGTACATTTTAAAATGGTTAAACTTTGTGTTGTATAAAAATTTTACCCTCCCTTCCCCCTCAGCACAGAGGCTTTCACATCTGCCCAAATCAGAACCCACAAAATGCCAGAACCCTTAGGTTTTTACCATGGGGTTTCAGGACTCTGAACTACCTCATCATTCATCAGCAGATAAATAAAATTTCCTAGGCTGACTCAAAATTTTTCTAAGTCTAATGGTATTTTTTGATAATGCAGTTTTATGAACTGATAGCCCTAGGGGAAGAGATGAATCCTAATTTTTTCTCTTTTTTCTTTTTAGTAATGAGATCCCCCAAGAACGGTTGCTGGCAGCCCACTACCGCTGTTGCTGGGGCCTGAGGGTTGAGTGGGTCTGAGTGCTTGCCTGTGAGCAATTCAGGACCCCAAGAGATTCCCAAAGAAACTGCTGCTCTGAGGTTATTCATCTGATGGGAAGATGCTGGTGAGAAAAGACAACATTTTCTGGTAAGGTTTGGCCTGAATCCTGCAAGGTGACATGACCTGGGAGGCAGGGGCGATGTTGACAAAAGCGGAATTTATGCATCCCTAGCTGCAAGGGTCGGAGAAGGCAATGGCACCCCACTCCAGTACTCTTGCCTGGAAAATCCCATGGACGGAGGAGCCTGGTAGGCTGCAGTCCATGGGGTCGCTGAGAGTTGGACATGACTCAGTGACTTCACTTTCACTTTTCACTTTCAAGCCTTGGAGAGGAAATGGCAACCCACTCCATTGTTCTTGCCTGGAGAATCCCAGGGATGGCGGAGCCTGGTGGGCTGTTGTCTATGGTGGGCAGAGTCGGACACGACTGAAGCGAATTAGCAGCAGCAGCAGCAGCTGCAAGGGTGGAGATGGGCAGGCCCCGAGTCCCCAGGCCTTGTGGGCTGAGTAGAGTTTGTGGTCACATGATCTGAGCAGTCACACACAGACCCACCCTCAGAACAGCCACACCGTTGGTTTAACGTTCTGTTGTTGCCATCTTGAAATTCATAATACTTTTTTTTTTGACAAGCGGCCTTGCAGTTTTACTTTGCACTGGGATCTGCAGATTGTGTAGCCAGTCCCACCTGTAGGGCATCAGAAAAGAGAAATTTCACCTGAAGTTGCTGGGCCAAAAGGCCCCATGGGAAGGGAGAGGGACCTCTAAGGGGCAGGTCTGATGAAAGCAAGCACCACAGAGCAAGGCACTGGAGACTGGAGATGCCAGCTTCTCCATCAAGCCCTTTAATGAGAAAGCTCTCACGGCAAACCCAGACTGGGGTGGGGGAAGGATTGGAGGTGGCGAATCAGCCCCACTATCTGCCTCTCCTGGTCTGTTAATACTTGGTTTTCTCTTTGGCTTGGTCCTTGGGTCTTATTTCAACCCCACCCCGGACCTGTGGCCATTATTTAAAAATAGAGCTTTCATACCTAACATTGATCGCTTGATCCTCTGGAGGAGGGCATGGCAACTCACTCCAGTATTCTTGTCTGGAGAATCCCAAGGACAGAGAAGCCTGGCAGGCTTCCGTTCATGGGGTCGCGAAGAGTCAGATGTGACCGTAGCGACTTAGCACACACCTGACACTTTTACTGGTTCTTTAAACTTCTTGTTTACTATAACTTTTATCTTCTATGTTTCATTCTGCTTGAGTCTTGTTTTAAATGTTGGTCTGTTGCTCATGTTCTAATCCTTCTGCTTCAGATAGTAGCGTGTGTGGGTTGCTGTTTTCCTTCTGCAGGAGTGCCTGTGTCCTGTTTGGGAGCACACTTCCCCCAGGAGCACTGGCTGCTTGTCTGGTGTTGTGCACAGGAAACTGCGCGAGGCCAGGCCCTTGTCTGAGCCATCCCCCTGGGGGCTTCTCACGCCTTGTTGCTATTGTTGCTGTTGCTGTTGATTCCTGGAATCCCTGTTTTGCTCTGTAGTTGCTCTGGCCTTGATTTGGGAAAGAGAGCCAGCAGCCCTCCTGGTATGCCAGGTTGGCAGAGACTGGAATTCTCTTTCTGGCTCCCTTCTGTTTCTTGTGTAACCTCTCCAGGCTGGATCCTCCCTCACTTGTAGATGGGTAGAAACCTATTTTATTGCAAGTTGCTAGGTATGGATATTTCTCCATTTCAACCGGTCCATTTCAATTCATTTGCAAAAGGCCTGTCAATCAACTATAACTGCCATGAAACGATAGGATCCATGTAACCTAGGCTTACAAGCAAGGTGTATGCGAGGAGAAGGCAGTCATTTCTGAAATTTTATTGGATGAATTTTCTTACTGTCTGATTGGCCAAAATGTCAGGCAGTTATGCAGGAAAATGTTCTTACTTTTTAAAGAGTATTTGGGAGTAAAAATCATAATATCTATAATTTATTTTAAAATACTTCAGCATTAATTAAAGAAGCTTAAAAACAAGAATTGTTAGTTCATGGTATTACATTCACAAGACCATATGTTGCAAAAATCATTCTTGTAGGGAAGTATGTTTCTATTTTATAATTGCATAGAGTCATACATACTATATAAATGCTATGATATGAATGTTTCTGTCTTCCTAAATTTCATATATTGAAATCCTTAACCTCCAAATGATGGTACTGTATGAGGAAGTGGGGGTTTTTGGAGGTGCTTAGATCATGAGGGTAGAACCCTCATGAACAGGATTTGTGCCCTTATCAGAGACTCCAGAGACATCCCTGGCCTTTTCTACTGTGCAAGGACATAGTGAGAAGGTACCGGCTATGAACCAAGAAGTGGGCCCTCACCAGAACCTGACCACGCTGGCACTCTGGTCTTGGGTTTCCAGCTTCCAGAACTGTGAGAAATAAATTCCTGTTGTTATAAGCAACATTCCTTTGACAGACGAGAAAATGGACCTACTGACTTTGTGACCTTCCTGAGGCCGCATAGAAGACGAGATCTTAGTTCTCTTGGGCACAGATCCAGGGCTCTTTCCAGCCTGCCTTCCTCTGTCAGGAGTCAGAAAGGAGTGCAGGCTGACCTGCTCTCCTCAGAAATCTGCCTGCAGAGCCACAAAGTCTCCTCTCACAGATTCATCCCCTGTGGTGTTATTAGAACACACGTTGCAAAAGGTGATTCAGAAATTTCAAGTCAAGCATTACAAAGTGGTTGTAATTGATGGATATCCATAACCCAGGATGGTGGGTGGCTGTCCTTTTATTTTTTCTAGTCTTTTTAATATGTTATTTTATGTGTGCTTGTTTAGATATACAACTAATACAGGTTCATTGAAGAACTATTTGAAGATACAGATAAGACAAAAAGTTAAAAATGAAAATTCCCATAATCTCACTGTGACTAACACTTTAGGGATGTATTGCTCATCTGTTGCTGCATAATAGATTAACCCAAAACTTAGTGGTTTAAAACAAAAGACGTTTATCATTTTGCAGTTTTTATGGGTCAGGAATTTGGGAGCAGCTTAGTTGAGTGGTTCTGGCTCAGGAGCTCTCATAAGGTTGGAACCATATGAATGAGATTAGCCTAGGGCTGGAGGATCTGATTCCAAGGTGACTCACTCACCAGTCTGTTGGCTGGAGGCCTTAGCTCCCCAGCACATGGATTCTCTGTAGGACTGCTTGAGTATCTTCACAGCATGGCAACTGGCTTCTGCCCGAACAAGTGATCCAAGAGCAAGAGCCAAGAGGAGGCTGCAGTATCATTTATGACCTAGTCTTGAAAGTCACACCCTGTCCCTTCCGCCACACTCTTGTTAGAAGAAAATCACTAAGTCAAGTCCATACTCAAGGGGAGAGGATTTAACTTCCAACTCTTAAAAGAAAAATATTTTTTTTGGAAAAAGAACAAAGGACATATATTAAAAATATCACAGAGAATCTCTAGTCATCACGAAGCAACTAAGCCTGTGCGCCACAACTATTGAGCCTGAGCTCTAGAATCTGGGAGCTGCCTGGGAGCTGCAGCTACTGAGCTGGCGTGCTACAGCTACTGATGCCTGTATGTCTAGAACCTGTGCTGCACAACAAGAGATGCTACCACAACGAGAAGCCCTCGAATGGCAATGAAGAATAGCCCCTACTCACTGCAACTAGAGAAAGCCCATGCACAGCAGCAAAGACCCAGTGCAACCAAAAAAATGTGTATGAAAATATGTGTATACAGCTGCAAATCTTGCTGGAAACAATTTCAGACAAAGTAAATATATATATATATATATATATATACCTGATAGGGTATTAGTATGAATCACATGAGTTAATATAGTTAAAGAACTTATATCTTGACTGTCACAGGATAAGCAGTATGTGTTAGCTTTTACCATGTCAGCAAGGTTATTTTAAAAATATATTAATGGCTTCTGAATACACTATTATATGTACATTCTATACTTTAATCTTATTATTAGACATTTAGGTCATTTATCATGTTTTTATTACTGTGACACAATAAAAAATATCTGGTCTCCAAACACATTTGGAGTAAGAAATGTTGTGAGTAGAGAGACAGTTTTTTCTTTTAATTGCTAATACTAGTAATGCTGTGATAAACATCACTGAAGCTAAATCTGTGAGCTGGGAATGGAACTGTCTGGAATGTATACATAAGTTTGCATGTATGATGCTACTTGTGGAGAAAGGGGCCCATAACTTTCATCATATTCTCAACAAGGTCCCTAATGCAAAGAGATGAAGACCTAGGTTATGGTCCTCATCTATCTAGGTTCAGGTCTTGGAGAAAGGGATTGGAGATGTGGTCATCAAGGCCAGGAGCACTGATTCATACCAACCAAGCTCCCAGGGGAGTTTTGGAGACACCTTAATCACATTAGCAGTGCATTCACGTGTTGGATATCATGGTAGTTTATTTCTAGGACAATATCTAGGTGACTAATCTGACCACCTTATTATTCTTGTTATGAGATATAATACCTTGTGGTCTCAAGATCTGTGGTTCTTTGGTCCCTTGTATCTGGGTTGATTCCACTTGAGGGTTATGGCTCATTTATTCTACTAGGTATTTGGTATGAACTAAGTGTTCTATAATATTTGTGGAATAAATGGAAGTGTTGTGAAAAATGGAGATCTGTATGAGGAAATGCAAAGAGGAAGTGGCCTGAGTTTGGCAGGCTTTGGATGATTGAGTTTTTATGATGCAGGACTACAAAAAGCCCTAGAGAGGAGCTGGGGCCCCAGAATCTTGGTGGAAAAGGATGTGGTGGCAGATGCTGCAGGGAGATGTTCTGAAGCATGGGTTCCTGAAGAGCAGGCTGAGTGTGAGGGTGATGGGCTGATGTGTCAGATAAGGAGTGGAGGGGCCTAACATGTGGGGCCAGCTCCTACTCTCTGCACTCAGCCCACCCTGGGGTTACCACAGGACTCATCCTACCTACCGCTGAGAACTTAGTGTTACACCGAGGGCTACAGCCTGCTGGTGCTTCAGAAGCTCGCTTCCCACAGGTGGCAGACTTTTCTCTGAGTCTTCACAGCAGCAGCTGTCAGGAACTGGCCTTCTTCCAAGCCAGTGGCCCCTGCCTCATGTGGGCAGCTCCGCCCCAGGTGGCCCCCCCAAGCCCCACCTCTGAGAGTGCGGCTCAGCAAGCCTGAGATAGGGTTCAGGATTCTGCATTTCTAGTGCTGGTGGCTCTCTGACCACTATGTTCATTCAGGTCCCCTGAGAAAAAGACATCAAGACGGGATGGAACACAAAAGAGATTCTGGTGGGGAAATGCCTGAGTGGGAGCCCAGGGAGGAGGTGAACTTGAGCTCCAGTGCATCTCTGGCCCCTGGGAAGGAGAGGGATGGGCAGTAGGAAGACTTAGGGCAACAGTGACGTTTAGAGGAAACAATGGCCACAAGACTGCTCTCATTTCAGACACCAGCTGCAGGTTTAAACGCTCCCAAGACCACCCTCACATTTCAATAATGTGCTAGAAGGATTCATACAGCTCACCGAAAGTGAGCATACTGGTGTTTACAGTTTATTATGGGGAAAGGATACAGAGAAGAGTCAGCAAGGGAACAAGTACATAGAATGGAGTCCAGGGCACTACCGGACTCTGAACTTCCATGGTCTTCTCCCCGTGGAGCCAGGGTGTGTTACTGTCCTTGCATAGTTGTGTAACAATTTCCATGAAGTACTACAAACCAGGGAAACTCTGGTGTTCAGAGATTTTATTGGGGCTCCATCATGTAAGCATGGTTGATTGATTGTCCACGTAGTTGTTCTCAGTCGTCAGGTTGACCGGTATTGCATGACCCAAAGCCCCTCCCTAAATCATACTGTGGTTCTTTCTGGTGTGGCCTGCCCTCACTGTAAGTCACACTGTCACTCAAGGCCCCAGGCAAATAGAGATTACCTCCTGGGAGCCAAGGGCAAAGGCCAGACCTCTTTGGGGTTAGATTTTTTTACGGTACAGGTAGGAAGAGTCTCAGTAGTGCAGCTCTGAGAAAGGTCCAGGCAGGTGGACGGGAGTCCTCGAGCCAAAGATGCCCGTTGGAGGACTTCTGGGAACCTGGGGGGAGCACCCCTGCCTCCATACTCAGCATCAGCTGGGAGTAGGCCTGGGGAGTGTGGTCTCAGAGTGACTGTGGGTGTAGATTCTGGGGGTCGGCAGTTGGGGCCTCCAGCCGGGCCTCCTCCCTGTAAGAGGAGTGCTGAGTGGTGAATGTTACGGCTGTTCATGCCATCAGAGCTGGGCAGGGGCAGTGGTGGGTGGGCTGGGGTGGAGTGACTTGAGATTCGCCACAGCCAGAACGACTCTCATGGCCCTTGGAGCTGACTGTTGATTTCTTCTTCTTAAACTCCACAAGCTGCGTGGGGAGGAAACCAGGTGGATGAAACTGAAATTGCAGAGAAAGTGTGGCGCGCAGACCAAGCATGTGAAATCAGGAACGGGGTGACTCAGAACCGAACACCTGTGCTGTGTGCGTGTGCGTGTGCATGTGTGTGTTTTCTGCCAGGTGCAGCTGGGCTTGCCCCTTATACTGAAGCCTTGTTCCTACTTCCTCTTTGCTTTCATGTGGTCTTACTGTGTTCCTCGCTGGCAGTCAGAACCCAGCCCCTGGGAGGGTGCACGATGTTTTTAATTGAAGAATGGGGATGAATCTTTGCACACTTAAAAAAGCCCAAGCTAGGGCCAAGCCCCCACCACCAACAGCCTAAGGGGAGGGACAAGTGGCCTCAGCAGCCACACACATGACAAACCTCATCCCTGGGAGACTGTGCCTTGGGGGACACGGCAATAAGACGTGGAGGCCAGAGTTCTGGGTCCTATCCTAACTGTGCCATTGACGCCAAATGCAGCTTACTACTGCATTTCCCAGATTCTCAGACACCACTGATTATAAGATCCATCATCACTTTAATAACTGCTTTCATTAAGGGGGAAAGAAACATGGTCACATCATAGGTACACAACAATTCAAACACCTATCTTGATTCCAGGACTATTAACATGTGAAAAATACAGTGCATCTTAAAAATGACATAAAAAAGCAGGATTAAAAAAAAACAAACTGAGAGGAGGCTTTTCTAATTCTGGTATTGAGATGTAAAACCAATATCCATATTTTGGAATAATTTATTAATAGGCTTTTTACCATGTGTCATTGCTATTTTTATTTTGACAGGAAGAGGACAGAAGTTGATTTGATATATACCTACCTGAAAGAGTGATGTATTAGTGATATTTATATTCAGCAAGCTGTGCAGGGCTTAAATTGGTTACTAGATATTTGCATCTTCTAACCACACAGCCAAAATAAGAGAACTAAAGGATATTTCAGTTTGAGAATAATAGCTAATATTCGTGGAGTGCCTTTTATGCGCCAGCACCGCTCTGGGTACTTTACATGTATTGACTTGTTTAAGCCCATGGAAGTCTTGTGAGAAGGTGCTAATACTCCTTTGACCCTAGAGATGGGAACAGTGAAGCACAGAGATTACATGGTGTGCTCAAGGTCACACAGGTGGGCAGTAGACTCAAACCCAGGTGGAGCGTCTCACCTCTTAACTGCACTCTACAGCCTCTCTTAAAGCATCAGTCAGGGAAACAAACCAAACAGAGCTGAGAGTTTCTAGTCCTTGTCTGAGTGCAAAGGAAAGGTTGGGATGGGCTAAAAGCAGTGATTTGTTGGTCAACATTTGCCAATTTCCTGTGTGTAAGTACTTCTATCTGGGCTGATTTCAAGGTACCTACTTGCTGGTAAAATTCCAGAGTGCTTAGCAATAGCTTCTCAGGAACTGGCACAGGCCAGCTTCTAGCACCGTCCGCAAAGAAGAGGGTGACAGAGGATGTGATGGTTGGATGGCATAACAGATTCAAGGGACATGAAGTCGGGCGAACTTCAAGAGATGGTGATGGATAGGGAACCCTGGTGTGCTGCAGTTCATGGGGTCACAATGAGTTGGACATGACTTGGCAACTGAACAACAAATCTCCAGCACACCACTAGCTGAAAGTAATCATTCAAGTCGGTGGGGAATAGTTTGGCCAGGAATGTGTTTTGCATGATAGTTAAATCAACCATGAATGGGACCCGGCATGTATATTCAGGGCTTGGAAGTGGTTTTCCCCGTTTCCCTGACTGCCAACCAGGAGAGACAGCCCTTTGCTGGACTCTGGGGAGGCCGAGTGTGTGCTCACCATGCATCGCCGGCTTCTCTGAGTGTCGCAGATGAAGCTGAAGACCAAGGTTCCCACTCATGGGGAGGCAGCTGCCTGACCTGTGCTCGAGAAGGGACACTCAGTGGCTGCCTAAGCGCCTTCCTCCGGAAGCAGAGTGGCCATCGTGAAATAAGGTGTAAGGGAAGAAAACCACCAGGTTTAAACAAGAGGAAAGAGGGCCTCTGAAGTGTGGAGCTAAAGGGTTTAGAAGAGGCCCATGAGCTATGATCAATGAGGGTGAAGAAGGACAGAGAAAATCTTATAAAACTAACTGGAAAACATTTTGGTTACTATTGGGACAGCTCTAGAAACAGTCATGGAATACAAGGGCCAGGCAGATGACTTTATGTGGGCAAATCGGAGTATAAAATGGGGCGTGGTTGGGACTGTGACCAGTTATAAGCGCATGCACTATTAGAAGACATTGAAGTACTGTTTGTTGAAAGTGAAAGTTGCTCAGTCTTGTGTGATTCTTTGAGACCCCAAGGACAGTCCATGGACATTTCCAGGCCAGAATACTGGCGCGGGTAGCCTTTCCCTTCTCCAGGGGATCTTCCCAACACAGAGATCGAACCCAGGTCTCCTGCATGGTAGGAGGACTCTTTACCTATTGAGCCACCAGGGAAGCCCTAATGCGGGAGACCTGGGTTTGATCCCTGGGTTGGGAAGATTGCCTGGAGAAGGGAAAGGCTACCCACTTCAGTATTCTGGCCTGGAGAATTCCACGGACGGTATAGTCCATTGGGTGGCAAAGAGTCAGACATAACTAAGCGACTTTCACTGTGTTGGGAGTCTTTTTTCCTTTAACATTGTTGTTGTTGTGTCTGACTCTTTGCAACCCCACAGACTGCAGTGCACCGGGCTTCCCTGTCCTTCACTGTCTCCTGGAGTTTTCTCAAACTCATGTCCATTCTGTTGATGATGCCATCCAACCATCTCATCCTCTGTCGTCCCCTTTTCCTCCTGCCTTCAATCCTTCCCAGCATTAGGGTCTTTTTCAGTGAGTTGGCTTTTCACATCAGGTGACCAAGTATTGGGACTTCAGCTTCAGCATCAGTCCGTCCAATGGATATTCTGAGTTGATCTCCTTTAGAATTGACTGCTTTGCTCTCCTTGCTGACCAAGGGACTCTCAAGAGTCTTCTCCAGCACCACAATTTGAAAGCATCAATTTTTCAGCACTCAGCCTTCCTTATGGTCCAACTCTCATATCTGCAAATGACTATTGGAAAAAACATATCTTTGACTACAGAGACCTTAGGTTGTTTTTTTTTTTTAACATTATAGACTGGGGGAAAACAGGTTTATAACCTGGTTGTAGGCCTCTACTTTGTGAGTTCTCTCACCCATCCTTTCCTTGTAAGATTTTGAAGGCAAGATTCATAGGTTGATCTGCTAATGGTCAGGGGCTGCAATTACCCCCGGCACTCATCTGAGCAGTGGGGCACTGGGGTGGAACAGACAGTGGGATCTATCCATCCCATGTGCAGGCAATGAGGGATATATTGCAGTACACTTTAAACAATAATAAAACAAACAAATTCAGTCTGCTTTCTATTATCAACATGTGTTGGCAATCCTGAACAATGTTAGTGATAAAAATATCCTCCCTGAAAAAAAACTTCTGTTGGTTTAAGTTCTAAATAATTGCTTCAGTTGTTGAGTTTAAATATATCTCTGTCTATCTATAGCTATATGCTTCAAATTAACACATTTATGTAACTTATCTATTGATGAATATTGTGCTCTACATGGACCTTAATTTGAGAATTAACCCCTAACTCATGTGGAATCACCCACAAGTATTTGTTTCCAGAATAAGTATCTAATGATTTGAAAACACTTTAGTTCCAGACTCTGTAGAATTACATATTCCTGTGTTTAAACAATGGAGTAAAAATAAACAATGATAGCAAATGATTATGAACATGATGAAACAGAATACAAGATGATAGTTCCATCTTGCTGTCCATGTGACTATGTTAGAACTCAAAAGAACAATGTCTAAGTGCCTTGATTGTTTTCATCGAGAGCTGGATGCTTGTTCTAAAGCAACACAGTGAATAGTTCCAGTATTTATTGTCACTCAGCCATTTCCTCTGAATTTTTTACAGAAGAAAACTTTCAGAAGTTTAGCAACTATATCTGAAATTTATGGTGAATTTTCTGATGAAGATATTTTAGCTGAATTTTTTGACCATGGAGACCATTGGAAAGCAGCTAAAGTAGATTCTAAACAAATATATGGACAGTGTTATAACTTCTGAAATTGGTTGTGAAATGGGATCTTTATGAATCTCTGACAAATCTTTTCTGGCCATTATTATCATTTGTTTCATTTCCCGATTGTTGCTCAAAGTTGTCACATGGAATAGGGGGTTGTTAGAAATGATCTGCCCGCAATCATTGCCCTGAGTCTCTCAGGTGGAGATGGCCTCTGGGCTGCAGGAACTCTTGCATCTCTTCAGGACAAAGATTCAACATTTTATTAATATTTAAAGCTTTTTCCAACATAGGGATGTTTTTAGCACAACCTGGTCTTGACTATTTAATGGCCTGATTGAAGAATCTGTCTTGACAGTCCGGAATGGGCTTTGGAGCATCCATGGAAATCCCAGTATTTAAAAGTGTGATCCCATGGCTGAGGAGTGGTGGGTCTTCTTCCCCCTTAAGAATGAAAATTTCTAGCCACCATTCCAGATGGGCAGCTTGGGGGCTTTCACAGGCATAAGACCCTGACGTTGGGTAGAGGTATGGAGGTCCCTTTACTTTGCTACTGGTTCCTGGCTGGTAGACAGACTATTTCCTTGCTGGTTCCAGTGTGTTGTCCCTGCAGGATGGGGAAGTGGAGACTCACCAGTCTGCTGAAGGGACACAGTTAAGGCAATGAGGCTGACCCCTAAACCAGTCCTGGCAGACAGGGCCAGGTGGGGCCCTAGGTGGACAGAGATGCTGCCTTTCTCTGAGATAGACTCCCCCACCCAAGACCTGAAAGTCTTACCGCAGCAGTCACTCCATTGTGGTCCTACCATTGCATCTGTTACTACCACTGCCATCTTCACTCCGCTTCCTAGATACACTTGTAAAGACACAAAAGTGCCACATGGAGGGATTATCACATCCCCATGAAAATGACAAGAAGGACCAGCTCCTTGGTAATCAGCCTGGTTATGTAGGGTCCTGGAGGCCAGGGATGCAGAGCAGTGTGGGTTTCTGCCAGGGAGAGGTCAGGGACAGTGGGACAGGAGAAGAGAATGGTCAACGGAGGGGAGAGATCTGGCCTGCAGGGCTGGGAGGAGGGCCCGGTGCCCAGGACCGGGACAGGCGGAGGCCTTAGTGCTCACCGCTCTGCCTGGTTCAGTCCAGGAATCTTACATTGTCATGTGCCGGGGAGAGCGGGTGGTGCACAGAGACTCTCTAAAGGCAACCGATTTCTTCTTGGAAGCTGTTAAGGTTATTGATTTAAGTCAGGACAGGCTCAAGGGCACTAAGAGATTCTCTTGAAAGGAAATCAAACTGCTTCTCTAGGTGAGTATCGCTTTTTATTTAGGCAGGGGTCTGAATCTATTGAGGGAAGAGCAGCTGGGTTTCACCCCTGGAGCATCTGGGGAGACCTATAAAGTTTATTGATTGACTTACTTAACTTACACTGGCTAATAATAAAACAACTAGACCCATCAATCAGCTCCCAGGCCCCCCTTGACAATGATTACAGCGTGGATTGATTCCTCCTCAGAGATGGCAGTTTAGGAGAAAGTACCGAGGGGGTGGGGACGCAGATGCTACTCAGCGACATTCCAGGGCAGCACCGCTGGGAGCCACTTCTTGCCCAGGTGGGAGTTCCGGGGGAAGGCCAGGGAATAGGCTGCCGTGACCTCTCCGGATAGAAAAGAGCTAGAGAGTCCATCAGGAAGGTGGCAGAGGGCTGTCAGGCTTCTGTTTGCCAGGTGACAATGGGCAAGTGAGTGAGGATATTGATAAGGGCAAGGAAGGAGAGGTGTAGGGAGAGGACCAGCCAGCCAAGATAACTCAGGGGCCAGCACCCCTACCTTGAAGTCTGGAGCAGGGCACTTTGGAGGGCACACTGCAGGCCTGCCCTTGTGCCGACAGGAAGGACTTGGAGGAGGAGTTATTCATCCAATTTACCAAGTGTTTCTATCGGCTTGAGAAGTAAGGCATGTCCTTACCTGAGGTTATTTGCAGCCTTGTTGGAGAGACAAGCTGTTGCCACTTGAATGAGATAATAACCTGAGACCTTGGATGATGAAATGCTATCAGTGACACAGGTTCTAAGTGCTATGAGATTTCAGGAAAAGGGAACTCTGTGAGGCCTTGAGGGGTTGGGAAAGGTCTCAGAGAGATGATAAGACTTGAACTGGGCCTCTCTAATTCAAGAAGAGCAGATGAGTAAATCCATCTTGTAGAAATGTGGCTTCCATTGTCTAATTGGGCAAAGAAATACTTAAGAACCGTGGGATAATGTGCACAATAGTTAGATGTTAGAGCTCTGAAGTTAAAGTTTTGGTTCCAGCCTGGGATTTTACCAGTTATTATTCATATGGACCAATAATTGAATGTTTACAAGTTTTAGTTTTCTTGACTATAAAAGGGGGATAATAATAGCACTAACACGGTAAAGTGGTTGTAAAGATTAAATGAGACTAATGTTTGTAAAGCATTGAACACAGTGCCTGGAGCAGAGAAAACATTCAGTAAATGAAAATCATGACCACTAGTATTACTGTCAGTGGTGGTAATAATAGCTTTCTATTACCACCAGGTTCTTGAGTGCTTTGATTCCTTGTAGACTACTTGGAGGAATGAATAAAGGGTAAGAAGAGATTCTGTCTCTGTCTGGAGGGAAATCATGTGTGTGTGTGTGTGTGTGTGTGTGTGTGTGTGTGTGTGTAAAGTCACTTCAGTTGTGTCCGACTCTCTGTAGCCCCATGGACTATAGCCCGCCAGGCTCCTTTGTCCATGGGATTCTCCAGGCAAGAATACTGGAGCGGGTTGCTATTCCCTTCTCCAGGGGATCTTCCAGACCCAGGGATCAAGCCTGCATTTCCTATGTTTTCTGCATTGGCAGGCAGGTTCTTTACCACTGTCTTCCCTGACAGCTCAGTTGGTAAAGAATCTACCTGCAATGCAGGAGACCCTGGTTTGATTCCTGGGTCGAGAAGATCTGCTGGAGGAGGGATAGGCTACCTACTCCAATATTCTTGGGCTTCCCTTGTGGCTCAGCTGGTAAAGAATCACCTGCAATGCAGGAGATCTGGGTTTGATCCCTGGGTTGGGAAGATCCCCTGGAGAAGAGGAAGGCTACCCACTCCAGTATTCTGACCTGGAGAACTCCATGGTCTGTATAGTCCATGGGGTTGCAAAGAGTCAGACATGACTGAGTGGCTTTCACTTCACTTTACTTCTTTTCCTCTAGAGCCACCTGGAAAGCCCAGAAAAGCACATAGGGAATCATATTCAAAGTTTGAACTTGCTTTCATCCAGTGGAAAGAACTTCCATGAAATTATTTCTTTATTTTCTTGGACTCAGAATGTCCTCCTGGACAGCTGCCCCTCCCGTCCAGAGCCCAGTCGAGCTCCCCTCCTCATGAACGCTCTCCTCATAGCTCTGGCCATTGGGCTCCCTCTTTCCCTATTGCCTGTGCCTCTCCAGTGGCATAAATGGGGGCTGGACAAGGGCATCAACTGGGGTTGACCCCTGTTAATCTCTTTTGTGGCTTTGTTGCATTTCCCCAACAAGATGCATGTGTCTCAGAAGTAGAAACTTAATAGAGTGCATGCTCCACGGCCCTTAGGAGAATGATCGAAACTTGTTGAGGCTACAGACTTTCTTCTCTGCCTAGACTGAAGTTTCTGTGCTCTCTTGCCCCTCCCACCCCCATTCCTTTTCACTGAGTCATGCTTAATTCCTGGACCCCAGACACACTGTGCAGTTCTGCTCTGGACCTCTGTGAACTTCTTAGGATGCTTGAGCCTCACCAGTGAGGAGCCCTACCGGGTAGGAAGAGTGCCACTGGCCAGGCTGGGCTTCTGTGAATGACTGGAATGGAAGAAGTTGCCACTGTTCTGGGTCCAGGTTTTGGTGTAATTTCTAGCTTCTTTGGACTGGAAGAGAAGTTCCCAGAGAGGTGGCCAAATAGGTCTTAATAAGTTAAGTCCCAGTCGAGCCCGACAGCAGAGACAGAGTGTGGTCAATGCTGGGAGGCTGGGGAAGGACAGCCTCGTCTTGCATTTCTTGTGGCTTTCCTTTAGGACTGGGAAGACTCCCCTGCACCTCCACATCATTTTTTTGAATCTTGTTTTTCAACAGTCTCCTGGAAAGCAGATTATTGGAACCATTTCTGTTCCTCTCATCCCTGTTTTATTTTCTAACCCCCAGGGTTAGGCTTAGAGGGAAGATTATTATGGAGATACATGGCTAGGGAAGGAGAGAGAGGCTTCTGGACCGTTAAAAGAAGTGAAAGCCAAATGGGGAGCACATATATCAGAAATAAGTGGCTTTCTTGGTGGCTAAGTGGTAAAAAATCCACCTGCCAACACAGGAGATGCAGGTTCAATCCCTGGGTTGGAAAGATCCCCTGGGGAAGGAAATGGCAACTCATTCCAGCATTCTTACCCAGGAAATCCCATAGGCCACTCCAGTATTCTTACTTGGGAAATCCCACAGGCAGAGGAGCCTGGTGGGCTACAGTTCATGGAATCGCAAAGGAATTGAACATGACTCAGGCGATGGCACCCCACTCCAGTACTCTTGCCTGGAAACTCCCATGGATGGAGGAGCCTGGAGGGCTGTAGTCCATGGGGTCGCTAAGAGTCCGGCACGACTGAGCGACTTCACTTTCACTTTTCACTTTCATGCATTGGAGGAGGAAATGGCAACCCACTCCAGTGTTCTTGCCTAGAGAATCCCAGGGATGGGGGGAGCCTGGCGGGCTGCCGTCTATGGGGTCGCATAGAGTTGGACACGACTGAGGCGACTTAGCAACAGCAGCAGCAGCTACTAAGCAACAACAGCACAAGGCCAGGTACACAAGGCTAGAGACAACCAGTCATATTAGCAAGAATAAAACAGAAGTCTGGCCTAAGTCTCTGCTTTTTTAAGGAGAGGCACTTTGGCCCAAATATCATGGTGATTATTCTATATATGGTAGATATTTCTGCAAACTCATGCTGTCCTTTTTGACTATGTGAGGCCCTTACTTAGAACCCAAAGGGCAAGGAGAGGAGGCCCAGGAGCCCACTGAGGAGGTGGACAGTGGCATAACACAGCCAGCAACCAGCCAGTTTAGGGCTTGGAGGGCAGAGATAAGTGACCCCCGACTTCTGCAAGCCCTCCTGAAAGGCACCATTAGAGATCGATCAGGGGTGCAATGAGGAGAGTGTGCAGCGTCAAGGTGTGAACTTGAAGCAGCCTGGAGAATAAATAGATTGAAGAAACTCTAAGAGAAGACAGCCCTTTGGGGATCCAACAGAGGCATATTCAGGAGCAGTGGCCTTCCACAGAAACAGTTACATAAAGGGGCTCCTAACCCTTCAGGAGATAAGGGAAAAATAAACCAATCTCCAGTGCAATACCAGAGGGCCTTGGGTGGTATTCACAGCACCTCCAGAGGTGGGGGAAAGAGCACGGTTCCTCACTCGCCCTCTAACTAGTTCTGCTTTGCTTTTTCCTGTGCAGACAAAAGTGGTAGGACTAATGAGCCCTCGGAATGGGAGAAAAATGGAACTTCCATCAGCAGTACTTTCAGCTAGCTGGGTTAGGATTAGGTAAGATCTTTTAGAGAACAAGAAAGACATGGGCCACTTTCATTTTTTTTTTCAGGTATATTAAAAAAAAGGAGAAATGTCAAAACAGAATCACAAGAATTGTGATTAAAAAAAAACTTTCATTTAATAAATTGGTATAATTTAGCACCAAAGGCACTGAGTTATTCACAAGATAATTATAGGGCTTTTAAAATATATGAATTTATAATGTATGACTGGCAGTCTGAGTTAGATAATGGGACAATGTGTTTCAGCTGTGTGATGAACATCATCGTCTTTCAGCATTGCTGCGGAGTAGCTCTGAGACTGTATGTGTAACCTCATTTGGAGATGAATCAGAATTTTAAATCTGAAGCCTTTGGTTGACTTGGGATAAATAGTATCCCCAACACAGTACCCACCTCCCCAGTAGCCCTTGGATTAGCAGAAATAAGGAGTTTACATAAGTGCAGCATTTTATAAAGACTTGGAAGACTTAGATAATATTTAATAAAGATCCCTTTGTTGAATTAGGGAGATTGTAAAGAAGGGATTATTATAGATTTTGGGACAGTATTTGTGGGGAACCTTTTACCTCTAAGGGCCTAAATGTCTTGAAAGCATTGCCAGTGAGATTTAGTTAGACACATATATTCATGAAAAATCTAAAAAGATGGAGATAAAATTGCAAAATGGTGAAAGGAGAATTGTCCCTTCTCACCAATATGTGTATATGTCACAAATCTTGTGGCTCATTTTCAAGGTTTGGGCCTCACTTGTCCCTTATTCCTGCTGTGTCCAGTTCTGTGGGGTGCCAGCTAGTTCCCACAGGTGCAGTTGACCATGCTGACCTCAGATCCACTCTGTATGGTCTCACTTTCTGCCTTCAGGCCTCTGAGTAATGTTGTGCGGGTGGGGCCACACGGTAATGTGCTTAGCACTCACACATGGGTGACCACAGACGTCCATGGGGAGAATCTTTGCCCAGTGGTCTGGGTGGCAGTGGAGAGCTGCTGACACCCCACTTCCCCCTTTTGGTTGTTGCTGAAACACCTTTCAGGCACTGATTCTCTGGTCTCCTTGGACAGCACAAAGCCGAAGACTGGAGGCATGGCCACCTCCAGACACAGCTCTGTCTTAGTTCTTTTTTCTTCCTGCATCAATTCCCTCCTCCCTCACTTCCCCTCCTTTGATTGCATTCCCCAGAGAGCTTGCACTCAGGTCTCTGTTTTACGCTCTGCTCTCTGCGACCCCCAAATCCTTTTGTACAGGAGCTAGTGGCGCACTTGATCTTTGTACTATTTTTTTGCACTTGATTTTTGGAATCTCCGTGCAAGAACTGACACGGGAATTTGTCACAAGCCATCTATTGAAATTTCTTTTCTTTTTAATTTCTGATTATGTCATTTAACAGTGTTATCTCTCCTTCCTAGCCTTGAGTAACTTATAAATTTGATCATAAAATTTATTGGCTTTTCACAAAAAGCCATCAATAATCAACCTCTGTAACCTCATCTCAGGCTTCATTCTTGATAATTTCCCTCCTGCAGCCTCACCTCCTACAAGTGCACAGACGGCCAAGCTCCTCCCTCTCAAGCTCTTGTACTTGTTCTTTTTTCTGTGTGGAATCCTCGTCCCTCAGATTTTTTGTGTAGATAGTGTCCTATGATGCTTTGTTGTTTTTTTTTAGTCGCTAAGTTGTGTCTGACTCTTTGAGACCCTGTGGACTGTAGCCCGCCATGATCCTCTGTCCATGGGATTCTCCAGGCAAGAATATGGGATTAGGTTGGCATTTGCTTTTCCAGGGTATCTTCCTGGCCTAGGGATAAAACCCATGTCTCCCACATTAGAAGAGGATTCTTTACCACCGAGCCACCAGGGAAGCCCCTATCATGCTTTAGGACTCAGCTCAGCTCTCACGTCTCAAAGGGGACCTCCATGACCACTGTGCTTATGTCATATGGCACTTATCCCATTCCATGGGTACCATGGATCCATTCATTAGTTTGCCTTTTTATTGTCCATTGTCCTAATTAGAATGAAATCTCCAGGAAGGCTGGGATGAATTCTCCAGGAAGTCTGTTTTCTTTGCGGTTGTCTCTAGCACCGGTCCAGGTTCTGACACCCGACAGGGGCTCAATCAGTTTTTGATGCATCCTTTCCAGTTCTGCACTGGATCCCATCCCCTCTCACCTCCTCAAGGGCATTGTGCCACTAACATCCTTCTTCTCTCTATCATCATCATCCCTTATTAAAATCATTCCCATCAACAGACAAACACATTGTAATTTCTCCTACTTAAAAAAAAACAAAGCAAAACAAATAACTGCTCTTAACCCACATCCTTTTTCAGTTGACACACTACGTATTTCACTGGTTGTATTTGTTGTCTGTCCCCTGCATTAGATGAGAATCTCCACAAGGGAGAGGTTTGTCTGTCTGCAGCTGCATCTCTAATGTCTGGAAAGTAGTGGTCACTCACTAAAAATGTGGTCAATGTATGAATCATTCTGCAGAATGAATGAATGTATAAAACAAAAGAGGCTTTCTTAATCAATAGAGAAAAAAATCAGTCTATATCTTGAGCAATGTCTAGATAGCTTAAAAGATAACATTCAACTAATAAGCAATATACATAAGGCAGATTTGCAGGGGTATGTGGTAGCTATCTAATTGTGTCAGTGATGTGGGGAAGAATTTTATTCCACTCTGAGGTACTGCCTTCTAATGTGGAAAGCTCAACAAGGCAGTTTAATGGAGAAAGGAAAAACCAGTGGCAGGCTTCTGAGCATTAAGATAACAGCCAGCCTTGTCTTAGAGACGAAAAACTGAGGCCCAAAGGTAGTAATTTTTCTCAATCTCTGTGTTCTCCCCTTTAATGGCCTATGACATAATTATCTATAAAACATACCCAGATAACTAACTCACAGTAAAAGGGAAGTTGTTGTCCTTAGAAATTTAAAACCACCAATTGCTTTTTAAGGCTGAGTGCCAAAGAATTAATGCTTTTGAACTGTGGTGCTGGAAAAGACTCTTGAGAGTCTCTTGGACAGCAAAAAGATCAAACCAGTCAATCTTAAAGGAAATCAACCGTGAATATTCATTGGAAGGACTAATGCTGAAGCTGAAGCTCCAATACTTTGGCTACCAGATACCAAGAGGCAACTCGTTGGAAAAGACCCTGATGCTGGGAAAAATTGAAGGTAAAAGGAGAAGGGGCGACAGAGGATGAGATGGTTGGATGGCATCACCAACTCAATGGACATAGTTTGAGCAAACTCTGGGGGACAGTGAAGGACAGGAAAGCCTGACCTGCTACAGTCCATGGGGTCACAAAGAGTCAGACACGACTGAGTGAAAAACAATTGCTTTCCGGAAACTTGACATGCAATAATAGAACCGCCCAGGAGGTGGCGACTCGCCTTTCTCTCCAGGAGGTCTCCACAGTAGCAGGCCACTGACGGGCCCAGAGCTACTGGGGCCCGGCCAGGTCAGCCAGGCAGGGCCTCCAGGCAGGAGAGCCCCCAGACAAGGCTCTGCCTCAGAATGCTTCATTCTTGTTGGCTCAACACCCATAAGTAAAATCTGTGCTACTGAAAAAGATACAGTTTTAAAGCTTCAGACGCAAAAGAACTACAGATCCGGGATGGTTGGCAGGTCCACAGTCGGGATATTTATCTCAAATTCAGGGAGTTTGAAAATCTAGGACAGCTCCTTGGCAACCCAGTACTGATGGTCCTTTTGTTCGACTTTTCTGAGACAACAGCCTCTGAGAGCCAACCGGATTTTCTCCATGAGAGAGACTCAACCTGGCCAGCATTCCACCACAGGAATTATGAACCTGAGATTTGGGGTCCACATGGGGTCACAAAGAGTCGCATACAACTGAGTGATTAACACACAACCCCTATAAAAGGGGCTAGTGGTAAAGAGCCTGGCTACCGATGCAGGAGACCGGGTTCCATCCCTGGGTCGGGAAGACCCCCTGGAGGAGGAAACGGCCACCCACTCCAGTATTCTTGCCTGGAGAATCCCATGGACAGAGGATCCCGGTGGGCTACAGTCCGGGGGGTCACAAAGAGTCAGACACAACCGAAGTGACTCAGCACGCACACACACAAGCACACACAACCCCTGCAACTGGGTGTGGGATTGTGTGTGAGGGTTGGAGGTAGGGGGGGATGTTGACAGATACTTACAGTTTCTAGAGAAGAAAGCGCGTTGTTTTCATCAGTCTTTCACAGAGCTCCATGATTCAGAAAGAGAAACTACTCTGAAAATCTTCCAGCCTTTCTCCCCAGAGGCCTCGTGGACTCTTTACCCCACTCTGTCCCCTGAGATACTCCGGTTCTCCAGTTGTCATTAAGAGGGGTATCAGGGATTGGCAAAGAGACAGAAATATCAGTTCTTTAAACAGAGAGGGTCATCTGATGATTGGAACTAAGTGTAAAGTTGTGATCTAGGTAACAGAAAAGGGAAAAAGAGTGCACTAAGCTATCACAGGGTCAGCAGCTGCAGGAGCAGCCCCCAGCCCTAGGAGCAGGTGTGGGGAGAGGCGGGAACTGTTAAAACTTAGAAACCTGAAATCACATGTTGAGGAGGAGGTTCTGCTCAGCTGAGCTGGAATCTCTGAGCTACAGAGGGGTCCAGGTGGTTTAAGAGGGGAGGGTCGGGGAGAGAGGGTGTGGGAACCTGGTGTCTCCTGGGAGGGGGGAGTGTGATGAGGCTGTACGTGTTGGGGAAATGGCGAACTGCATACACATCCTGCATAAAAACTGCGTACAAATTTTGCTACAAGATTCGCCTTCACTGCCAGGGTGAAGAGGGGAGACTAGGCTGACATGGATAGGAACAGGAAACCCACGCAGGAAGGAACAAGCCCCTCCTTACTCCTCCAGCCATGCTGTCCCCCTCTAGGGTCTCCCATTGGAAGAGTGAACCTGGAGCCAGCTGGCAAAGGTGAAATCTGATTGGCAGAGTCCCAGCACAGAGGAGCCTGGTGGGCTGCAGTCCATGGGGTTGCGATGAGTCAGGCACGACTGAGCGACTTCACTTTCACTTTTCACTTTCATGCATTGGAGAAGGAAATGGCAACCCATTCCAGTATTCTTGTCTGGAGAATCCCAGGGATGGGGGACCCTGGTGGGCTGCCGTCTATGGGATCGCACAGTGTCGGACACAACTGAGGTGACTTAGCAGCAGCAGCAGCAGCTCTACATCACAAGGCTGAGCACAGAAAGCTAGGTTTGAAGCCCAAGCTGACATAGCTTCCTCCCCTTGAGCTTCCCTCTACT
Organism: Cephalophus harveyi; assembly: GCA_006410635.1. Taxonomy (NCBI): domain Eukaryota; kingdom Metazoa; phylum Chordata; class Mammalia; order Artiodactyla; family Bovidae; genus Cephalophus; species Cephalophus harveyi. The sequence goes on from SJYT01054394.1 coordinate 143,180, forward strand.
CCGCAATCAAAGCCATAGTCAGCCCATCGCTTGTCCTTTAGATTTTCTTTACCTGTGCACAGGGTCCCCTAAGCTTCGAGGGACACATATTACGCTCTCTCAGTGGACAAGTTGATCCCTATTTTTCTAGGCTTGTGACAAGGGCCCTATACTCCCTTCTCCCCACCAGGGATGGGACTAGACTCACAATTCAGCAACAACTTTGCCCAGAAACCCTCTTTTTTCGTTTCCAAGCTCCTGGCTGTTTTGTCACTATGAATGAGGGGTACGATAGTAAACTGGTTTTCTCTGGCTTCCTTTCTTCCAAAGTCTGAACTTTGGTCTGAACCTCTCCTTGAAATTTGAGCTCTACTGTCTTCAAAATTTCTAACATCTTATTATATATGTACTCAGAAAAATGAATACAGCAACTGGGTTGCCTTATTATTTTCAAATCATCAATATTCTTAAAGTTTTCAAGCCTGAGGAGAGTGGACATTTTAGGTCCATTGGGGACTATTCAGGTAGAGAAGAGATGCTATGAAACTTGCCTCAGGGTCTTAGAATTGTGTGTCAGCTGAAACCACTAACCTGTTTCTAATCCCTGGTAGGAGGGTTGACAACTCTGGAATTGCTTCAGAGGACTATCATCTACCTCACTGCTTACTGTGAGGATTAAATGAGATCACATATGCAAAAGTATTTTGTAAACTAGAAGGCACAGTGTGCAGAGGTGAGCTGGACTGTCGTGAGTATGGAAGCTTTAGTTCAATTCAGTCGCTCAGTCGTGTCCGACTCTTTGCGACCCCATGAATCGCAGCACGCCAGGCCTCCCTGTCCAACACCAACTCCCGGAGTTTACTCAGACTCACGTCCATCGAGTCAGTGATGCCATCCAGCCATCTCATCCTGGGTCGTCCCCTTCTCCTCCTGCCCCCAATCCCTCCAAGCATCAGAGTCTTTTCCAATGAGTCAACTCTTCGCATGAGATGGCCAAAGTACTGGAGTTTCAGCTTTAGCATCATTCCCTCCAAAGAAAGCCCAGGGCTGATCTCCTTCAGAATGGACTGGTTGGATCTCCTTGCAGTCCAAGGGACTCTCAAGAAAAAAAATAAAGTCTGGCACTGTTTCCACTGTTTCCCCATCTATTTCCCATGAAGAGATGGGCCCAGATGCCATGATCTTCGTTTTCTGAATGTTGAGCTTTAGGCCAACTTTTTCACTCTCCACTTTCACTTTCATCAAGAGGCTTTTTAGTTCCTCTTCACTTTCTGCCATAAGGGTGGTGTCATCTGCGTATCTGAGGTTATTGATATTTCTCCCGGCTATCTTGATTCCAGCTTGTGTTTCTTCCAGTCCAGCGTTTCTCATGATGTACTCTGCATAGAAGTTAAATAAGCAGGGTGACAATATACAGCCTAGACGTACTCCTTTTCCTATTTGGAACCAGTCTGTTGTTCCATGTCCAGTTCTAACTGTTTCTTCCTGACCTGCATACAGATTTCTCAAGAGGCAGGTCAGGTGGTCTGGTATTCCCATCTCTTTCAGAATTTTCCACAGTAAGGGGGCCTTGATTATCTAGAATTTCTAAAGACGCTTCAAAGCAGGCACTTGTAGTTCAAAGAGGAAACTTTGCTTTTCAAAACTAGATCCAGAGCAAACAAAGGGATTGTTTGGCAAATGTATTTAAGTAAAAAAAAAAAAAATACCCCTAGAGTATTAGCAACACTGAGGATTACAGTAAAGCTGATAAGTAGGGCCCCACCCACATGTTCCTGGCCTGCCCCAGGGTCATCTACAATGTGTTCCTCACTTACAACAGCTTTCTGTTGCTTGTTGCCTGGAGGTATGCCCTGGCGCCTGAGGTCGACAGGGACTGAATGCCCCAGGAGCAACTTTTACCTTGGAGTCTGTGTACCTAGGTCCTTGGGGCAGCCCAGTAGGATAGAGCCCCCATCCCCCAACCAGTGGTGAGCGGCTCACTAACTCCCTTTGTTGACTTGTTTCCTTTCTTTTCTCACTTTCCCTACTCTCTCAAAGAACTTTCTGGAATCACCACCCCCATCAACTACTTGCAACTTGAATCTTTGCCCCAGAGTCTGCTCTTGGGAAGAACTCAAGCCATGGCAGAGAAGTCTGAAGGGCTTGCCTTTGGCAGGCAAATGTAACGTATATTAGCTGAAAATTTCTCTGTCAATACAGTTATTGGGTGCTAAGCAAAATGGCTAAGTAGCAATAATAACTTCCATTTATTGATGGTTTTCTTCATGCCAAACATGATCCTAAGCTCCTTTCACATACCTCATTCATGTCAGTTTGAAGGTCACTGTGAAGTGAAGTTACTCAGTCGTGTCTGACTCTTTGCAACCCCGTGGACTGTCACCCACCAGGCTCCTCCGTCCATGGGATTCTCCAGGCAAGAGTACTGGAGTGGGCTGCCATTTCCTTCTCCAGGGGATCTTCCCAACCCAGGGATCGAACCCAGGTCTCTCACATTGCAGGCAGATGCTTTAACCTCTGAGCCACCAGGAAAGCCCCAACCTCATTCATAGTGACCTTCAAAGTGGGTGCTCTTCTTATTAGATGAGGAAACTGAAGCGCAGTGGCTTGCCAAAGTCATGTAACTTGTAAGTGAAAGAGCTGGGATTCTGACTCTGGGAATTTGATTCTAGAGCCCATACTTTTATCTACTCAGCGTAGTTTCCAAACTATTGGCCACTGAATAAGCAAAGAGCCAAAGAGCCTGGCTCCATTCCTCATGTTGTTTTAAAAAGCCTAACTCAAGGCTTGCTGAAAGACAGAGGGTATAGCAAGATGAGCGTAGGTTTGAGAATTCAAAACCACATTCTACCTCCACTTTTCAGCATCGTAGCCTTGAACAAATCACTTCTCCTCTGACCCTCAGTTTGGATGGGGGAGCCTGGTGGGTTGCCGTCTATGGGGTTGCACAGAGTCACACACTAATGAAGTGACTTAGCAGCAGAAGCAGCAGCATGGGGTGGCAGAGGTTGGTGAAAAATAATGCCTGACTCATGGGACTACAGTCAGCATCAAATGAGAGGATGCTTGTGGAGCACTGGACCTCCCAGCATGATGGACAATTTTGGGTGCTATGACATCAGTAACGGGCTCTCAGCTCCCTCCTCTGCAGATCACTATCTCTTTTAGCCCAGCTCCCAGGGCCCAGGACTCTCACCTGCTGCTTCCTTAAAGGAGTTAGGATGTAGATGACAGAGGACAGGACTTTGGAATCTGACAGGCAGGGATTTGAATGTCATAGTCTTTGCCGTCTCTATCTTAAAAAAAAAACAAAAACAAAAAAAACCACCTTGGACAGTTATTGAATGTCTCCATGCAGTCCTCTATTTTCTCATCTATACAATGGTGATAATAAAACAGGACTGTGGAAAAGGTTAAATAAGGCAATGCATACAAGTACTTAGCGCAGTCCAACACATCTTAGTGCTCCAAACATTGTTCAGTTCAGTCACTCAGTCATGTCCGACTCTTTGCGACCCCGTGAACCGCAGCATGCCAGGCCTCCCTGTCTATCACCAACTCCCGGAGTTTACCCAGACTCATGTCCATTGAGTCAGTGATGCCATCTAACCCTCTCATCCTCTGTCATCCCCTTCTCCTCCTGCCTTCAATCTTTCCCAACATTAGGGTCTTTTCAAATGAGCCAGCTCTTTGCATCAGGTGGCCAAAATATTTGAGTTTCAGCTTCAACATCAGTCCTTCCAATGAACACTTCCAGATAAAGGAAAGCTATGACCAACCTAGACTGCATATTAAAAAGCAGAGACATTATTTTGTCAACAAAGGTCCGTCTAGTCAAGGCTATGGTTTTTCCAGTGGTCATGTATGGATGTGAGAGTTGGACTGTGAAGAAGGCTGAGCACCGAAGAATTGATGCTTTTGAACTGTGGTGTTGGAGAAGATTCTTGAGAGTCCCTTGGACTGCAAGGAGATCCAACCAGTCCATCCTAAAGGAGATCAGTCCTGGATGTTCATTGGAAGGACTGATGTTGAAGCTGAAACTCCAATAGGTACTGTTATTAATATTACTGTTATTACTGTTGATTTTATGAGAGAAAAATAGGGACCGAATGTAAAGACAGGCAAAGTCTGACTGATTTTACATAATATATAAGAAGAGAATTATTAGCAGTTTCCATCTACTTAATAGAAAATAAGAACGCCTCAATCTGTCATTGCGTTCCTGTTTAACATTCAAATTCTGTACATCTTGCTGGAGAAAAGGATAAAGTTCTGAAGAAAAAATAGTTTTGAAAGCAACAATTTACATCAAATGATAAAGAAACAAATGATACACAAAAGATGAAATCCGTGACAGTGAATACACTTGCATTCCTCATAAGTAAACAGAAGCTTTTCTTTCTGAATCTTGCTTGCTCCCTCCCGACTCCCCAGATCAAACCAAGTGTGTGTGTATGTAGAGGGAGGGGACCAGCTGGGGGAGTGCAATGTACTGACTTGGGAAGGCAAAAGCAGGGCTAGAAAGACCTCCCTCCGAAGCCAGGCATGGACTCTGAAAAGAGCAGGTCAGGGCAGAAGTGTGGGCAAGGAGGGCAAGAAGACTGGAGACACAGGCAGTACATGGTGAAAAAGAAAGCTGGCGAGGGCCTCCTACCTTGTGGCTGGCACCAGAGGGATTGCTTCCCTCCTCCCGGGCACCAGGCCTCATTGGAGCGGACCTGCTGGGTCTCCCCACCCTGTCCTTAGGGGGACAGAAGTGCCTATTGGAGTCTCAGCACTTGTTAACTTGTCACCGCATCAAAGACGAGAGAGAGATCTGACATTTCCCCAATCCCCGAAAGAAAAAGAAGAAAGCGTTCTTTCTTTACTTTCAGGGCCGTATCCTGAATGACAGAGGTCATTTTTTGCAACTGATCTGTGTGGGCACAGGCTTCTAATTGTTTCCTGAATTACCTGCTATCTATTAGCCATCTGGCCGCTTGCCAGAGTATGCTAATGTCTCCCGAGTTCCTGGTCTGAAGTTTTGAGGAGCAGATTTCTTGTTTTGTCTTTGGGAATGTAGGACTTGGAGTGCAGGCCCTGTGAGTCCCGCTGGCAGAAACTCTGTCCTCTCCTCTGCCCTTAGCTGTGCAGAGGGCAATGCCCAGGCACAGTGCACAGCTCCCAGCTGTGCCTGAGAGAATGCCCAGGAACCTAGTGCACAGTCATGCCGATGCCCATGTGCAATAGCGTCTCCTCTTTCTCCTGGATCCTGGACTCCACACCTGTAGGAGATTTGGCTTTTATCAGAATGTCCTGGAAACCCTTCTGAGCAAAAGGTTTTTTGGAGTTGATGTCATTTGCTTAGAGAACAAGGAAACTCTTCAAATAATCTTTTGTTTGGGGAGAAGAGAGTAAGAAGGGTGTGAGAATTCAATAGGCCTGTTCTTCTGTTGAGTAAGGGCAGAGCTTGGCCATCACTCAGGAGGGCTGAGTATCCTTAACATCAGTTACTCCCATGACCTTAAAAACACACAGTGAAACGTCATCATGTGGGAAGGGTGCACAAGCATATGGCATCATTCATCTTCTTGTTATTAAGGCAGCATGTGTTCATTATTTTAAAATTTAGAAACTCTGGAAAAGCAAAAAGAAAAAAACATTCAGAATTTCATTTTTCTAAGATAACTATTGTTAACCTTTTGGTGTATATTCTACCTTTCTTTTTCTATTCTATTTTATACCTGTTTATGAAAAAAAAAGTGTCTTTTGATTAAAAATACAAAGACATTTTGTGAATACAGAACACTTTGTCTTGTTCTGTGCCCCGCCCCCTCTGCCCCAGCTCTCCTCCCCATCATTCCTTCCCAGGTGTCTTTGCTTGGTCCTCCCTCCTTAGGCTCTGAATTCCTTCCGGGTCATGATCCTCCTATTGAAGTCTAACCAGCTTTCTTGATGGTATCATCCAGACCCATGTTATTTGGTACAATCTTATGCCATGGACTGCTAGCCCCCACCTATACTCCAGATTAGAAATCAGCAAACTTTCTCTGTGAAGGATCAGATGGTAAATAATTTAGGCTGTGCAGGCCATATACAGCTCTGTTGCAACTACTCAACTCTGCTGTTGTAGCATGAAATCAGCCAGAGACAAATATGTAAATGGATGAGCAAGGTTATGTGCCAATAAAACTTTATTTATGGATGCTAAAAAAATACAGTGGTGCCATCCAATCTTTTGGAAGTGTCTGAAGGATATATCCTTTAGCACCAGAGTTTATGATTAGCTCTACAGTAATCCTCAGAGAACTTCTTTTATGGGGCTAAGATAGAACAGAGCTCACATACCAGCAGGACTGGTTCCAAAGGACTAAAATCCAGGACCTTTGGTTTTAAGCATTTATTTTCATTTATGTGCATATGGAGAAAGAGGACCAGGTGGAACTGCCTAGAAGTAGAGAAAGTGTACCTGTCAATTTACTTGATCAAAAACCAAGCAGGCAAATATTGGGCCAGCTCTCCAACGGTAAACATTTAGAAAACTAGACAAAGTGTATGAAACCACTGTTTTCACAAATTTCAGACATTTGCTGAGAGAATGGAAGCAAAATGAGGTGATCCTAGATTGTTTCTGCATTTTGCCTAGAAGCACATTCCAGACCACAGTGCAGGGATGGAAAACAAGCAGGGCGCGGGAATCGAATCTCACTGAGTGGAGGAGACAAAGACCAGGGGAGGCTGAGTCAGCTGGAATTTGCCAGACAGAGAACCAGGAAGAAGGGCACCGCTCAGAGGAAGAACTGCAGAAAGATTTGCCGGAGTTCTTAAAAGGATTTTGCTGAATCCTAGGACACAGGCATAGTTTTCATGGTTTGGGGAAAAAAGCAACTATGGGGGAAAGAACAAGTACTGGGGAGCTGCAGACTGAACGCCTTCAGAAGCTTCTACGTAGTTGGAGTTGCTGAGCTCTAATCAGCTAGAATAAAGAGACCACACTGAACATCTGGAATATTCAGTAAAGATCTTAGAAAAGCAAGACCTTGGGAATGAGACCCAAATAGCCCTGCACTAAAGGTCACTCAAGATCAGCCCCTACAAAGCTTGCAAACTCATAACGATCTGTAAAAGACTTTGACCACCAGAACAAAATTCAAAACTCTTTGAAGGAAGAAAAAAAAAAATCACTCTCTCAACAGCGTAACATTTACAATGTCCCGCATTTGTTAAAAAGTTACTTGACATACAAAAAAGAGAGAAAGAGAAGTAAAAAAATGAGAGATATGAGGCAATTAGCAGGTGAGACCCTTTTAAAGCATTATGCTAAAGGATTTGAAGAAAAACATAACCAAGAGAGAAATAGAAACTATAAAAAGAAACCAAATGGGACTTTTAGAAGTAAAAGATGCAACATCTAAAGTGAAAAATTAGACACCGCAAAGGAAAAATATTAGTGAAATTAAAAACACAGTAATAGAAACTATTCAAACTGAAGCACACCAAGGAAAAAGAATGAACAAAAATGAACGAAGTTTCAATGACCTATGGAAAAACATCACAAAGTCTGACTTACATACGTTGGTAGTAACAAAACAAGGGGAGGGACTTCCCTGATGATCCAGCGGTTAAGAATCCACCTGCTAAGGCAGGGGACGCAGGTCTGAGCCCTTATTTAGGAAGAGCTCACGTGCCTCGGGGCTACTAAGCCTGACATCACAAGTACCGAGCCCACGCTGTAGAGCCCGTGTGCTGCAACCATTGAAGCTCGCACACCATGGAGAGGCCGCCACGGTGAGAAGCCCACGCGCCAGCAACCAGGGAAATTGCTCAAGTAGCAACAAAGACCCACAGAGCCAAAACGTAAAATAACTACTACTACTACTAAGTCACTTCAGTCGTGCCCAACTCTGTGTGACCCTATAGATGACAGCCCACCAGGCTCCCCCGTCCCTGGGATTCTCCAGGCAAGAACACTGGAGTGGGTTGCCATTTCCTTCTTCAATGCATGAAAGTGAAAAGTGAAAGTGAAGTCGCTCAGTTGTGTCCAAAAAACAAGGAGAGAAGTGGAAAATATTTTTGAAAAAATAATGGGTGAAAAAAGAAATTTTAATTTTGACTCACAGATTCAAGAAATTCAACCATGCAGGATAAACATAACTGCAAAGGGACACAAGAAGGACTCTATGGGGTGATTAAGTGTTTTGTACCTTGACAGCAATGGTAATGGTGGCAGTTGTGGAAGTATGTGTGTTTGGATTTTGAGTGAATGAGTGAATGAAGTCGCTCAGTCGTGTTCGACTCTTTGCGACCCCATGGACTGTAGCCCACCAGGCTCCTCCCTCCATGGGATTCTCCAGGCAAGAGTACTGGAGTGGGTTGCCATTTCCTTCTCCAGGGGATCTTCCTGACGCAGGGATCGAACCTGGGTCTCCTGAATTCATGTAACACATTCAATTCCAATCCAGCATATCTCATAAATGTATCTCCATGGTAAGAACACTTCTCCATGGTAAGAACCCTGGCTCCCAACAACATTGACATATATGTTCATTTGCCCATTGTTTCAGAATTTTGCTGTACTACTAGAAGATATAATACTATAGAAAATAAACTAAGAAAAAGTTTAAGATTTTGTTTTCACTAGATTGAGTGTATATAATCAAAATATTGTGCTCAAAAATTCTTTGGATTAATTCCACCCCCACCCCCACTTCAGTAAGATTATGTTATACTTTTAAAATATATTTGTATACCTGTCAGGGTTCAGTCAGGAGGTAGAAACCACAAAAGTTATTTTAACAGACAGAATTTAATATAAATATTTGTTAATTAGGTATTAATAAGTAGGTACCTAAACAGATTTAAAAAGAACTTTAAGGCAGCAGTTCCCAAACTTTTTGGTTTCAGGAATTTAAAAAATACTTTTACAAACTCACTGAGGACCCCAAGGAGCTTGTATGTTGGCTAAAGCCTGTGGTATTTATCACCAGTAAGCTCAGTTGGTAAAAAAATCACACTTCAATATTCTGGCCTAGAGAATTCCGTGGGCTGTATAGTCCGTGGGGTCTCAAAGAGTCAGACACTACTGAGCAACTTTCACATTCAACATTCACATTTATCACCGATGTAAGAAAATAAAACTGAGAACTTTTCTACAACATTTATTTTTTAAAAAATTTAAAAATAACAGGCAAGATAAGTGGGGAAAATGTGTAGTGAAAAGATGGATATAGGGTATAAACTTCCAGTTGTAAGATGAGTATGTTCTGGAGATCTAATTTATAGCATAGTGACTTCAGTTAACAATGATGTTTTCTATACTTGAAAGCTGCAAAGAAAGTAGATCTTAAAAAGTTTTCACCAAACACACACACACACACACACACACAAACATACACACACACAATGGTGAGTATGTGGGGTGATGATGTGTTAATTAACCTTATTGTGGTAATCATTTTGCAAGATATATGTATATCAAATCATTGCATTCTACCCCTTAAACTTACAATGTATGTCAATTATATCTCGATAAAGCTGAAAATAAAAACATCTGGCTCAGATGGTAAAGAATCTGCCAACAATGCAGGAGACCTGGGTTTGATCCCTGGGTTGGGAAGATCCTCTGAAGAAGAGGACGGCTACCCACTCCTTGGAAGAAAATCTATGACCAACCTAGACAGCATATTAAAAAGCAGAGACATCACTTTGCCAACAAAAGTCCATCTAGTCAAAGCTATGGTTTTTCCAGTAGTCATGTATGGATGTGAGAGTTGGGCTATAAAGAAAGTTGAGCACAGAAGAACTGATGCTTTTGACCTATTGTATTGGAGAAGATTCTTGAGAGTCCCTTGGACTGCAAGGAGATCCAACCAGGCAATCCTAAAGGAAATAGGTCCTGAATATTCTTTGGAAGGACTGATGCTGAAGCTGAAACTCCCAATATTTTGGCCACCTGTTGCAAAAACTGACTCATTGGAAAAGACCCTGATGCTGGGAAAGATTGAAGGCAGGAGGAGAAGGGGATGACAGAGGATGAGATGGTTGGATGGTATCACCAACCCAATGGACATGAGTTTGAGTAGGCACCAGGAGTTGGTAATGGACAGGGAAGCCTGGTGTGCTGCAGTCCATGGGGTTGCAAAGAGTTGGACATGATTGAGGGACTTTCACTTTCACGTATTTAACATTTTTGCAAACTTTTTTCATATCTGGCTTAATAGAAGTCAGCTGGATACTTGTATCTATTTCTGCATTCAGTCTATTCTATGTTGTTTTGGTCAAAATATGTGAAGAAAATCCATATCTAGCTACATAGATATATAGTTAGAAAAGGGAGGATATTTTAATAGACTTTTCAGATAATAATTATTATATTTTTGGATATTGCAGGAAAACTAGACAAATAGTAGTTTCTTAAAGATTGGTTGCAATGTATAATCTAAAACTATATCTAAAAAACATTTTGTTAATCTGTTATATTAAAACCCATTGGTTTGTCTTGGAGTTTGAAAGGATCTTTTCCTCATGCATGATTTAGTAATTGCATGCATCGGTCATTGGAAAATATCAGTTGACTTCATAATGCAGATATTTCAAATGTTGCCATATTTCATTATACATCATTCAAAAAAGTTCCTATTTGTTAATATCATCATAAATCTCATCAGAAAAGTTTTTAAAGTATTGGAAACTATCAAGCTCACAATGGCAGATGCATATATTCCAAATTTTTAAATTTAGTCTGGAAGCTCATATTTTGTCATTGGCAACAAAAACTGTCAGTTGTTTTCCTTGAAGTGACAGGCTTACTTTGTTCATTTTTGAGAAAAGTCTGCTTAATGTCCAAATCTGAGTAACTATAGTTTGCCTGTTCATTGTTTCTGAAAGTAAAAATTGGTGTGCAGTGAAAAATATGGCTAGTTCAGCTAACTAAAACAATTGTACAAGTGCTATTCCTTGAGACAGTCATAACATCACATTTTACTCTACAGCACAAATGTTTCAGTTATCATAAGAATATTGAAGTTGTTGACTAAGAAGATGCACAATGTGAGAGTTGTTAGTTAAGTTTTATTTTGGCCAAAGTGAGGACTACAGCCAAGCAGACCACATCTCACAGCTCTAAGAGACTAAAGAGGCAGTGGGGGAAGGTCAATAGATAAGATTTTGGTGAAGGGGGAAGTTCAGTGCAATCAACACTTTACAAAATGTTTTCTGCTAGTCATGAGGAGCTGACGTCACCATGAAGGGATTTAGTGCTTTTCTAGATAGGAAGAGATACAAGATCATGAAATGAGTTCCTGAAAATGTCTAACTGTATAAAGACCTCTCTCCTTGGCAAGTGCCAATTCATAGTGAACAAAAGGATCTGAACATAAGAATCATGATTTAATAAAGTTACTCATTTTACTGCTTTGTCAAGGGTGATTCTTAAGTAGGACTGGGTTTTTTTCCCCTGAAAGTATATAATGGTAAAAAATACAATGACTGCTAGTGTGGCACTGCCTTTCTTCAAGCTAAAGGGTCAACAGTCGTATTCACTATGCCTTAGGCACCATCAGTGCAAATGTCAACACAGAAAAAGGAAAAGAATGTCTTACGATTATTTTGAAAATATTTTCGACCTCATGGATCCCCTGAAAGGGCTCAGGGACCCTCCAGAGGGATCCACAAACCACACTCTGAGAATTGCTACTCTGAGTTCTCATAGTAGCAACAACAGAAAGCAGTTACCACCCCTACTGCTGAGAGAATAAAAGGAGGAAGTTGAATTTTTAAAATTGGCTTTACAATGTTGTGTTAGTTTCTGTTGTAAAATGAAGTGAGTCAACTATGTACATACGTATATCCCCTCCTTCTTGGACCTCGGGGCCACCCGCTGCTTCCCCCGCCCACTCCTCTAAGTCATCACAGAGCACCAAGCTGGGCTTCCTGTGCTTTACACGGCCATGTCCATATGTCAATATTTTTAAAACTCGCAAACTTAGAAAGGAATTGTGGAATTGAAACTCAGAGCTCCTCTGAGGGAAAGGGGCCATTTGGCTGGGGCTGGCTTCTGTGACTTCCTTAAAGGGCCCTTAGGATTGGAAATTTAAGAGCTTGAAAAGAGGGTGCCTGCTGGTTGGTGCTGGTGTCTCTAAAGTGATGTAATGAGGCTAGTTTTTTAAGTGTTGGGAAAACTGTAAGCTGCATTTCACTGCTGCTGTGAGAAGGAACTCTGCTGCCAGGGTGAAGACGGGGCTGCAGTGAGACTCACAGGAATTGCCACCAGAGAGGCAAACAAGCCCTCTCTGGGCTCTGCTGGGTGGAGCTCAACAGAGAGGCAGCAGGCAAAGTGGAAATGTGGCTTGCAGAACCTTTGCTCCAACCTCACAAAGCAGAGTACAAAAGGCTGGGCTTGGAACTTAGAGACACTAGCAGCCGTATTTGGACTTATTTGCTCTTGTTAGCATTCAGTTCAGTTCAGTCACTTAGTTGTGTCTGACTTTTTGCAACCCCATGGACTGCAGCATGCCAGGCCTCCCTGTCCATTACCAATGCCCAGAGTTTACTCAAATTTCTGTTCGTTGAGTGGGTGATACCATCCAACCATCTCATCCTCTGTCTTCCCCTTCTCCTTCCACCTTCAATCTTTCCCAGCATCAGGGTCTTTTCCAGTGAGTCAGTTCTTCACATCAGGTGGCTAAAATATTGGAGTTTCAGCTTCAGCATCAGTCCTTCCAATGAATATTCAGGACCTATTTCCTTTAGGATTGCCTGGTTGGATCTCCTTGCAGTCCAAGGGACTCTCAACAGTCTTTTCCAACATCACAGTTAAAAGCATCAGTTCTTTGGTGCTTAGCTTTCTTTATAGTCCAACTCTCACATCCGTACATGACTGCTCGAAAAACCATAGCTTTGGCTAGCCAAGGTAAGAGAAACCCAAGTAAGATGATAGGTGGTGCAAGAGGGCATCAGAGGGCAGACATACTGAAACCATACTCACAGAAAACTAGTCAATCTAATCACACTAGGACCACAGCCTTGTCTAACTCAATGAAACCAAGCCATGACTGCAGGGCAACCCAAGGCGGGCGGGTCATGGTGGAGAGGGCTGACAGAACGTGGTCCACTGGAGAAGGGAATGGCAAGCCACTTCAGTATTCTTGCCTTGAGAACCCCATGAACAGTATGAACAGGCAAAATGATAGGATATCAAAAGAGGAACTCCCCAGGTCATTAGGTGCCCAATATGCTACTGGAGAT
>SJYT01054394.1:160034-174151 GCA_006410635.1 Cephalophus harveyi
AGTGTGGTGTTGGAGAAGACTCTTGAGAGTCCCTTGGACTGCAAGGAGATCCAACCAGTCCATTCTGAAGGAGATCAACCCTGGGATTTCTTTGGAAGGAATGATGCTAAAGCTGAAACCCCAGTACTTTGGCCACCTCATGCGAAGAGTTGACTCATTGGAAAAGACTCTGATGCTGGGAGGGATTGGGGGCAGGAGAAGAAGGGGACGACCGAGGATGAGATGGCTGGATGGCATCACTGACTCGATGGATGTGAGTCTGAGTGAACTCCGAGAGATGGTGATGGACAGGGAGGCCTGGCGTGCTGCGATTCATGGGGTCGCAAAGAGTCAGACACGACTGAGCGACTGAACTGAACTGAACTGGCTAGACAGACCTCTGTTGGAAAAGTAATGTTCTCTGCATTTTAATATGCTGTCTAGGTTGGTCATAACTTTTCTTCCAAGGAGCAAGTGTCTTTTAATTTCATGGCTACAGTCACTATCTGCAGTGATTTTGGAGTCCAAGAAAATAAAGTCTCTCACTGTTTTCATTGTTTCCCCAACTATTTGCCATGAAGTGTTGGGACCAGAGGCCATGATCTTCGTTTTCTAAATGTTGAGCTTTAAGCCAACTTTTTCACTCTCCTCTTTCACTTTCATCAAGAGGTTCCTTAGTTCTTCTTCACTTTCTGCCATAAGGGTGGTGTTATCTGCATATCTGAGGTTATTGATATTTCTCCCGGCAATCTTGATTCCAGCTTGTGTTTCTTCCAGTCCAGAGTTTCTCATGATGTACTCTGCATAGAAGTTAAATAAGCAGTGTGACAATATACAGCCTTGAGGTACGCCTTTCTCGATTTGGAACCAGTCTGTTGTTCCATGTCCAGTTCTAACTGTTGCTTCCTGACCTGCATACAGATTTCTCAGGAGGCAGGTCAGGTGTTCTTGGTATTCCCATCTCTTTCAGAATTTTCCACAGTTTGTTTTGATCGACACAGTCAAAGACTTTGGCATAGTCAATAAAGCAGAAGTAGATGTTTTTCTGGAATTCTCTTGCTTTTTCAATGATTCAACAGATGTTGGCAATTTGATCTCTGGTTTCTCTGCCTTTTCTAAATCCAGCTTGAACATCTGAAAGTTCTCGGTTCACATACTGTTGAAGCCTAGCTTGGAGAATTTTGGTGTTACTTTGCTAGCATGTGAGATGAGTGCAATTGTGTGGTAGTTTGAACATTCTTTGGCATTGCCTTTCTTTGGGATTGGAATGAAAACTGACCTTTTCCAATCCTGTGGCCACTGCTGAGTTTTCCAAATTTGCTGGTATATTGAGTGCAGCACTTTCACAGCATCATCTTTTAGGATTTGAAATAGCTCAACTGGAGTTCCATCACCTCCACTAGCTTTGTTCATAATGATGCTTCCTAAGGCCCACTTGACTTCACATTCCAGGATGTCTGGCTCCAGGTGAGTGATCACACCAACATGATTATCTGGATTGTGAAGATCTTTTTTTGTAGAGTTCTTCTGTGTATTCTTGCCATCTCTTCTTAATATCTTCTGCTTTGTTAGGTCCAGACCATTTCTGTCCTTTATTGAGCCCATCCTTGCATGAAATTTTCCCTTGGTATCTCTAATTTTCTTGAAGAGATCTCTAGTCTTTCCCATTCTGTTGTTTCCCTCTATTTCTTTGCATTGATCGCTTAGGAAGGCTTTCTAATCTCTCCTTGCTATTCTTTGGAACTCTCCATTCAGATGGGTATATCTTTCCTTTTCTCCTTTGCCTTTCACTTCTTTTCACAGCTATTTGTAATGCCTCCTCAGACAACCATTTTCCCTTTTTGCCTTTTTTCTCTTGGCGATGGTCTTGATCCCTGTCTCCTGTACAATGTCACTCAGCTCTGTGGATACTTCTTCAGGCACTCTGTCTAACAGATCTAATCCCTTGAATCTATTTGTCACTTCCACTGTATAATCATAAGGGACTTGATTTAGGTCATACTTGAATGGTCTAGTGGTTTCCCCTACTTTCTTCAATTTCAGTCTGAATTTGGCAATAAGGAGTTCATGATCTGAGCCACACTCAGCTCCCAGTCTTGTTTTTCCTGACAGTATAGACCTTCTCCATCTTTGCTGGAGCTTCTCCAGCATTTAGATTTTCTCCCATTTTTCTTTATTAAACTTTATTTTTTACTATATAAAACATTAATAAGCTTCAAAAGAACCAAAAATATACATAAAAGTGTGCCCAGAGATGTATTCTCACTACAGTTTTTCCAGTAGTCATGTATGGATGTAAGAGTTGGACTATAAGGAAAGCTGATCGCCAAAGAATTGATGCTTTTGAACTGTGGTGTTGGAGAAGATTCTTGAGAGTCCCTTGGACTTCAAGGAGATCAAACCAGTCAATCCTAAAGCAAATCATTCCTGAATATTCTTTGGAAGGACTAATGCTGAAGCTGAAACTCCAATACTTTGGCCACCTGATGCAAAGAACTGACTCATTGGAAAAGACCCTGATGCTGGGAAAGATTGAAGGCAGGAGTAGAAAGGAATGACAGAAGATGAGATGGTGGGATGTTATCACTGACTCAATGGATATGAGTTTAAGTAAGCTCTGGGAGTTGGTGATGGATGGGGAAGCCTGGCGTGCTGCTGTCCATGGGGTTGCAGTCAGACAGGACTGAGCAACAGAACTGAACTGACTGATGGATGAGGGTTGCAGGTATGTGACTTTCTTCTGATCAGAAGAAAGTGGTGGTGAGGTAACAGGGAGGTATTACAGGAATCTCAATCATCAGCCTTTTGGTTCCAACCAGTCTGGAATCTCAGCATGTAGTTACCATCTCCCACCTGGGAGGAGCCTTAGTTTCTACAGAACAACTCAAAGATCTGTATCAGATTGTTATGTATATCCCTTGAGGAGAAACTAAGATTCTGTTTTGTTGCTTCACTATTATTCCCTGACTGTTTTTCTTTTGTTTCTGCTTTCCCTGACTTCCCTAACAGTAATGCTTGAATCTACCCTTTGTAACTCAGGGAGGCTTTTCTTACAAATAAGAAATGGAGGGCACAAACATATTTTTGTACTTAGGAGGGACCCAGAGGACCCAGCTTCCGAGGTGGCTAAGACAATAAAGATCTGCCTGCAATGTCGGAGATCTGGGTTTGATTTGTTGACTAAAAAAAGTACAACTTGAGAATTGCGAGTTAAGTTTTACTTGGGGCAAAATGAGGACTGCAGGCCCAGAAGGCAGCATCTCAGAGAGCTCTGAGAGACTGCTCCAAAGCGGTAATGGGAGAAAGTCAATATATAAGGTTTTGGTGAAGGGGGAGTTCAATACCATGAAGTACTCATTTTACAAAAGGTTTTTTGTTAGTCATGAGGATCTGATGTCACCATGAAGGGATTTAGTGGTTCTCTAGATATGAGGAGATGCAAGGATGGAGATCATAAAATCTATTCCTAAAAGCATCCAACTATCTAAAGACCTGTCCCAACAGATTCCCTGGAGCACAGAGTGCTTCACTCCACCTTGAACTTCCTTAGGGGTGGTGGAAGGTCACCAGCTGCAGCAGCATGGGGTTCAATGTCCACAGAGGCAGATGGCAAATGCCTTTGCTGTTCAGTCGTCGGCAGTGCCTTTGGCAAGTGTCCATTTGTAGTTGACACGGCCCCCTTGTGGTCATAAATCTGACCATACCTTTGGGGGCATTTCATGACCATTTTGTCCCGTATTGCTGGGAAGGCTCATTCCCAGTTCTGAAGAAGGTTTTTGTTGATAGTCCTCTCAATATGCTATTACTGGATTAAGTCTTAATCATCAAAGATCTCTGTACACCTGTCTTTTAGTTATGGTCCTAGAAAGTATTTCCTTTTGTTGCATCTTCCCATGTCTAGAGTTACACTATTACAATCATTAACTATATATCAAGCTATACATTTGATCAACTGCTTTAAGTCTAGTCATCATTATATTCACTGGAAGTAATACAAGAAATAATAATCTTGTGATAAAGCAAAATACAAATGGTATAGTTAATGACATTAGTGGAATTAAAAGTAATTGTTTTAGCCATGAGCCTCCCACACCAAAGCAGGCTTTTTTTAAAAAGATCATTAAGACTAGGGAATGGGTCACTTGAAGCAGAAATCTTTCTGCTTTAACCACAGATTTTTCATGTGGTTCATCAAATCTGTTACATTAAAGGATTTATCAGGTATGAAAATATAGCATTCAGTTTGAATTATAGCAAAGATATCTCCCTGAGATGCTGTAAGTTGTCAAGGGCCTTGCAGTTGTGTAGCACTGACTTTCTCATCATAGAGATCTCAGAATTCAGTAGGCTAATAGCCTGGTTACTATCATTTAAAGCTTATGAAAGTTGTTAAGGCTTTGATATGACCAGTTACATCCTCTGACCCCATTGATCACAGCAAACTGTGGAAAATTCTTAAAGAGATGAGAATACCAGACCACCTGTCCTGCCTCCTGAGAAATCTCTATGCAGGTCAAGAAGCAACAGTTAGAACTGGACATGGAACAGCAGACTGGTTCCAAATTGAGAAAGGAGTAGGTCAAGGCTGTATATTGTCACCCTGCTTATTTAACTTCTATGCAGAGTACATCATGAAAAATGCTGGACTGGTTGAAGCACAAGCTGGAATCAAGATTGCTGGGAGAAATATCAATAACCTCAGATATGCAGATGACACCACCCTTATGGCAGAAAGCGAAGAGGAACTAAAGAGCCTCTTGATGAAAGTGAAAGTGGAGAGTGAAAAAATTGGCTTAGAATTCAACATTCAGAAAACTAAGATGGTGACATCTGGTTCCATCACTTCGTGGCAAATAATTGGGAAAACCATGAAAACTCCAAAATAACTGCAGATGGTGATTGCAGCCATGAAATTAAAAGATACTTGCTCCTTGGAAGAAAAGTTATGATCAACCTAGACAGCATATTAAAAAGCAGAGATACTACTTTACCAACAAAAGTCTCTCTAGTCAAAGCTGTGGTTTTTCCAGTAGTCATGTATGGATACGAGAGAGATTTGGACTGTAAAGAAAGCTGACTGCTGAAGAATTGATGCTTTTTAACTGTGATGTTGGAGAAGACTCTTGAGAGTCCCTTGGACAGCAAGGAGATCCAACAAGTCCATCCTAAAGGAAATGAGTACCAAATATTCATTGGAAGGACTGATGCTGAAGCTGAAACTCCAGTACTTTGGCCACCTGATGTGAAGAACTGACTCACTGGAAAAGACCCTGATGCTGGGAAAGATTGAAGGTAGGAGGAGAAGGGGACAACAGAGGATGGACATGAGTTTGAGTAGGCTCCGGGGGTTGGTGATGGACAGGGAAGCCTGGCATGCTGCAGTCCATGAGGTCTCAAAGAGTTGGACAGGACTGAGCGACTGAACTGACTGACTGAACTGAACCCCACTGAAGGTGCATGCGTGCGTGCACACACATACACACACACACACACACAAAGCTGCCTAATGGTCATACTAGTAGAATACAGATCTTTGACCCACTGAGATCATACCAATGGTAGATTGGTTGGGGTTACCTCTAATTTGTTAACATGTATGACCTTAAATTCATGGGAATCCCAGGCTACACCTTCGTATCCATCCCTGTAGATGTCAAGGCCATACATTAGTGCCACAAAACCGCTGAGTTCCATACCAATTACTCTCTCTAAGGGTAAATAAAAATATGCATAGTTCATAAAGCACCCAGGTTTTTCTCATAATTACCTCATTGATCAATTTCAGTATGATTTAAAATAGATGGGGAAACAGTGGAAACTGTCAGACTTTATTTTTTGGGGCTCCAAAATCACTGCAGATGGTGACTGCAGCCATGAAATTAAAAGACACTTACTCCTTGGAAGAAAAGTTATGACCAACCTAGATAGCATATTCAAAAGCAGAGACATTACTTTGCCAACAAAGGTCTGTCTAGTCAAGGCTATGGTTTTTCCTGTGGTCATGTATGGATGTGAGAATTGGACTGTGAAGAAGACTAAGTGCCAAAGAATTGATGCTTTTGAACTGTGGTGTTGGAGAAGACTCTTGAGAGTCCCTTGGACTGCAAGGAGATCCAACCAGTCCATTCTGAAGGAGATCAGCCCTGGGCTTTCTTTGGAGGGAATGATGCTAAAGCTGAAACTCCAGTACTTTGGCCATCTCATGCGAAGAGTTGACTCATTGGAAAAGACTCTGATGCTGGGAGGGATTGGGGGCAGGAGGAGAAGGGGACGACAGAGGATGAGATGGCTGGATGGCATCACGGACTCGATGGACGTGAGTCTGAGTAAACTCCGGGAGTTGGTGATGGACAGGGAGGCCTGGCGTGCTGCGATTCATGGGGTTGCAAAGGGTTGGACACAACTGAGCAACTGAACTGAACTGAACTGAACTGAACATAAAGGAGCTTTTAAACTTAAATGATCATAGCCTGGTGTTAACCATGTAGATCCATCCCATAATCATGGGAGCTTTCCTTGTAATAGATGAGAGGTTAATTTTTTTATTGAGGCTTGTCTCATTACTACAATTGAGTTCAAATGACTCTAAGAGAAAACTTAAATCTATGGCCAGAATCAGAGCATGTATTTTTAATTGGCCAGGTGAGAGGATCCCATCTTGTAATATCATGAATAGATAGAACAGGACTGAACAGGCCTGATGATTTATATAACCATAATTGATCAAAGACACTTTTGCTTTGCTTAAACTTTTACAGTGACTCAGATTGAATTTTTAAAATAAAACTTTTCAGGACTAGAAAAGTCATCCCAAAGTTTTATCACAAACTTTGTCTAACAGATCTAAGTGAATTCCTCCCTTCTCAAGGTCTCCAAAATTCCTTGAAATTTCTGTACCTGTTAGTGAGATAACTTTCCTAACTTATCAAATAAAGTTACCAGAAACTAAGAGTTTCCAAATCATTGAAAAATGGTGGAGTAGAGGATGTGCACTCATATTCTCCTTAGAGAACTCCAAAATTACAACTAACTGCTGAATAACCATTGATAAGAGAATGTTGGATCCCACCAAAAAAAATATACCCTGTGTCCAAGGGCAAAGGAGAATCCCCAGTAAGATGGTAGGAGGGGTGAAATTGCATTTAGAACCAAACCCCAAACCCACCAGAGATGCTTGGAGGGCTCAAACAAAACTTTGTGTGCAACAGGAGACTCCACAGAGACTGAGCCAGACCTCTTTGTGTGTCTCCTGTGGAGGTACAGGTCAGCAGTGGCCTGCCACAGGGGCAGGTGCTCTGGGTGCAGCAGACCTGGGTATTGGATTAGCCCTCTTGGAGGAGGTGGCCATTTATCCCACCATAGAGCCAGCAGAACTTACACAGGACTGGGGAAACAGACTCTTTGAGGGCACAAACAAAACCTTGTGCACACCAGGACCCAGAGACCCCACAGACACTGAGCCAGAACTGTGTGTGAGAGTCTCCTGTGTAGGTACGGGTCAGCAGTGGCCTGCTGCAGGGGCAGGGGTCCTGGGTGCAGCAGACCTGGGTATGGCATAAGCCCTCTTGGAGGAGGTCACCATTAACTCCACCAAGGGCCACCAGGACTTACACAGGACTGGGGAAACAGACTCTTGGAGGGCACAAACAAAACCTGTGAGCACCAGGACCCAGGAGAAAGGAGCAGAGACCCCACAAGAGACTGACCCAGACTTGCCTGTGAGTGTCCAGGCATCTCTGGCGAAGGCATGTGTCAGTGGTGGCCTGGTGCAGGGTAGGGGGACACTGAGCTGAGCCCTGAAGAATTGATGCTTTTGAAATGTGGTGTTGGAGAAGACTCCTTGGACTGCAAGGAGATCAAACCAGTCCATCGTAAAGGAGATCAGTCCTGGGTGTTCATTGGAAAGACTGATGTTGAAGCTGAGACTCCAATAATTTGGCCACCTGATGTGAAGAACTGACTTATTGGAAAAGACCCTGATGCTGGGAAAAATAGAAGGTGAGAGGAGAAGGGGACAAGAAAGGATGAGATGGTTGGATGGCATCACTGACATGATGGACATAAGTCTGAGTAAGCTCTGGGAGTTGGTGATGGACAGGGAAGCCTGGTGTGCTGCAGTCCATGGGGTCACAAAGAGTTGGACATGACTGAGTGACTGAACTGAAGAGTTTCCAATCTTTTGAGGGTTCAGACAGAGAAAAAAAGATAAATGTTTTAATTTGTTTATAAAATATAATTTTGGCAAATTGCTGTCATAATTAGTTTGAGGGGAAGGTTTTTCTTATACCTGGAAAACACAGATTTAACCCAGTAATTTTTTAGATTGAAACCATGAAAGTAAAAGCATATTTGCCAGTTCATTCAGTCCTTTTGTTTACCTTTGTGAAGTCATCAGGTTTTCCATTAGAATCCTTACCTAGTTCAGAAATTGGCATTTATCCAAAAGTCCTTTCTATAAATCTTCTTTAAGAGGAAGCGTTTTTGTGAAATGTGGTTAATATTATGACAATATTTTGAGATAGTAACTAGAATTATATCTGATAACATTTTACCCAAATATATAAGGATTTTAGGAACTCTAAACAGTTTCTAGGATATCTATATTAGTAACATTTACCATGCAATATAACCCGAGACTTATTACTCACTTGACAATATTCCCCATGTAATTCTGTATACAAAATGAACCTAATTAGTATAATATCTCTCTTTGGGATGTTTCAGGGGCCCTCTGAAGCATCCCAAAGTTAGCTGGAAATCTTCTTCATTAGAATGATTTAGAAAGTTTTGTCAACAAATATCAAAATGGTTTAGAACACTCAGTCAGATGGGATCATAGATCATTGTGAAACAATACTATTCACTTAGCCAACATAATGATAAAGGATTTCAAAACAGATCATTTAAGAGATAAAGAAACTTAAATCTACTATGAAAGGCAGTTCAATATCTGCAGAAAAGATGTCCTCTTAACAGAGAGAAAAGCTAAATTCAAGTTTTTGCATCAGCTTATTTAAAAGGTAAACATAATTAACTTTATTTTAAACTTGGTCCTCAGTTCAGTTCAGTTCAGTTGCTCAGTCATGTCCAACTCTTTGTGACCCCATGAATCACAGCACGCCAAGCCTCCCTGTCCATCACCATCTCCCAGAGTTCACTCAAACTCATGTCCATCGAGTCAGTGATGCCATCCAGCCATCTCATCCTCTGTCGTCCCCTTCTCCTCCTGCCCCCAATCCCTCCCAGCATCAGAGTCTTTTCCAATGAGTCAACTCTTCGCATGAGGTGGCTAAAGTATTGGAGTTTCAGCATTAGCATCATTCCCTCCAAAGAAAGCCCAGGGCTGATCTCCTTCAGAATGGACTGGTTGGATCTCCTTGCAGTCCAAGGGACTCTCAAGAGTCTTCTCCAACACCACAGTTTAAAAGCATCAATTCTTCAGGGCTCAGCTTTCTTCACAGTCCAACTCTCGCATCCATACATGACCACCAGAAAAACCATAGCCTTGACTAGACAGACCTTTGTTGGCAAAGTAATGTCTCTGCTTTTGAATATGCTATCTAGGTTGGTCATAACTCCTTCCAAAGAGTAAGTGTCTTTTAATTTCATGGCTGCAATCACCATCTGCAGTGATTTTGGAGCCCAAGTTTATTGTGATCCACACAGTCAAAGGCTTTGGCATAGTCAATAAAGCAGAAGTAGATGTTTTTCTGGAACTCTCTTGCTTTTTCCATGATCCAGCGGATGTTGGCAATTTGATCTCTGGTTCCTCTGCCTTTTGTAAAGCCAGCTTGAACATCAGGGAGTTCACGGTTCACGTATTGCTGAAGCCTGGCTTGGAGGATTTTGAGCATTACTTTACTAGCATGTGAGATGAGTGCAATTGTGCGGTAGTTTGAGCATTCTTTTGCATTGCCTTTCTTTGGGATTGGAATGAAAACTGACCTTTTCCAGTCCTGTGGCCACTGCTGAGTCTTCCAAATTTGCTGGCATATTGAGTGCAGCACTTTCACAGCATCATCTTTCAGGATTTGAAACAGTTCAACTGGAATTCCATCAC
The DNA here is from genome assembly GCA_006410635.1 of Cephalophus harveyi. Classification (NCBI taxonomy): domain Eukaryota; kingdom Metazoa; phylum Chordata; class Mammalia; order Artiodactyla; family Bovidae; genus Cephalophus; species Cephalophus harveyi. The sequence goes on from SJYT01054394.1 coordinate 170,074, forward strand.
CTCCACTAGCTTTGTTCGTAGTGATGCTTTCTAAGGCCCACTTGACTTCACATTTCAAGATGTCTGGCTCTAGATTAGTGATCACATCATCATGATTATCCTATTGTCAATAAAGATCTAATATTTTTAGGCCATTTTTCTTGTCATAGCTATAGACAGACCAGTCCAAAAAAAATTTGTTTTTCCAAGAAATTCCCAGGTGGAGTGTGGAACCTTAGAGTTAGCAATTCCCCTGTTAGCTCAAGCTGTATGTACCAGATGTCTGCATGCTCAATCCAAACCAAACCAAACCAGACCTTCACCAGCCAGGAGTCATACTCTGAAACAAAAGGCAAAGAGATGCCCAGAAATCAAAAGCCAAATGGCATAAATGCTGAACCTGACTTTCCAGTTCCACTAGACCTGTGACCTGGCAGAGTCAGTGCTAACATCCTTTTTTAGCTCTGATAGTTTCAAGCAATTTCTTGTTTGTTTTCTATGAAGAAGTTACTCTATCATTTCCTCTTTTAGAAGCTTCTAGATACCAGTCAAAGTAAGCACAGCCAGCCTTTTCTAATTGTGTGCACAAAAATATCAATTTTGAAATATCAAAAGAACCCCAATTTGGCCATTTTAGGTTGAGATCTCTTTTAGTATAATTTCTCCAATTAACTAGGTACTTGCAAGTATGAACTCCATACGTATTGTACACGAATCTGGCTGGAGTGTTAGAGGCTGACCTTCTGACACCCCTATGTTTCTGTTTTTGAGAGAGTCTGTTTCCCATTCTAGCTGAATTTGTCAGGGATAAAAATCACTAGTGAACTTGGGTAGTGGGCCCATGTGCTGCGTGAGCTTAACTCCTCCAAGAGTTACCCCAGCTTGTGTTACATGTCTCGGATTTCGCCTCCAGCAATCTAAGACCACCGTGGCTGCTCAGGTCGCTGAATGGCAAGTTCGTATGTGCGACCCCTGGATGAGCAAGTATTTTGATTAATGAGTGGGTTTCCCTATGGGACCACTGCACGGTATGAGGACTAGGCCTCCACTACTTCTGTAAATTTCTCAGTCACTTGAGAAAACCAAAACCAGCCAGGAGAAGTCTTGTCCCTTTTCTTCAGAGAAAAGCTCTCATTTATTTTCCTCACTTTTATACTGACAAATTCTATAATGGCAGTCAAATTGAGGGAAAGTGTCAGATCAGCCTCTTACTTAACCACTCATCCAAAAGCATCCAGTCCCCTACAATGGAGCAACCACAGCATCTTTCAGCCGAGCCCCGGGTATTCCTTGATTTTTTTCTCCAATCGAGCCCCTCTACCCAGTACCTTTCCACTGGGTGGGTAATTCCCCCGGCATATTTCAGCCAGCATGCCACCCAGTATCTTTGCAGTGGGTGGGAATTTCTCAGTATCTTTCAACTGAGCCCCACTCAGTGTCTCAACCATGAGTAGGTATGCCCTGGATATTTCACCCAGTATCTTTCCTACTGGGAAGGAGCAGGTAACCTGCTCCACCACCAAATAAGACTCAGAAACTCAACCAATACAGCAATTCAAGAACCAGGAGAGACTTACCCAAATTTGCCTGCACTCCCTAAGGAGGTAGATGGGCACAAGGGGCCGCTGCTGGTACCAAAGGTCCAGTTCCTTGTGGAGTCCAGTTGAAGGAAGGACGTCCACTCTGGGTCCCTTTGTGGTCGCCATAACTGTTGACTAAAAAAAGATGTACAACTTGAGAGTTCCGAGTTAAGTTTTATTTGGGGCAAAATGAGGACTGCAGCCTGGGGGGCAGCATCTCAGAGAGCTTTAAAAGACTGCTCCAAAGCGGTAGTGGGGAAGGCCAATATATAACATTCTGGTGAAGGGGGAGTTCAATACTATGAAGTACTCATTTTGCAAAAGGTTTTTTGCTACTCATGAGTATCTGATGTCACCATGAAGGGATTTAGTGCTTCTCTAGATATGAGGAGATACAAGGGTGGAGATCATAAAGTCTGTTCCTAAAAACATCCAACTATCTAAAGACCTGTCCCACCAGATTCCCTGGAGCACAGAGTGCCTCACTCCACCCTGAACTCCCTCCGGGTGGTTGAAGGTCACTAGCTGCAGCAGCATGGGGTTCAATGTCCGCAGAGGCAGATGGCAAACGCCTTTGTTGTTCGGTCGTCGGCAGTGCCTTTGGTAAGTGCCATTCTGTAGTTGACAGATTCCTGGGTCGGGAATATCCCCTAGAGAAGGGAATGGAAACCCACTCCAGTATTCTTGCCTGGCAAATCCCATGGACAGAGCAGCCTGGCAGGCTACATCCGTGGGGTCGCAGAGTCAGACACAAATGAGCAACTAACACTTTCAGTTTCACAGGATCCTGCTCTGTTTCATTTCCTAACAACATTAAGCAGTCTCCTATGATGGAGAAAGTATTGACCAGGTGTTACTTAAATCTCTGACTCTGTATACCAGTGCTGAATCAGATCCTAGAGGCAGAGTTTTGGGTGAAGTGGAAAAGGAGAGATTTATTGCTTTGCCAGACAAAGGGAAACATACTGGTTTCTGTATTGAAAAACTGCCCTTTGGAACCCAGAGAGGGTCATGGAAGCTGGGCTCTTGCCTACAAGAGATGGGGGACAGAAAGCCCTCTGAGCCTAGGAGCCCCGCAGGGCCCCACTTGATTTCACAGGGAGGCTTGGATTCTAGATTTAATTTGTCTATAAATGACTGCTTGACCTTAGATAAATTACTCTTGTCAACTACAAACTGGCACTTGCCAAGAGCATTACCAAGGACTGAAGAACAAGGGCATTTGCCATCTGCCTCTGTGGAGGTTGAAACCTGTGCTGCTGCAGCTATTGACCTTCAACACCTCCTGAGGGAGTTCGGGGTGGAGTGAGGCACTCTGTGATCCAGGGAATCTGGTGGTATGGGTCTTCAGATAGCTGGATACTTTCAGGAACAGATTTTATGATCTGCATCCTTGCATCTTCTCATATCTAGAAAGGTCCTAAAACCCTTCATGATGACGTCAGATCCTTGTGATTAGCAGATAGTCAGTCACTTCAGTCTCTCAGTCATGTCTGACCCCATGGACTGCAGCATGCCAGGATTCCCTATCCATCACCAACTCCCAGAGCTTGCTCAAATTCATGTTCAAGTCGATGATGCCATCCAGCCATCTCATCATCTGTCATCCCTTTCGCCTCCTACCTTCAATCTTTCCCAGCATCAGAGTCTTTTCCAATGAGTCAGTTCTTTGCATCAGGTGGCCAAAGTATTGAGTTTTAGCTTCAGCTTATAGTCCTTCCAAAGTATATTCAGGACTCATTTCCTTTAGGGTTTCCTGGTTTGATCTTCTTGCAGTCCAAGGGACTCTCAAGAGTCTTCTCCAACACCACAGTTCAAAAGCATCAATTCTTTGCCACTCAGCTTTCTTTATGGTCCAACTGTCACATCCATACATGATTACTTGAAAAACCATAGCTTTACTATATGGACTTTTGTTGGTAAAGTAATGTTCTCTGCTTTTTAATATGCTGTCTAGGGCCTAGATCTGATAGATAGAGTGCCTGATGAATGATGGAATGAGGTTCGTGAGAAGGAGACAGGAGATCAAGGATCTTTGTTACAGGAGACAGGGATCAAGACCATTCCCATGGAAAAGAAATGCAAAAAAGCAAAATGGCTGTCTGGGGAGGCCTTACAAATAGCTGTGAAAAGAAGAGAGGCAAAAAGCCAAGGAGAAAAGGCAAGATATAAGCATCTGAATGCAGAGTTCCAAAGAACATCAAGAAGAGATAAGAAAGCCTTCCTCAGTGATCAATGCAAAGACATAGAACAAAACAACAGAATGGGAAAGACTAGAGATCTCTTCAAGAAAATTAGAGATACCAAGGGAACATTTCATGCAAGGATGGGCTCGATAAAGGATAGAAATGGTATGGACCTAACAGAAGCAGAAGATATTAAGAAGAGGTGGCAAGAATACACTGAAGAACTGTACAAAAAAGATCTTCACGACCCAGATAATCATGATGATGTGATCACTAATCTAGAGCCAGACATCTTGGAATGTGAAGTCAAGTGGGCCTTAGAAAGCATCACTA
>SJYT01054394.1:174526-223069 GCA_006410635.1 Cephalophus harveyi
TGAAGAAGGCTGAGCACTGAAGAATTGATGCTTTTGAACTGTGGTGTTGGAGAAGACTCTTGAGAGTCCCTTGGACTGCAAGGAGATCCAACCAGTCCATTCTGAAGGAGATCAACCCTGGGATTTCCTTGGAACGAATGATGCTAAAGCTGAAACTCCAGTACTGTGGCCACCTCATGCGAAGAGTTGACTCATTGGAAAAGACTCTGATGCTGGGAGGGATTGGGGGCAGGAGGAGAAGGGGACGACCGAGGATAAGATGGCTGGATGGCATCACTGACTCGATGGACATGAGTCTGAGTGAACTCTGGGAGTTGGTGATGGACAGGGAGGCCTGGGGTACTCTGATTTATGGGGTCGCAAAGAGTCGGACATGATTGAGCAAATGAACTGAACTAGGTGGATCATAGCTTTTCTTCTAAGGAGCAAGTGTCCTTTAATTTCATGGCTGCCGTCACGATCTTCAGTGATTTTTGAGTCCAAGAACATAAAGTCTCACTCTTTCCATTGTTTCCTCATCTATCTGCCATGAAGTAATGGGGACAGATGCCATGATCCTCGTTTTTTGAATGTTGAATTTTTAGTCAGCTTTTCCGCTCTCTTCTTTCACTTTCATCAAGAGGCTCTTTAGTTCTTCTTTGCTTTCTGCCATAAGGGTGGTGTTATCTACATATCTGAGGTTGTTGATCTTTCTCCTAGCAATCTTGATTTCAGCTTGTGCTTCATCCAGCCGGGCATGTTGCATGATGTACTCTGCATAGAAGTTAAATAAGCAGTGTGACAATATACAGCCTTGATGTACTCCTTTCCCAATTTGGAACCAGTCTTTTGTTCTATGTCCAGTTCTAACTGTTGACCTGCATACAGATGTCTTAGGAGGCAGGCCAGGTGGTCTGGTATTCCCATCTTTTTCAGAATTCTCCACAGTTTATTGTGATCCACACAGTCAAAGGCTTTGGCATAGTCAATAAAGCAGAAATAGATGTTTTTCTGGAACTCTTTTGCTTTTTCCATGATTCAACAGATGTTGGCAATTTGATCTCTGGTCCTCTGCCTTTTCTAAATCCAGCTTGAACATCTGAAAGTTCTCAGTTCACATACTTTTGAAGCCTAGCTTGGAGAATTTTGAGCATTACTTTGCTAGCATGTGAGATGAGTGCAATTGTTTTGTAGTTTGAGCATTCTTTGGCATTGCCTTTCTTTGGGATTGGAATGAAAACTGACCTTTTCCAGTCCTGTGGCCACTGCTGAGTTTTCCAAATTTGCTGGCATATTGAGTGCAGCACTTTCACAACATCATCTTTCAGGATTTGAAATAGCTCAACTGGAATTCCATCACCTCCACTAGCTTTGTTCATAATGATGCTTCCTAAGGCCCACTTGACTTCACATTCCAGGATGTCTGGCTCCAGGTGAGTGATTACAGCATCATGGTTATCTGGATCATTACAATCTTTTTTATATAGTTCTTCTGTGTATTCTTGACACCTCTTCTTAATATCTTTTGCTTCTGTTAGGTGCATACTATTTCCGTCCTTTATTGTGCCCATCTTTGCATGAAATGCTCCTTTGTTATCTCTAATTTTCTTGAAGAGATCTCTAGTCTTTCCCATTCCATTGTTTTCCTCTATTTCTTTGCACTGATCACTGAGGAAGGGTTTCTTATCTCTCCTTGCTATTCTTTGGAACTCTCCATTCAGATGGGTATATCTTTCCTTTTCTCTGTTGCCTTTCACTTTTCTTCTTTTCTCTGCTGTTTATAAGGCCACCTCAGAGAACCATTTTGCATTTCTTTTTCTTGGGGATGGTTTGATTACAGCCTCCTGTACAATGTCATGAACCTCTGTCCATAGTTCTTTAGGCACTCTATCAGATCTAATCCCTTGAATCTATTTGTCAGTTTCACTATATAATCATAGAGATTTGATTTAGGTCATACCTGAATGGTCTAGTGGTTTTTCCTACTTTCTTTAATTCGTCTGAAGTTTTCAATAAGGAGTTCATGATCTGAGCTACAGTCAACTCCTTGTCTTGATTTTGCTAACTGTATAGAGCTTCTCCATATTCAGCTGCAAAGAATATAATCAATCTGATTTCAATAGTGACCATCTGGTGATGTTCATGTGTAGAGTCTTCTCTTGTGTTGTTGGAAGACGTATTTTGCTGTGACTAGTATGTTCTCTTGGCAAAACTCTGTCAGCCTTTGCTCTGCTTCATTTTGTACTCCAAGGCCAAACTTGCCTGTTATTCCAGGTATCTCTTGACTTCCTCCTTTTGCATTCCATTCCCCAGGATGAAAAGGACATTTTTTTTTTCTTTTTTTTAGTGTTAGTTTTAGAAGGTCTTGTAGATCTTCATCGAATCATTCAACTTCAGCTTCTTCCACATTAGTGGTTGGGTCATTGACTTGGATTACTCTGATATTGAATGGTTCTCCTTGGAAATGAACAGAGATCATTCTGTTGTTTTTGAGATTGCACCCAAGTACTGCATTTTGGACTCTTTTGTTGACTATGAGGGCCTCTCCATTTCCTCTAAGGGATTTTTGCCCACAGTAATAGATGAAATGGTCATCTGAATTAAATTCACCCTTTCCAGTCCATTTGGGTTCACTGATTCCTAAAATGTTGATGTTCACTCTTGCCATCTCCTATTTGCCCACTTCCAGATAATCTTTTATAAAAGCAGTGCTTAATATATTGAACTCCCCCTTCACCAAAGTCTTATATATTGACCTTCCCCCACTGCCTCTTTGGGGCAGTCTCTCAGAGAGGTGCTCTCACCTGGGCTGCAATCCTCTTTTTGCCCCCAATAAAATTTAACTCATGACTCTCAAGTTGTGCAGCTTTTTTTAGCCGACACTCTTTGACTAGAAGATTCTTGAGAGTCCCTTCAGACTGCAAGGAGATCCAGCCAGTCAATGCTAAAGCAACTAAGTCCTGAATATTCATTGGAAGGACTGATGCTAAAACTGAAACTCCAGTACTTTGGCCACCTGATGTGAAGAACTGACTCATTGGAAAAGACATGCTGGGAGAGGATGAAATGGTTCGGTAGCATCACTGCCTCAATGGACATGAATCTGAGCAAACTCCAGGAAATAGTGAAGGACAGAGAGCTTGGAGTGTGGCAGTCCATGGAGTCACAAAGAGTCAGATACAACTTAGTAACTGAACAACAACAAATAACTAGATCAGTGGATTCTGATGTTTTCATCACCCTGGAAAACAAAAACGCATTTTATACCATGGTCTAATGATTATATATCTGTATATACAAAACTGAAAAAAGTTGTAACATATAGTGCTCATCTTTATGGTTTAGAGTATTATATTAGTTTTCTATTGTTGTGCAACAAATTACCACCAATGCAATGGTTTAAAACAACATACATTTATTATCTCGGTTTTCATAGGTTAGAGTTTTATGTACAGCTTTAGCTGGATACTCTACTCAACTTCTCACAAGCCTATAATCAAAGTGTCAATTGGCGCTGCCGTCTTACGTGTACTTGGGATATTCTTCCAAGCTCATGGGATTCTTGGCATTTGTGCCTTTTGTTTTTTTCAGGGCCAGCAGGAGAATCTCTCTTTTAAAGGATTACATAATTAGGTCAGGCCCATCCAGAGTAATCTTTCTTTTGATTATCTCAGTCAACTGATTATTGTTGACTGAAGAATAATATACAATGTAAAAGTTTTGAGTTATGTTTTATTTGGAGAGCTCATTGAAGACTATAGCCTGAAAGACGGCCTCTTAAGATAGCTTTGAGGAACCATTCTGAAGAGGTAAGAGAGGAGACAGGATATATAGAAGATTTTGCCAAAAAAAAAAAAAAAACAAATCATGTAGTGGAAGATAAGATCGCTGCTAATCACAAAAGACAAAAGTCTCAAGTTAATGATTTTAGTTCCTTTTTATCTGTGGTAAGATACAAGATCCTGGGATCGTTGATATTACTCCTTCAATATGTACCTTAACAGTCTAGGGCCAGTATTGGTGTTTTTTTCCATCCTGAATCCCCCTCAGGAATGCTGCAATGCTGATGATGGGCAAAAGTCATTGTTTACTGAAATGGCAGGCAATGCTTTTGGGTCGGCATTATGAATCTTGATTATGTTGCAAGAGCCCTTCCTTTGCCATGAAACTGTTGCAGGAAAGGGGATCTCTTCCAGGGCCTGAGAGAAGGCTCTTGTCTAACATTCAGAAATGAATTGTTGGGGGAGACACACATGTTGACAAGGCAAGAGACTTTATTGGGAAAGGGTGCCCGGACGTAGAGCAGTGGGGTAAGGGAACCCAGGAGACTTCTCTGCCGCACGGCATACAGCCTCGAAGTTTATGGTGATGAGGTTAGTTTCTGAGCTGTCTCTGGCCAGTCACTCTGAGTCAGGGTCCTTCCTGGTGGTGCACGCGTCACTCAGCCAAGATGGAGTCCAGCCAGAGGATTCTGGGAGGTTGGTGGGGCACATGGACTAGAGGCGCCTCTCTCCTTTTGACCTTTTCTGAATTCTTCTGGTTGGTGGTAGCTTGTTCATTCCTCATTCCTTACCAGGACTTCCTGTTTAAGATAACTCATGCAAGTGGTTACTATGGTGCCTGGCCAGAGTGGGCAGTTTTAGTCAGTGGTTCTCCTAACATGACTACCATAATGTTGGGAATGATGTTCTATCATATTCAGAGGTTCTGCCCACACTCAAGGGGAGGGCATGACAAAAGGTCACTGGGGATGTGATCTGAGAATTCTGCCTACCACAAATAGAATGTACTCTGGTAGTTTCTACTTTTTTCTTTCCTTTAAAAAATTAGATTTTTTTTCTTTTTTGTCACCCAACTAATGGATTAGGACCACTAGTTTGAAAACCTTATACTGGATATTTTTAAGCACCAAGAATTCATGTTCTTAAGCACATCTCAGAACCTTGGGTGTGTAGAGGGCTCTGGTCATAGGGCAGGAGACAATTGTATTACTAACTTGTGCAGAGAGCATGAGGTTATCAGTGGTAACTTGATTGAGCTTTTTTGGCTCTGATCCTCACAGAGAACTCCTGTTCTTCCATCTCGGGAGGAGAGCCTCTCAGCGTGCTGGTGGAGCTCATCTAGACACCTCTCAAGAGGGAGGAACAATCAGGGCAAGCTCAGAAGCTGTCAACTGTCCTGGATTCTGTATGGCTCATTAGTTCAAAGGAATGCCTGGGAGGCAGGGTGATCTGGGGAAGCAGGTAGCAGACCCAGGCCCAACACAGCCACCAGCTTTGTGACCTGCTCAGGACAAGTCTCTTTTCTGGGCCTCAGTTTCCACCTCTGAAAAAGAGATGCTGAAGGACCGTTCACGTATTCAGAACATTTGTGAATCTGAAAGGAAGCAGAACTGCCGTATTTCTTAGAGGCTGAGTCAGGAAGGGGACCACCTCCAACAGGTGGCTTCATTCTGCTGGCTGGTAACTGAGTGTTTTCCAGAAAATCTAGCAGTGAGAAGTCAGACTGTGAATTCCCCAGGAGCAGGGATGAAGGCCTCCCCACAGAACCTGGCACCCAAATCTTTGTTTAGCTAAACAAGGGAACTCTGGAATGATTTTTGTTCCTGTTTGTTTTTTTAAGCTCTGGAATCCCCGATTCCACTTTGAGAGCCACCATCTTGCTCATGGAAAGGACCGATTCTGAGTACCTCAGCCAGTAGGGCTATGGAAATGGCCTTCAAACATTCTTAAAGGAAACCAGAATTTTATTCAGAAGCTTTTGGGACCATGGGATGGTGCCAAAGCTGGGTGACAAGAGATAAAAGTGCTAGCTACCTGGACCTGTCTGAGAGCTGAGGCATCTGCAGGAGATTATAGTACCTGATCTCCTTTTAGAAACTTCCCAGGGATTTCCCTCTTCGTCCAGTGGCTAAGACTCTGTGCTTCCTATACAGGGGGACCTAAGTTCGATCCCTAATCAAGGAACTAGATCCTACATGCCACAAACTAAGATTTTGCATGCTGCAATTAAGACCTGGTACAGCCAAATAAATATATAAATAAAAATAAATATTAAAAACAAAATAGAAAGAATCACTCCTAGCTCCTGTCTAAGGTGGGAAAGTGAGATAGGAGTCCAAGAGTGGAGGGAGAGGACTTATGGGCTGAACTGAGAAACGGAGAAAGAGAGGTAGGGATAGGAGGAGGGAAAGAAAGGAGTGAAGAGAGAGAGGGGAAGAAGAAAGGATGGATTTTTAACAATAGATCTTCTTCCCCTGGGAAATTTTCAGAGGCAACCACACCTCCCATCTCCAAAACTCAATATCCTCTCTCTCTCTCTCTTTCTGCTTTTTGTTTTTTCCTAACATGAGTTGCTGAGCTACTGCAAAGGGAGCTGAACTGAGACACCAAAAAGTCCACTTCTGGATCAATATGGAAAAGTTTAAGAGACATCCAGGTAGTCTTCTGGGCTTCAGAAGTAGGTGGCCCCTAAACAGAAACATAGTCACTGTATCAGCACTTATCAGTATTAAGCATAGTCTCCATTTGTTGACTCATTTGTGACTCATAAGTCCTCAGCTAGCAGAGGACTTGGTAGGGAAGAGGGGTATTCCTTTCCAGCCTGCTCAAATGTCCCACAAGATAGGAAACCCTGCCTGACTCTCAGCGCTGCTGGGGCAGAAGAGATATTCACAGTGAGCCTTCCTGTAAGCAAAGGAAGCTCGGTTTAGGATGACTGTGGGTAAATAAGTTCATATGGCCTCTCTCCCCAGTGACATTGGCCCCTACCTCCAACCGTGGGATGGGTGGAAGGAATGTATCCTGGCCTCTGTGGCAGCAGCTGAGTCAGCCATGGGCCTGGAGGAAGAAGGGCTTCTGTGACTCATTGGCAGCTTTTCATTGCCCCAGAACAGTGCCAGAAGGAGAAATGTGTGCACACAGGGGCTCGGAACCCGAAGCCCAGCCTTGCAAGCCAAGGGTACCAGCACAGAAGCCTGAGAAGAGGGGAGTGCTCCAATTTCTCTGTGAAAAGGGAGAAGGTGACTGTGCAGGGGAAGGGCCCTGGCAACTCTCTGGACCCCAGTGCCTGCCACCAATTCTAGGGGTTACGCAGGGGAACTTCCGGCTTCTGGATCTCTTCCCTCTGCTACTTGTGTGTGTGCTTAGAGATGCTCGTTGCTTTCGATATCAACATAAGGAAAGCTAATTAGGAAGGTGAAGCCACTGCAAGATAAATGGTGTGACGGATTTACAAAGGAATGAATTATCTATTGTTTGGGATTGTTCTGTCCTGCTCTGCTTCCATTAGCACAGCTTGTGGCAAGCCAAGTGGGAAAGAAAGTTGTTCCATAATGGAACAGTATGTAGTAAGGGTCACAAGAGTGCTGTAGGCAACATGCACAATTAAGTTTCAAGAGATCGTTTTAGGCAGGGGTGCTAGAAAAGGTTTCTTAGAGTTGGAAATTGAGCTAGGCTTTGAACGTGGGGTGATATTCTATGACATAATTTGTCAGGGCTCCTGTGATGTCACTGTATAATTTTACCAGAATTTATTTAGTCAATTCCCTATTGTCAGACATTTATTTCCAATTTTTGCTCTTATAAGTAACACTATAATGAATATCCTTATCCTTTTACGAACTTAACCAGTTTTTTTAAAGGATGTGTTTCTTTAAAGTGAGTTGATGAGTCAAAGAGTTTGCACAAGCTTTTAAAATCATCATTTTTTTTTCTGATTACCAAATTTATATATACTCATTATAAAACACACTGTAAAACACAACATAAGGCTATGGTTTTGAAAATGAAAGTCTCCTGTAATCCCATATCCTGAAAATATAGTTTGGTATATATTTTTAAAACTTTTAAAATGTTTTTAGTGTTTCAACATGTGAAACACTAACATGTTGTAACATACACACCTCCAAAGATGGACTTTCTGTCATACTTAGAATGGATTCCAGAACCTTTGCCTGGCCTGGCCGCAGGTGGCCTCTGTGGTCCCAGGTTCCACTCTCCCGCGCCTTCACTTTGCTCCAGTTGCAGAGGGCTCCTTCTTGCTTCTAGAGCCAGTTACACTTGCCACTATTCCTGGCTTTATGTTGGCTGATCCCCCTGATTGGAATGTCCTTTCCCCAAATATTCACAGGATTCTTTCAGGTGTCTGCTCAAATGTTGCCTTTCTAGGGGGTGCTTCACTGATCACTCTACCTAAAATAACACAGACATTTTTTTCATTGTTGTTGTTCAGTCCCTCAGTCGTGTCCGACTCTTTGTTTCCCATGGACTGCAACACGCCAGGCTTCCCTGTCTTTCACCATTTCCTTGAGTTTGCTCAAACTCATGTCAGCTGAGTCAATGATGCCATCCAACCATCTCATCCTCTGTCGTCCCCTTCTCCTCCTGCCTTCAGTCTTTCCCAGCATCAGGGTCTTTTCCAATGAGTTAGCTGTTCACATCAGGAGGTCAAAGTATTGGACCTTCAGCTTCAGCATCAGTCCTTTCAGTGAATATTCAGGGTTGATTTCCTTTAGAATTGGTTTGATCTTCTTGCTGTCTAAGGGACTCTCAAGAGTCTTCTCCAGCACCACAGTTCCAAGGCATCAATTCTTTGGTGCTCAGCCTTTTTCATTGTACAGCTTTCACATCTGTACATGACTACTGGAAAAACCATAGCTTTGACTAGACAGATCTTTGTAGGCAAAGTAATGTCTTTGCCTTTTAATATGCTGCTTCTGGTTGTCATTCCTTTTCTTCCAAGGAGCAAGCATCTTTTAATTTCCTGGCTGCAGTCACCGTCTGCAGTGCTTTTAGAACCCAAGACAATAAAGTCTCTCACTGTCACAGTTTCTGTTGTTTTCCCATCTATTTGCCATGAAGTGATGGAACCAGATGCCATGATCTTTGTTTTTTGAATGTTGAGTTTGGTTTTTTTTTTTTTGATCAAATCTAAATATTTTATTATATAGTTATACCCAATTGTGTTTTTGCTATATACTTTTGAGGACATCCGTAAAACCAGTACATTAGATAAATCCTGAAATTCCACTAGCTATAAGCTATTTAAATATTGCTTATACAAAATACTTGGAGGGGGAGAGATGGACAAAAGCTTATTTACAAAACGGAAGTCAGATGCAGAAAACTTATGATTACCAGGGGATACGGGGGAGGATACATTGGGAGACTGACACTGGCATGTATACACTACTATACATAAAACAGATGAGAGTAGGAAATGGCAACCCACTCCAGTATTCTTGCCTGGAGAATCACATGGACAGAGGAGACTGGCAGGCTACAGTCCATGGGTTTGCAGAGGGTTGGACACAACTGAAGCAGCTTAGCATACATAAAACATGTAACTAAAAAACTGCTGTATACCACAGGGAACTGTACTCAATACTCTGTAATGGTCTATATGACAAAAGAACGAGTGGATATATAACTCATTCACTTTGCTATATACCTGAAACTAACACAACATTGTAAATCAACTACACTCCAATAAAATTATAAAAAAGTATTAAAGGAAAACCAGCACCATATAAACAGCATACACTTAAATAAAAGATGAATGCTTAACATACAGAGTAATGTTTTTTATTCACTGATAGGCTAAAGGTCCATTTCAAGATGTTTCTTTTGTATGCTTAGTTTTATTAGCAAGCAAAGCTCTATGAAGGATGGCATCATCTAGTCCTCAGACTCAGATTCATCTTCATCTTGACTAATCTGGAAGTAACGAAGCTCATAAGTCTCCTTGTCAGATGCAACCACACGAAGCCAATCACGAAGATTGTTCTTTTTAAGGTATTTCTTGGTAAGGTATTTCAAATACCTTTTAGAGAACTGTTTCTCAGAAACGACTACGATTTTATTTTTGAAGTGTTCAATGTGAACGACATTCCCAAGATTTCCAGTTTTTCCATTCACTTTAACCTTCTCCCGCAGAAACTGTTCCTATTTTAACAGAAAAAATGCCACACTACGGAAGAAAACCCTAGATATTCACTAGGGGAGGTACCAAAATTTCCAGAATCAAAAATTCCATCTTCTACTGGATGAGTAAGTTCCAAATTAAACTTCCATGTTGACTTCTTAGGCTTCTTGTCTTTCTTCGGCGCCATCTTGAAGGCTTGCCACGCGATGAGAGAGCTGAATGTTGAGTTTTAAGTCAGCTTTTTCACTCTCCTCTTTCACCTTCATCAAGAGGCTCTTTAATTCCTCTTCACTTTCTGCCATAAAGGTGGTGTCATCTGCATAACCAAGGTTATTGATATTTCTCCTGGAAATCTTGCTTCCAGCTTATGCTTCATTCAGCCTGGCATTTTCCATGATGTACTCTCCATATAAGTTAAATAAGCAGAATGACAATATACAGCCTTGATGTATTCCTCTCCCAATTTGGAATCAGCCCATTTTTTCATGTCTGGTTCTAATTGTTGCTTTTTGACCTGCGTACAGATTTCTCAGGAGTCAGGTAAGGTGGTCTGGTATTCCCATCTCTTTAAGAATTTTCCACAGTTTGTTGTGATCTACAGAGTCAAAGGTTTTACCATAGGCAATGAAGCAGAAGTAGATGTCTTTCAGGAATTCTCTTGCTTTTTCAATGATCCAACAGATGTTGGTAATTTGCTATCTGGTTCCTCTGCCTTTTCTAAATCCAGCTTGCACATCTGAAAATTCTTGGTTCACCTACTGTTGAAGCCTAGCTTGAAGGATTTTGAACATTACTTTGCTAGTGTGTGAGTGAGTGAAGTCGCTCAGTCGTGTCCGACTCTTTGCAACCCCGTGGACTGTAACCTACGAGGCTTTTCCATCCATGGGATTCTCCAGGCAAGAATACTGGAGTGGGTTACCATTTCCTTCTCCAGGGGAATCTTCCTGACCCAATGATCGAACCCAGGTCTCCCGCATTGGAGGCAGACGCTTTAACCTCTGAGCCGTGTGAAATGAGTGCAATTGTGTGGTTGTTTGAGCATTCTTAGGCATTGCCTTCCTTTGGGATTGGAATGAAAACTGACCTTTTCCAGTCTTGCGGCCACTGCTGAGTTTTCCAAGTTTTTTCCATAGCACTCATCATTACCGGACACAATAAGTGGGTGCTCAGTTGCTACGCTGTGTTCAATTCTGCGACCTCAAGTCCTATAACCGCCAGACTCCTCTGTCCATGGGATTTCCCAGGCAAGGATAGAGTGGGTTGCCATTAGCTTCTCCAGGGGATCTTCCTGACCCAGGGATCGAAGCCATGTCTCCTACATCGAAGGCAGTTTCCTTACCACTGAGCCACCTGGGAAGCCCTGAAATGTGTGTGTGTGTGTGTGTGTGTGTGTGTGTATGTGTGTGTGCACATGCGAGTTGGACACAACTGAAGCAACTTAGCATACATAAAACATGTAACTAAAAAACTGCTGTATACCACAGGGAACTGTACTCAGTACTCTGTAATGGTCTATATGACAAAAGAACGAGTGGATATATATGTATAACTCATTCACTTTGCTATATACCTGAAACTAACACAACATTGTAAATCAACTACTCTCCAATAAAATTATAAAAAAGTATTAAAGGAAAACCAGCACCCTATAAACAGCATGCACTTAAATAAAAGATGAATGTTTAACATACAGAGTAATGTTTTTTATTTGCTGATAGGCTAAAGGTCCATTTCAAGATGTTTCTTTTGTATGCTTAATCAGTTTTATTAGCAAGCAATATATAACTCATTCACTTTGCTATATACCTGAAACTAACACAACATTGTAAATCAACTACACTCCAATAAAATTATAAAAAAGTATTAAAGGAAAACCAGCACCATATAAACAGCATACACTTAAATAAAAGATGAATGCTTAACATACAGAGTAATGTTTTTTATTCACTGATAGGCTAAAGGTCCATTTCAAGATGTTTCTTTTGTATGCTTAGTTTTATTAGCAAGCAAAGCTCTATGAAGGATGGCATCATCTAGTCCTCAGACTCAGATTCATCTTCATCTTGACTAATCTGGAAGTAACGAAGCTCATAAGTCTCCTTGTCAGATGCAACCACACGAAGCCAATCACGAAGATTGTTCTTTTTAAGGTATTTCTTGGTAAGGTATTTCAAATACCTTTTAGAGAACTGTTTCTCAGAAACGACTACGATTTTATTTTTGAAGTGTTCAATGTGAACGACATTCCCAAGATTTCCAGTTTTTCCATTCACTTTAACCTTCTCCCGCAGAAACTGTTCCTATTTTAACAGAAAAAATGCCACACTACGGAAGAAAACCCTAGATATTCACTAGGGGAGGTACCAAAATTTCCAGAATCAAAAATTCCATCTTCTACTGGATGAGTAAGTTCCAAATTAAACTTCCATGTTGACTTCTTAGGCTTCTTGTCTTTCTTCGGCGCCATCTTGAAGGCTTGCCACGCGATGAGAGAGCTGAATGTTGAGTTTTAAGTCAGCTTTTTCACTCTCCTCTTTCACCTTCATCAAGAGGCTCTTTAATTCCTCTTCACTTTCTGCCATAAAGGTGGTGTCATCTGCATAACCAAGGTTATTGATATTTCTCCTGGAAATCTTGCTTCCAGCTTATGCTTCATTCAGCCTGGCATTTTCCATGATGTACTCTCCATATAAGTTAAATAAGCAGAATGACAATATACAGCCTTGATGTATTCCTCTCCCAATTTGGAATCAGCCCATTTTTTCATGTCTGGTTCTAATTGTTGCTTTTTGACCTGCGTACAGATTTCTCAGGAGTCAGGTAAGGTGGTCTGGTATTCCCATCTCTTTAAGAATTTTCCACAGTTTGTTGTGATCTACAGAGTCAAAGGTTTTACCATAGGCAATGAAGCAGAAGTAGATGTCTTTCAGGAATTCTCTTGCTTTTTCAATGATCCAACAGATGTTGGTAATTTGCTATCTGGTTCCTCTGCCTTTTCTAAATCCAGCTTGCACATCTGAAAATTCTTGGTTCACCTACTGTTGAAGCCTAGCTTGAAGGATTTTGAACATTACTTTGCTAGTGTGTGAGTGAGTGAAGTCGCTCAGTCGTGTCCGACTCTTTGCAACCCCGTGGACTGTAACCTACGAGGCTTTTCCATCCATGGGATTCTCCAGGCAAGAATACTGGAGTGGGTTACCATTTCCTTCTCCAGGGGAATCTTCCTGACCCAATGATCGAACCCAGGTCTCCCGCATTGGAGGCAGACGCTTTAACCTCTGAGCCGTGTGAAATGAGTGCAATTGTGTGGTTGTTTGAGCATTCTTAGGCATTGCCTTCCTTTGGGATTGGAATGAAAACTGACCTTTTCCAGTCTTGCGGCCACTGCTGAGTTTTCCAAGTTTTTTCCATAGCACTCATCATTACCGGACACAATAAGTGGGTGCTCAGTTGCTACGCTGTGTTCAATTCTGCGACCTCAAGTCCTATAACCGCCAGACTCCTCTGTCCATGGGATTTCCCAGGCAAGGATAGAGTGGGTTGCCATTAGCTTCTCCAGGGGATCTTCCTGACCCAGGGATCGAAGCCATGTCTCCTACATCGAAGGCAGTTTCCTTACCACTGAGCCACCTGGGAAGCCCTGAAATGTGTGTGTGTGTGTGTGTGTGTGTGTGTGTATGTGTGTGTGCACATGCGTGCACACACGCATAGCTTGACTAGAAAGCTCTGTGAGAGAAAGGTAATGTCTGTCCTCTGAGCATCCCCAGCACTTGGAACAGAAACTGGCACATAGCAGACATTCAATAAATGCATGTTAAATAACTGAATAAGATGAAACTAAACCATATTTATTATTCTGAAGCCTCCTTTTTAACTTAACAGTATATCAGATATATCTTTTCACATTAATATGTGAGTCTTTTTTAGTCTTTCTAAGGCTCTAAAAAGCAGAGACACTACTTTACCAACAAGGGTCTGTCTAGTCAAAGCTATGGTTTTTTGAGTAGTCATGTATGGATGTGAGAGTTGGACTATAAAGAAAGCTGAGCACTGAAGAATTGATGCTTTTGAACTGTGATGTTGGAGAAGAGTCTTGAGAGTCCCTTGGACTTCAAGGAGATCCAACCAGTCCATCCTAAAGGAAATCAGTCCTGAATATTCATTGGAAGGACTGAGGCTGAAGCTGAAACTCCAATACTTTGGCCACCTGACATGAAGAACCAACTCATTTGAAAAGACCCTGATTCCGGGGAAGATTGAAGGTGGGAGGAGAAGGGAACAACAGAGGATGAGAAGGCTGGATGGTATCACTGATGTGATGGACATGAGTTTGAGTAGGCTTCGGGAGTTGGTGATGGACAGAGAAGGCTGGTGTGCTGCAGTCCATGGGGTCACAAAGAGTCAGACATGACTGAGCGACTGAACTGAACTGAAGGCTCTGCAGTTGTAATTTGTTTGCCAATTCTCTTTTGATAGGCATTTGGGTTGTTTTCAATTTTTCAATATTATAGACAATGATGCATCACACATCCTTGAATATGTATCTCTGCATGCTTTTAATGTTGTGTATCATTTATCTGGAGAAGGAAATGCCAACCCACTCCAGTATTCTTGCCTGGAGCATCCCAGGGCCAACCTGGCGGGCCTTAGTCCATGGGGTCGCAAAGAGTTGGACATGACTGAGCAACTAAACCCACATCTGAGATGTTGAAAAACCCTCCAAGCATAAATGTTTAGCATAATGTTGGAAAAGCAGATGTGGTTCTGAGTGACACCAGCCTGCGGGTGGATTGGAGACTTCACACTGACATGATCATTGAAATCATAAGAATCAATGGAATATAAAGAGGGAAATTGAATAAAGCTCAGAAATATGATTCTTAAGCATGTCTGTATTTAGATGGTAGGAGGAGGAGGGCAAGAAATTATTCATTCATTTGACAAATATGTGTTGACTGGTGTTTTCTACAAGTTGGGAATACAACAAACATGAGTGACATAGACCTTACCCTTGCCTTGATCTCATGGGTTAGATTCTAATGGAAAAAAAGGACATGGAAAATAACAAAGCAAATCAGAAAATCTAGCGACTGAACAACAATGTTACAGCTGTCAACAAAATAACATAACGTTGTAATCATAAATCTGCCATTTCTTGTCTGTGAATTTTGCTCTGATCTCTAGCAGGTATTTATACATATTCTGTCCTTTGATGTATTTCTTGCCAAAACCCATGAGAAAGGAAGTATGATTATATTAACACTTATTATAATTTCACTAATAATTATTATAATCAGTAATTATAATTTTTTATTTTAATAAAACATGTGTTAAACTTTTTCAATATGCCAAAAAAAAAAATCAGAAAGTCATAATAGGGTAAATAGGATAGGGTGGCACTGATGTGCAGAGGTGGGGAACTACCACAGACTAGAGATTTTAAGGCAAGTATTCTAGAAGTAACATTTAAACTAAGACTGGAGTAAGTCAGAGTTAGCCAGGAGAAGGGGTGGAGGTCAGGCATGGGGAAGTGTTTCAGGCTAAGGGAGGCTGGGAGGCATGAGAAAGCAAGGCACATCCAGGTCATTGAAAGGAAAAGTCAGGTCACTGAAAGAAAAAGCTTATGTGACAGAAGAGTTGAGAGTGATGCTGATAATGGGAGACGTGAGGTTGACAGGTAAGCAGGAGCTCTCTGGGCCACCTTAAAGGGGTTGGCTGTTATCTTAAGGGCAATGAGGAGTTTTAAACAGGGAGGTCATGTGACCAGAGTTGTATTGGGAATGACTGTAGCCATGATGTGGACAATGTATTGAAGGTGGGATGGGGCATGAAAGTGATCAGGACTAGAGGGACCTGTTAGGAATCAAGGAAGAGTGAGTGATGGTGTTAGGCATGGAGAACAACAGATGGATTTCAGAGGTATTTTGGAGGATTCGAAGGTATAATTGACAGGACTTGGTTACAGATCAGGTTTAGGAGAAGAAGGAAAATGAAGACTCAAAGATGGTGATGAACAAAGAAGACGAGCACTTTCTGACTTGTGTAGCTGAGACAAGAGGAGAAACTGGAGGTAGGCTAAGGATGAAAAATTCAGTTTTGGAAATACTGAGTCTGAGGTGACATGGAATAGCCAAGCAGACCAAATGGGCAAAAGAGAGAGAGCGAGAGAGCAGGGTTTTGTGTCATCAGTATCAAGATGGAATTGACACCACTGGCAAATGTCAAATCCACAAGAACAGGGACTTGTTTTACCCTCGGGGCTTGAATCAGTACTGATCTGACTGAGAGTGGGTGCTCAATAAATATGTGTGCAGTGGAGGAGTAGACAAGATCACTCAGGGTAAGTGAGGAAAGGATGAGGCCCAGGACGGAACCTGAGGGGGGCCACTGCCACCGCGTGGGAAGAGAGATGTTCGTCGGGTACAGAAGGGAAGCGGGCGTGGTCATGGGGAGGGAAAGGCAAAAAAGAGGAGGAAGCGGTGAGCAATGTCAGTACTCTCAAGAAGGCAAGAGAACTACAAGGAACCAAAAGCTGTGGCCACAAAGAGGTCGCTGGTAAACTTTGGTGAGGTTATTTTTACTGCACATGGGAAACAAGAGCCATATTTCAGAGGACTGAGGAGGGATCAGAAAGGGTCTAAGGGAAGACAGTGGGGCACACAACTCAGAAGTTTGCTAGTGAAGTAAGTATAAAAGGAAGTAAAAACAAGACAATTTTCAAAAAGAGAAAGAGGTGGTGACAATGTTTTCTTTCTTTTTTAAAAAGAATCATTGAGTTTGGCTGCGTTGGGCCTTTGTTGCTGTGTGCAGGGGCTTTCTCTAGTTCCGGGAGAGCAGGGGCTGCGCTTTAGTTGCGGGGGGTGGGCCTCTCATTGTCGCGGAAGACAAGCGTGGGCTTCAGTAGCTGCGTTTCGTGGTCTCTAGAGCACGGGCTCAAGTAGCTGGTGCGCGGCATGCGGGATCCTCCCGGATCACAGACCGAACTGGAGCTCCCTGCACTGGCGGGAAGATTCTTAACCACTCTACCAGCAGGGAAGTCCACCAATGTTTTCTTGATGTTGGGAAAGAGTAACAGCAAAGTTTAAGATTCAAGAACAAGAGAAGCTAATTTTTTGAGAAAGGTCCCTGAGGTGGTGTGAAGGGATGGGATTCCCTTCTAGATGGAGGATCTGCTGCAGGTCAGGAAAGAGACAAATGTTCCTTTTTAATCAGACATGTGATGAATTTTCAGATTTGCAGATGGTAAGTTGGGGCTGTTTGTCTGGCGGCCAGAAGTCTATAACCAAGTCTCTATAACCAAGAAGCACTGATGGGAATGGTTATAAAGGAAGGGGAAGCAGCAGATCAGGGCAAGGGGAGTCACAGGAAAAGAGAGGTCCACAAAGGAGACAAAGAAAGCCTCCCGGACACAGTGTCCCAGAGAGGAGAAACTGGGGCTGATGAGGCACGGGGTTTGGTCAGTTGCAGATGATTCATAACATTTGCTAATGGGCCTTCTACTACAAGGATTTAAGAAATGAACAGATGTGTGAGAAAGGAAGGCAGCAGTTACATAAAACTAGAGAGAATCCTGGAAGGGGAAGGCAGGAGTGAAATGGTAATTTGAACTTGATTCAGGATTTTTAAAATGCAGGAATGCTTGAAGACAGGGCAGAGGTCACTGGAGAAGGAAGGTTGGAAATGCTGGAGAAGGAACAGAAAAGTCAGACTGAGATGGGATCAGAAGTTTGGGAGAGAAGTTAGCTCTTAAAACGTGGAGGGATCCTTCTCTTTTGTGACAGAGAAGTTGAAGAGGATTGATACACCAGCAGAGAAATATTCTAAGGTGGAAGTGAGTTGTGATTTGTGATAAGAAATATATATTTGGTCTTCCTTCAGGTTCCTGGCATAGAGTTCCTAAAACTATTTGTAGTTTTTGTGAAGAGAGCAAAAAAGTCTTTATTAGACTTTTGGAAAGCCCCTAGATAGCCTTAGGATGGGGCTTGTTGCCAGGGTAACCAACCAAGTGATTACAGAGTTGGCACTATCAGTTGTACTCCCTGATCTCTAGGGAGGGGAGAAGGGCTGACGACTGAGTTCAGTTTCCATTGGCCAAAGGTTTAATCAAGCATGGTTTTGTAATGAAACCCCCAAACACCTCAGTAAGGATGGGGCTTGCAGAACTTCTGGGTTGGTGAATACCTGGAGAAGAGGGGAGAGTGGCTAACTCAGAGGGCATAGTCTTTGCCTGAAGCATCTCTTCCATCTGGCTGTTCCTGTTACATCCTTCTAGAATAAACTGATAATCGAGTGAGTAAAATGTTTCTCTGAGTTCAATGAGCCACTCTAAGAAATTAATCAAACCCAAGGTAGGGGTCATTGGAACCTCCAATCTAGCTACAATAATTCATCTAATGTTCTATTTTCTCCAGTGTAAGCCAGCTGATCAGAAGCACAGATGATAACCTGAACAATCTTGAACCTGGGTGAACTGGAGGGAAGGAGGCAGGCAGTCTTGTAGAACTGAGCCATTAACCCATAGAATCTGACCCTGTCTCCGGGTAGATAGTGTCAGAGTTGAATTGTAGGACACCCACCTGGTGTCACAGAGAATTTTTTTTTGTGGGAAAACCTTATACATGTTGGGACTGAGTACAGAATCCTTGGGGGTATGAACTCAAAATCTTGAGAAAGTTGTTATTTCTACACAGATCATCCAGGAGGAAGGAGGACAAACTTGTTCTCCATCTTCCTCAAACCTCTACTTCACAGGCCACTGGGTCTTTCCTCAAACCTCTACTTCACAGGCCACCAGACCTTTGATGACCACTCTGCCCCTAGAAATCTGACCCATTGGTTGGATCAAAAACTTGGGCTAAGGATTCAGTCTCTGCACTCAGCCTAACAGGCTGAAGGCTGTTATTGCTCCTGCCTCAATACCCTCTTTGTAGCCTGAGGAGTTATAAAAGATCAGAGCTGGAAGGGACCTGTTCCGTGTGAGTGATAAAGGAAGGAAAGATGTCATAAGGAAGAACTGGGGTTTTCTCCACAAAGGAAGGAAAACACTGTTGGCTTTTCATTTTACACTTACCTACCTCAATATATCCCAAAGTCCTAGCAGGGTTGTTGTTGGGTTTTTTTTGTTTGTTTTTTGTTTTGGTAGAAATTGAAAAAAGAAATTCTAAAATATGTGAGAAAGCAAAGGATCTAGAATAACTGAACAATTCTGAAAAAGAATGAAGATAGGAAACTCAAGCTACCCGAATTGAAAATCTATTACAAAGCTACAGTATTCAAGAGAGTAGGATATTGGGATAAGAATAGTCATATAGACCAAAGTTGAAAAGGGTAGAGAAAAAGACTTACATTAAAATGGCTGGGTTTTTTTTTGTTTTTTTTTTTACAATACTAAATTTTTTTACAGTGTTGCCAACTCACTTCAATGGGAAAATGATAATATTTTAACAAATAGTACTGGAAGAACTGGATTTCCATTTAAAAAATGAACTTGATCCTTAATTCACACCACACACAAACATTCATTTGAAGTAGGTCATAGACCTAAATGTAAAAACTACACTATAAATCTGGAAAAGAGCATGAGAAAATATCTTCACAGCCTTGGAGAAGGCAAAAATTAATTTTTTAAAACAGCTTACAGAAAAAAATCAACATAAAAGAAAAAAAAAAACTATTAGATTGCATCAAAATTTAAAATTTCTGCACCCTTAAGAAAATGAATAGGCAAAACATAGACTGGGAGAAAGTATTTGCAAAACAAAAAAATGTTATTAGCAAAATGTAAAGCTTTCTTACTGAATAATAGAAAAAAAGTCACCCAATTTAAAAAATATAGCCAACACTTCACAAAAGAAGATGTACAGATGGCTGGTAAGCACGCCAAAAAGTGCTTAACATCACTGCTGCTGCTACTGCTGCTGCTAAGTCGCTTCAGTTGTGTCCGACTCCGTGTGACCCCATAGACGGCAGCCCACCAGGCTCCTCTGTCGTCAGCAGGAAATGCAAATTAAAACAAATACACACCTACTGAATAGTTAAAATTAAAACTTGACAACACCAAATGTTGATGAGGATGTGGAGCAACTGGAGCACTCATATGTGATTTTGGAAAACAGCTCAGCAATTTCTCATAGTAAGACATGCACATACTCCAAACCAGCAATTAAATTTCTAGGCATTTACCCAAGAGAAAGGAAAACATATGTCCATAAAAAGACTCAAACAAGAATGTTCCTAGCACTGCCACTTAATTAGCTGATTGACATTAAGCACAACTAGTCTGTGCCTCATTTTCCTCTTACATATCAAAATTCTAAGTAGCTGGAAGGGGAAACTATGAGGCCAAATACACAGGCTTCCTCTGAGAAAAACAGCACAGCTAGTCTCTTCTCACTGTGGCCTCCACGGCTCATGCAGCAGGTGTTGCTGGTGGCCCACAAGCCACCAGCCACCTCTATGTTCCCCTGGAGGTAAAAGGTAACATAAGGTCTAGAGCCCAAGCTGGAGGTTTCGGCTGAGCCAGATCTGAAGTTAGATTTCTCTGGCATACAGAGTATGAGTCACCCCTCTCCCGAGACATTATGTCCCTCTAAGGAGCTGTTTCTTCTGAAGAATCTCTCGGGAAAGGAAACTTGAGCAGCATTTGCGTGTGGGGTTCAGAAATGGATAAGCAAATCTGAGTGCCTTCCAGGCTTTAAAAGGGGATGCTAGGGTCCCCAAGAAAGCATTTAACATAAATTAAGAATGATCCTAGATAAACTATTTTTGTCTGACTTCACAGTGGGCAAGCCTGCATTTGGAAGGTGGAAAGTACTTGATTAGTGTTCTTTGTGGTGGACTCTTGAGCTTCCCCATCAAGCCAACCGTGGCAATCCCATTCTCCTTGCCACAGATCAGTTTAAGTGTAGGAATGTACCCAATTCTGCCTAATGAGACATGAAAGAAATTCTACAGGGGACCTTTGGAAAGTTTCCATGCTCCTAAGAAGCAGCCATGGGAAGAATGTACTTTGCTTCCTTGGGATGTTATTTTGTCTGATGAAGGTATCTTATTACCACCTAGGGGGCCTGCTGGAGGATAAAACCAACATCTTGATGACAGCAAAACAGAAAGATGCAGACAACCTGAGTCCTTCACACCTTGAGTACACCATCTACTACAACTGGAACCCACTACTTCTGATTCTCATTAGTGATATAGTGTATTTCTTTACATGTTTGAATCTGAGTTTTCTTTTATTTGCAGCAAGAGAATACTATTACTTGTGGCTAGAGCATCCCAACCAACAAAACATGGGACTATAATTTCTCCCTTAGCTGATGGGAGCTTAGAGCTAATAAGATTGGGGTATTAAGGTGATGTAACTGGTATCTTTGCCAGGACAATGGGGTCATTCATGTTTCTGTGCATGTCAGGATGTGACTCCTACTTCGCAACCCAACTGAGCTAAGGATAGTATATTCCTCTGCTTATTTGTTTTTTTAAAATCTTTAATCAAAGTAAACCTGATTCTGAACCCCCAGTCCTGTTCAGTGGGCAGATTAATCTGTCACTTTGGGGGCTCAAGCCCCTGAAAGATTGTGCACAATTGGGTGTAAGTGTAGAGGTGCCCCACCCACTCATCAGCTCATAGTCTATCATGAGTTTTCTCTGATGCCTCAGGTCTCTTCTAGCTTGGTGACTTTGTTTCTGAGTCACACTTGCGGCTCAGAAATCTTTGGTGATACTGAAAATTCGATGGGGCTTGTCTGGTGGCTCATATGGTAAAGAATCTGCCCACAATGTGCGGGAGACCCCTGTTAGATCCCTGGGTCGGGAAGATCCCTGAAGGGCATGGCTACCCATTCCAGTATTCTTGCCTGGCAGGCTACAGTCCATGAGGTCGAAAAGAGTTGGACACGTCTGAGCAACTCACATCTAAGGCCTCGTGTGCTCTTGAGATCTGGCCCTTACCCAGGACCCTGGAATGTGTTATCATAATCAGTTTGTTTTTATTTGTTTATCTTTTTCTATCTTTCTGGTTTCCTATCTCTCTTGTTTCCTTTCCTTTTCCTTCAAAGCCCTCCTTCTTCCTACTCCCAACCCCTTCTCCTTCTGTATATCTGCATCGTCTCCTCAATGAGCCAGGGCTTTTACCCAGACAGGAAGATCTATTAGCTTCAAGGAGCTTTTGCATTCCTGCCTGAAAAGAGAAGGCAATGGAAAAAAACAGCAAGTGAATTGATAGCACAATTTTCTTGTCACAGGTACCTCAGAGGTGACAAGGGTGAACTTAGCCCAATAGGAGAGCCGACTCCATGGTGAGTGGCAGCCAACCAGCCAATGAGAATGAGTCAAGGAGAAATAAGGTGGGTCCTTAGAGCTGTTGCAAAAACTTTCTTCATAATTTGTGAAACCTGCCTCACAGCCTGGAATTGAGAACCTGGGAAGCCGGCTGCTCCTTTCCTACCTGGGTGTTCTTAAAAATACATTTCTATTCCCATAAGCATTCTTTCCATCTCTGCCTTGTGGTCACGCCTGGGGCTCACTAACTTCACTGGGGAATGGGGAGGATCAAGTGAGATAAAATTTTGGAGCTGGGAGGCACTGGTAACCAACTCAAGGCTGGAGCAACTGCTGATCTTCCCCACCTCCTCTGGCTGGGAGATCCTGTCAGCCTGTATCTGCCCTAGTCCTCCAGGCAACCTGGAGCTTCTGGACTTGTCCCAGGGGTAAACAAGAGCAGCAGCACATGCCCCTTTGTTTGAGATAGTGTTTTCCCGCACAGAGCTGAAAGACCTTTGAGATCATTAAGGCCAACGCCCTAATGTGAGAGATAAGGGCCCAGAGAGCCCAGAGGACTTGGCTCAGGTCACATGACGTTATAAGGGACCAACACCAGGGTGCGAGCTCTTTCCTCCCAACCTTCTTTTATCAGCCTGTTCTCCCAGTCTTGATTCTGTTCCTGGATCCCCAGGTGCTGTTGAATGTTTGTCCTGCACTTATCTTCTTGAGGCCAGCACACCTCCTGCCAAAGGCTCTTTCTAAGCTGTTGGGATGATTAACCCAAGGACAAAGAGTCCTTTGTGTGTCTGCAGAGTCGGACTGAACTACTGAACTGAACTGAATCCAAGGACAGTGAGGGCCTGTAGAGCCCATAGGCCTCATGCCTTAGGCTGGGCTCTTGCTCAGTCTGTCTCACCCTTAGAGCACTTTGGGAAGGAAACAGGACTGTGGGTTACTTAGAAGATAGCTGTGGGCATCCCCCATTTTATAGTAATTTTCTGGGCAATCTCACTTGTGACCATGACTTGAAAATTTTGGTTTGGAGATGACCTGCAATCAAACTATGGCACAAACAAATCTAACAAACACCTTGGGGCCTAATCATGGGACAATTCAGTTCAGTTCATATCAGTCGCTCCATTGTGTCTGACTCTTTGTAACCCCATGGACTGCAGCACACCAGGTTTCTCTGTCCATCACCAACTCCCAGAATTTGCTCAAACTCATGTCCATCGAGTTGGTGATGCTATTCAACCATCTCATTCTGTCGTCTCCTTCTCCTCCTGCCCAGGTAGCCTATAGAATACTCTGTAAGAAATGTTAGGAATTGCCTGGCAGTCTAGTGATTAGATCCCTGGTGGGGGAACTAAGATCCCACAAGATGTGTGGTATGGCCAAAAAAAAAAAAAAAGAAAGAAACATCCATTGATGAGCTTGGGAAAAGCTTTATGTGAAATGAAAATTAAATAAGATGAGGGACTATAAAGTGCTTAGCACAATGTCTCATATGTGGTAAGCTCTCAACAAATGTTTGCTATTATTGCTGTTATGAGTTTTTTTTTTTTTTTTAAACAGCTCAGCTTTTTATTGAATGTGTTACTAAAGAGGTTTAGTCAAAAAGACCAAAGCCCATGTCATCATCAGATTCTTCAGATTCTTCTTTCTTTGCTTCTACTTTCTTCTCCTCAGCTGGGGCAGCAGCGGTGGAGGGGCCAGGACCTCCTGCTGGTGCAGCACCAGCCGCTGGGGCAGGTCCACCAGCCCCTACATTGCAGATGAGGCTCCCGATGTTGACGTTGGCCAAGGCCTTTGCAAACAAACCTGGCCAGAAAGGCTCAACATTTACACCGGCTGCTTTAATGAAGGCATTGATCTTATCCTCCGTGACCGTCACCTCATCATCGTGCAGAATGAGGGCAGAGTAGATACAAGCAAGCTCCGAGACAGAGGCCATGGTGCGGGCGAGTGCTAGGTGGGGGCTGCCGGGCGCGGTGCTAGTCGCCGGATGAAGTGAGGGCCTCACCCCAAAACGGCCTTAGCTCCCTTGGAAGAACCGAGCACCTTAGCGGCAGCGGAGGAAAGAGACTGTTATGAGTATTTTAATTTTGTCACTATATAGCTGGGCTCCTTGCTACTACTGCCTGTTTCTCCTCTCTTCCTGGTCTGAGAGATCTTCTTTTAGTCTTCTTCCTCAACTTTCGACTTCCTAATCCCATCAAATCAGAGAAGGCGATGGCACCCCACTCCAGTATTCTTGCCTGGAAAATCCCATGGATGGAGGAGCCTGGTTGGCTGCAGTCCATGGGGTCACGAAGAGTCAGACACGACTGAGCGACTTCACTTTCACTTTTCACTTTCATGCATTGGAGAAGGAAATGGCAACCCACTCCAGTGTTCTTGCCTGGAGAATCCCAGGGACGGGGGAGCCTGGTGGGCTGCCGTCTATGGGGTCACACAGAGTCAGACACGACTGAAGTGACTTAGCAGCAATCCCATCAAATAAATTTCTTATCACTTTCAGCATAGACTAAAAAATGCCAGGACCACTTCCTCCCCCAGCCATTTCCCTGCCCTACACACACAACCTGTGCTCCAGCTTGGCACATTGCCTCCTGCAAAATCTGGTTGTCAAGGTGTTGAGAATGTTAACAGAAGTTGCGTTTGGGTGGGCGAGATTGTAGGTGTTTTTTTTTTTTTTAATTTCCCTTTCTTTGCTTGTCTATGTTTTTTGATTTGTTTGTCATGGGCATGTATTGAACTTGTACCAAGAAAATATTTTTAATTTTTATGCAATCTACTCACTACCTCTAGAAACCTTTCCCTGAAAAGTTCTACTGCATTCTGAGCATTCTTTTTAACTTCCCACCCCCTCAGCCTCTCTTTCTCTGCACTCTGTAATTGCATTTACTAGTGAGTCGCCCTATAGATGTTCTTGAAGGGATTCTGCATCCATGAGAGGGCTGTAGGTGCCTTAAATGTGAGGCTGTATCATCTCTTCTGTAGAAGTAGCTAGAATGTTTCTCAGATGATTTTAGCTGTACACCCTCTTCTGTACCCCTTAGTCTAGGTGACTGAGAATCAAGAGTACTTTCAGAGCTTGGTTTAACCTGCTGAACTTCCTACTATTCCATTTTACCCTCTGACACCAGGGCTAGCAGCAGAGTGCGGTTTTGGGGGAACCCTGAAGAGACATTACTTTGCTGACTAAGGTCTGTCTAGTCAAGGCTATGGTTTTTCCTGTGGTCATGTATGGATGTGAGAATTGGTCTGTGAAGACGGCTGAGCACTGAAGAATTGATGCTTTTGAACTGTGGTGTTGGAGAAGACTCTTGAGAGTCCCCTGGACTGCAAGGAGATGCAACCAGTCCATTCTGAAGGAGATCAGCCCTGGGATTTCTTTGGAAGGAATGATGCTAAAGCTGAAACTCCAGTACTTTGGCCACCTCATGCGAAGAGTTGACTCATTGGAAAAGACTCTGATGCTGGGAGGGATTGGGGGCAGGAGGAAAAGGGGACGACCGAGGATGAGATGGCTGGATGTCATCACTGACTCTATGGACGTGAGTCTGAGTAAACTCCGGGAGTTGGTGATGGACAGGGAGGCCTGGCGTGCTGCGATTCATGGGGTTACAAAGAGTCGGACACAACTGAGCGACTGAAATGAACTGAACTGATGGATGTACAGGGTGGTTTTCAGTAGGGACTGGCTGCATCATGGGGCTTGGGGGCAGTGTCTTAATCTGAGCATGAATTTGCAAAATCTCCAGAATGCCTTGGGTGACACAGAAAGAGTCTCAGCCTAGCCCCAGGCAGGAGAGAGGGAGGGGCACACAGTATGTGACAAGACTTAGCAATTGAACAACAACATGTGATCTGCAGTTCATTTCAGTCACTCATTCCTGTCTGACTCTTTGCGACCCCATGGACTGCAGCATGCCAGGCCTCCCTGTCCATCCCCTACTCCGGGAGCCTACTAAACTCATGTCCATTGAGTCAGTGATGCCATCTAACCAGCTCATCCTCTGTCATCCCCTTCTCTCAGCTTCAATCTTTCCCAGCATTAGGGTCTTTTCAAATGAGTCAGTACTTCGCATCAGGTGGCCAAAGTATTGAAGTTTCAGCTTCAACATCACTCCTTCCAATGAACATTCAGGACTGATCTCCTTTAGGATG
This sequence comes from Cephalophus harveyi, assembly GCA_006410635.1. Lineage (NCBI taxonomy): Eukaryota > Metazoa > Chordata > Mammalia > Artiodactyla > Bovidae > Cephalophus > Cephalophus harveyi. The sequence continues at coordinate 200,867 of SJYT01054394.1, forward strand.
GACTGGTTGGATCTCCTTGCAGTCCAAGGGACTCTCAAGAGTCTTCGCCAACACCACAGTTCAAAAAAAGTCTACCACTGTTTCCACTGTTTCTCCATCTATCTGCCATGAAGTGATGGGACCAGATGCCATGATCTTTGTTTTCTGAATGTTGAGCTTTAAGCCAACTTCGTCACTCTCCTCTTTCACTTTCATCAAGAAGCTCTTTAGTTCTTCTTCACTTTCTGCCACAAGAGTGGTATCATCTGCATATCAGAGGTTATTGATATTTCTCTCGACAATCTTGATTCCAGCTTGTGCTTCATCCATATTAGCATTTCTCATGATGTACTCTGCATAGAAGTTAAATAAGCAGGGTGACAATATACAACCTTAACGTACTCCTTTCCCGATTTGGAACCAGTCCGTAGTTCCATGTCCAGTTCTAACTGTTGCTTCCTGACCTGCATACAGGTTTCTCAAGAGACAATTTAGGTGGTCTGGTATTCCTATCTCTTTCAGAATTTTCCACAGTTTATTGTGATCCACACAGTCAAAGGCTTTGGCATAGTCAATAAATCAGAAATAGATGGTTTTCTGGAACTCTCTTGTTTTTTCCATGATCCAGCAGATGTTGGCAATTTGATCTCTGGTTCCTCTGCCTTTTCTAAAACCAGCTTGAGCACCTGGAAAGTTCACAGTTCACATATTGCTGAAGCCTGGCTTGGAGAATTTTGAGCATTACTTTGCTAGCATGTGAGATGAGTGAAATTGTGTGGTAGTTTGAGCATTCTTTGCGATTGGAATGAAAACTGACTTTTTCCAGTCCTGTGGCCACTGTTGAGTTTTCCAAATTTGTTGGCATATTGAGTGCAGCACTTTCACAGCATCATCTTTCAGGATTTGAAATAGCTCCACTGGAATGCCATCACCTCCACTAGCTTTGTTCGTAGTGATGCTTTCTAAGGCCCACTTGACTTCACATTCCAGGATGTCTGGCTCTAGCACACGGGAGTAGAAGCATTTCTTTTGCTTTAAGAGTGGAAGAAACGGTCGTCTTAGATTAGTATACATGCAATGTCAGTAGAGTACTCGGGTTGGTAAACGGTACTTTTGTACCCAGGTTATGAAATGGCAATCCATTCCAGCACTGGACGGAGGAGCCTGATAGGCTGCTGTCCATGGGGTCGCAAAGAGTCGGACACGACTGAGCGACTTCACGTTCACTTTTCATTTTATCAGTTATTTGCTTTCGATTTGCAGTATTTTGAAGACATTTACGAAAGTGCTGTCTGATGGGGTGCCCGTCTTCTTTGTTTTAGGAGGATAAGATCAATGCCCTCATTAAAGCAGCCGGTGTAAATGTTGAGCCTTTCTGGCCAGGTTTGTTTGCAAAGGTAAGGTGATGGTGAAAAGGTGATTTGTTTGGAAAAGCAAATTTTGGAAGACCTACTGATTTATTAAATCAGGTGCTCGTGCTAACCTCCAAAAGTGCTGGAAGGCCCCATGTTTCACTGGACCTGTCCAAGCAGAAGGGATATATCCTCGTATTTCTGTCTCTAGGAGCTAATTATGGTTTTGCTCTGTGGTGTCTTTTTCATTGGAAGACCTACTGATTTATTAAATCAGGTGCTCGTGCTAACCTCCAAAAGTGCTGGAAGGCCCCATGTTTCACTGGACCTGTCCAAGCAGAAGGGGTATTTCCTCGTATTTCTGTCTCTAGGAGCTAATTATGGTTTTGCTCTGTGGTGTCTTTTTCTCATGATCTCACACCCTGCTTTCTCTCTTTTCTTCTGTTCTAAAATCATGAGGAAAATATATTACCAGGTCATTCTTTCAATATATAAAAAGGTCATCCAAGATATACTATACATGCTGTTCCAAGTAAATCCTGCCAGCATGGTGGTGACATTTTATTGATCGCTTATTCTTTATCAGAATATAAAAGATCAAGGGATTTAGCAGTGGCCACCTTCCACAGTGTAGGTTACTTAATCTCTGGCAAGTGAAACTAATAGCCTCTCTTCACCTCCTGTTCTTCCATCTTGAGATTGGAAACACTGTACCTATATCTCTGTTAGTGAATTCCCTTGGGAAAATTACATAGAATTACATAACAGTCGAAAAAAATAGAATTCACTGTTAAGAGGAGACATGAACTGTACTTGTAAGTTAAGCCAGCTTTTCGGTGCTACAACAGGCCAGAACTAAGCATTTACCTGAATGTGTTGCAGGCCTTGGCCAATGTCAACATCGGGAGCCTCATCTGCAATGTGGGGGCTGGTGGACCTGCCCCAGCGGCTGGTGCTGCACCAGCAGGAGGTCCTGCCCCCTCCACCGCTGCTGCCCCAGGTAGGAAACTTGGTATTGGAGTGAGGAGGGTGGAGATTAAAGGTACTAGGGGCAAAGTTGCTCTTCATTTGCTAAGAGTAGATGTGTAGAAATCTTAAGAGGCATCATTTGATGAGGGAAAGCTAGGATATTTTTGACTATGAGTTGTAGGGCCTGGAGCTCTTTGGAGTTTTAGTGAGGTAACTGACTGTTTTTTGCTTTGTTTTTAGCTGAGGAGAAGAAAGTAGAAGCAAAGAAAGAAGAATCTGAAGAATCTGATGATGACATGGGCTTTGGTCTTTTTGACTAAACCTCTTTAGTAACACATTCAATAAAAAGCTGAGCTGTTTGCTGCTGTTGGTCTTAACTGATAGTTCTGGGAGTGTGTTGTGTAAAAATGGAACTTTGGCTTTCAGTGTTTTCTGCCATGACAGGAGCTGGGTGCAACATTGAGAACTGCACGGGTAGGCTGAAGGAGAAAGGCTCAGAGCAGACACCTTGTCCAGATTACTCACATGACTTCATGATTGCAGGATTTGTTCTCTCGACTGAATAAGAGTCACTGTTGGGCAGGGGGGTGTGTGGTCCAGATCTCAGATTTTTGAAAGATGAAGTAGCTCTGTGGGGAGGGGTGGCTGAACAATGGTAAGGGTAAATTGGTTCACTTTTCAAAATGCCAGGGCCACCCTAGAACTTGGATTCATATAAAATGTATATTCAGAGCATCTGTTTGATGCTAGGCACTTGGGACATCTGTGCATTTGATAGGGACATGAGGTTGAGGTTGTAGGACTTTCTGGCTCATGGCCCTAAACATCTTCACTGCAGTGTATAGGACCACTTTGTATACGTTACTGTAGCCAAGTCTCAGTGGTCCATTAAAGAGTAGGACATGACTTAGTGATTGAACAACATTCAAACAAAATAAGTGGCCCCAGACTGTCAGTGGAAACCACAGATGAGGATTGTAAGGTGTAAATAATTTAGGACCTTGAGGCAGGTAGGGTACAATGAGAAAAATGAAAATGTCATTCAAATTTTGGAGATGTACAAAATGCATAATGGCTAACCTAAATGAAGGCCAGCATTGTGCTAATAAGTAATTAGCACAGTAAGTTCATGGATTAAAACCACGTAATGACTCCCAAGTAAAAGTCTGCTCAGTTGTGTCCAACTCTTTGTGGGATTCTCCAGGCCAAAATACTGGAGTGGGTAGCCTTTTCCTTCTTCAGGGGATCTTCCCAACCCGGGAATCAAACTGGGAATCAAATCATTGCAGGCGGATTCTTGACCAACTGAGCTATCAGGGAAGCAGTGACTCCAGAGCCTACTTTAATTGCGTTGTTCCCCATGCTCCTGCCCCTGCTGTTCCTTCATCAGCTTTCTCATGTAGTGAAGGAAGTAGTACATTTAAAATTTATTCTTACTTTTGGTCTGTGCTGGCTTTGCCCAGGCTTTAATTGCTGCAAGCAGGGATGGAGACTCTGTTGTGTGCTGGCTTCTGCTTGCGGTGGCTGCTTTTGTGGAGCACAGGCTTTTAAGTGCGTGTGCGTAGTTGATCAGAGATGTGTGGGATCTTCCCAGGCCAGGGATCAAACCTGTGTCCCCTGCACTGGCAGGCGGATTCTTAACCACTGGACCACCTGGAAAGTCCCAAAAGAAATACAGTAAAAATCTATTAATAGTAAAGCTAAAAAAGGTTTTTCCAAAGAATGTCCTGATAATCACATTAGGAGGCCATAGCAGTCTTATTCATTTGATACCAAAAAGCGTCCCCAGTTCCACCCACCTTCCAGTTCCCTGAGCCTTGATTTCCTTTGCAAAGTGAGAATCACCTATTTCATATTGGAGAATGAACCAAGTAACACTTGCTGGCACATGCATGTTACTTCCCTTCTGCATAAGGTTTAAAGAACACAGCTGGCTTCCCAGGTTTCCTGAATCCCAGGCAAGCTTTGTGCTCCCCAAGTCCCTTTCCTGCTGATCCTGCTGGATCATGCAGCAGCTTTGGTGTCTCATAGCTAGTTTCACAGGCCATACTTGTTCACCAAGCATACTTGTTTGTTTAAACAGTTGCATTGTTAAAATTCTATTCACTTCTGTGGCCACTGAAAGTGTAGGTCCATGGACAGCTCACTCACCCCTCTAATGCATTAGCAGGAAGCAAATAGAAAAAGCAAGAGTTCCAGAAAAATGTCTACTTCTGCTTTATTGACTATGCCAAAGCCTTTGACTGTGTGGATCACAACAAACTAGAAAATCCTTAGAGATTGGAATACCAGACCACCTTACCTGCCTCTTGAGAAACCTGTATGTAGGTCAAGAAGTGACAGAACCAAACATGGAACAATGGATTGGTTACAAATTGGGAAAGGAATATGTTTAGGCTATATATTGTCACCCTGCTTATTTAACTTACATGCAGGGTACATCACGCAAAATGCTGGGCTGGATGAAGCACAAGCTGGAATCAAGATTGCTGGGAGAAAAATTAATAACCTCAGATAACAGATGACACCACCTTTAATGGCAGAAAGTGAAGAACTAAAGAGCCTCTTGATGAAAGTGAAAGAGGAAAGTGAAAAAGCTGGCTTAAAACTCAACATTCAAAAAACTAAGATCATGGCATCCTGTCCCATCACTTCTTGGCAAATAGATGGGGAAACAATGGAAACAGTGACAGACTATTTTCTTGAGCTCCCAAATCACTGCAGATAGTGACTGCAGTCATGAAATTGAAAGGTGCTTGTTCCTTGGAAGAAAAGCCATGACCAACCTAGACAGCATGTTAAAAAGCAGAGACATTACTTTGCTGACAAAGGTCCGTTTAGTCAAAGCTATGGTTTTCCCAATAGTCATGTGTGGATGTGAGAGTGGACCATAAAGAAAGCTGAGTGCAGAAAAATTGATGCTTTTGAACTGTGGTGTTGGAGACAGAGGATGGGTTGGCTGGATGCCATCACCGACTCAATGGACATGAGTTTGAGCAAGCTCTAGGAGTTGGTGATGGACAGGGGAGCCTGGCGTGCTGCAGTCCATGGGGTTGCAAAGAGTCAGACATGACTGAGCGACTGAACTGAACTGTTCAGTCTGGACTGCAGCACGCCAGGCCTGCCTGTCCATCATCAACTCCCAGAGCTTGCTCAAATTCATGTCCATTGAGTTGGTGATGCCATTCAGCCATCTCATCTTCTGTCATCCCCTTCTCTTGCCTTCAATCTATTCAGGCATCAGGGTCTTTTCTAATGAGTCAGTTCTTCCAATCAGGTGGCCAAAGTATTGGAGTTTCAGCTTCAGCATCAGTCCTAATGAATATTTAGGACTGATTTCCTTCAGGATTGACAGGTTTGATCTCGCAGTCCAAGGGACTCTCAAGAGTCTTCTCCAACACCACAGTTCAAAAGCATCAATTCTTCGGCGCTCAGCTTTCTTTATGGTCCAACTCTCACATCCGTATATGACTACAGGAAAAAGACTACATAGCTTTGACTAGATGGACCTTGGTTGGCAAAGTAATGTCTCTGCTTTTCAATATGCTGTCTAGGTTTGTCATAGCTTTTCTTCCAAGGAGCAATATGGGCTCTAATTCTCATGTTTGGAAGAATTTTAGGAATGAACGTGCTCATTGACAAACCATCTAAGAAAACAAAAAAAAAATCCATGTTTTCACTGAAGGTGTTGCACAATGGGATAGGTTAACAAAAATCTAAAGGTCCTTCCTGTCAGCTGTTAATACTCTTAATGTTTTGGTGGTGGTGGTGGTCTTCTCAACAAAAATTGGTGAAGAAAGATCCATGTGTAAAATGTGAGATTTTAAAACCACCTTTTGGAAAGGAGAAAAGGAATTGAAAGAATTCAAAATATTTATACAACAAAACAACTTGGTATATTACTCTAAATTTAAATATTATGTATCAAATCCTTTCTTCCCCATAATTTGAAGGAGTATATACAGCAAAATTTTGAGGTAGCAATGTTACCAGGTGATTGCTGATTTGGTTGGTTAGGACTTTATAAATAATTCACACATTCTCCCATTCTGAACTTTGCATGTCAGAAGAAATTAGCCCTGCTTATATATCAAGAACCAGTTCCTGGGAGAGTTTGCATGCCCGGTCAAGTACACACAGCTAGTACAGGGCCTGTCACCTCATTTGTCTGTTCTTCTACCAGACCTGGTGTCCCTTCCACACATGTGCTTTTGTAAGGTACAGCAATCAACTTGATTTTTTCTCTGTCAGTTTACAAGCCACTTCTCTCTCATTTCTTTATCTTTGCAATCAAGCCTGGGCACATAAGCTTGAGCTGGGAGCTGTTTTTAAGAGAAGATTGATGTTTTTAGTTCTGAAATAGCCAGAAGATGCCCCCAAAATCAGAACACAGACACTACAGAGAATGCTTCATGGAACTTGGACTGTTACCAGATTCAACAATCTTCTGGAATAGTAATGTATTCCAGTAGTCATGTATGGATGTGAGAGTTGGACTATAAAGAAAGCTGAGCGCCAAAGAATTGATGCTTTTGAACTGTGGTGTTGGAGAAGACTCTTGAGAGTCCTTTGAATTGCAAGGAGATCAAACCAGTCCATCCTAAAGGAGATCAGTCCTGAATATTCATTAGAACTGATGTGGAAGCTGAAACTTCAATACTTTGGCCACCTGATGCGAAGAACTGACTCGTTGGAAGAGACCCTGATGCTGGGAAAAACTGAAGGCAGGAGGAGAAGGGGATGACAGAGGATGAGATGGTTGGATGGCATCACCAACTCAATGGACATGAGTTTGAGTAAACTCTGGGAGCTGGTGATGGACAGGGAGGCCTGGCGTGCTGCAGTCCATGGGGTCGCAAAGAGTTGGACACGACTGAGTGAACTGAACTGAAGCTTCCTTCTGGACATAGTGACCTGTAACCTCCCCTGTCACATCATGCCCACAGGCTCAGGAGCCGTCTCATGGTTGTACAGGATTGCTCAAATAGTTATGGGCTTCCAAAAAATTAAGTTCTACTCAGTTTAGCTCACTGAAACGTCTAACTCCCTTACTTGTATACTTTGAGGGTTATTATGATGTCCAATTAAGGTAAAAAATATGTTTTTCACCTTCCAGATCTTTGTACTTGCTGTGTCCCCCATCTCCCTGGGCCATCCACTGCCTACCCCAGGTAATTCTACTCCTTCCAGACTCAGGAAGCCCACCCTAGGCTATATTAAATCCCTGCTCTAAGTTCCCTGTATACCAGTTCTTAAAAGTAAATGTGTAATTGTGCATTTATGACTTCAATATCTTACCTCCACATAGTGAGTTCCAGGATCAGGCTGGCTGTGTTGCTCACCTGCACCCCCGTACTTATCACACCGCCTGGCTCATTGTTGGCATTTACTATTTATCACAGCCCAGCTCTCTCCTTTCACACGGGAGGTCATCGGGGGCCAGGCAGGAGGAGGACCTTGCTCAGCAGCAGTGACTGGAACCGGAACCCGGCTCTGGATCCGTGAATGCCCTTTCCACTGCAGCAGGCCTGCTCCCCGCCAGCAACCTCATTCAGTCAGTTCTCAGTGCTCACCTGCCAGGCTGCCACGTACAGGGGTGGATGTTCACGCCCTGAGGTGGGGACCCAGGGACCCAGATGGTGCTTACACCAGGTCTGGCTTTACACATTCCTTACCTGCAGGACCCGGTTTCTCCGACCCAAGCGGGAGCATCTCGTCATTCCCCCAGGTGACGCCCGGCCAGCCCATACTGACGAAGGTGGAATTCTCAGTAGGCAGGACAGCGGAAGCAAGGCGTGGCGCCGGGCAGCCCTCAAACTTCCTCCTGAACACGGTGACCTGTCACTTCCCCCGTCGCGTTCACATCGCCTAGGATGAAGGAGAATATGCAGGCAAGCTTGCGGGCTGAGACCAGGCGGCCGGGTGAAGTGTTCTCAGCCCACTTCAGCCTTATATTCCGTAGGAACCCGTCTCCCTCAACCCGCACTGAAGCTGGGCTTGGGACACCCGCGCTCCAGGCCTTGTAGTTCGCCTCTTGCCAATCAACCTCCGCGACGGGAGGAAGGGGCGGGGCGGGAGGCGGGGATAGACGCCGCTTGTGGCCCAGGCAAGCCGAACTCCTCAATTGCACGGGGACCTGTTGACCGCTAGGGGCGCGCACGCCTCCTCTGGGCTTTTCTGATCTGTCTGAAAGTCGCTCAGTCGTGTCCGACTCTTTGCGACCCCATGGACTGTACAGGCCGTGGAATTCTCCAGGCCAGAATACTGGATAGCCTTCCCCTCTCCAGGGGATCTTCCCAATCCAGGGATCGAACCCAGGTCTTCCGCATCGTAGGTGGACTCTTAACCAGCTGAGCCGCAAGGGACGCATGCCCATTAGCATCAATTCCACGAACAACTTTTCAAGTCTGGATTGAGGACAGTATCGCTGTAGCGGGCGCTGGTTACTGGATCGAGGCAAGTAATCTGTTGTGAAACAGGAGATTCCTACACTTTCATCAACCAACAGGAATGGGATGGGGCATATTTGTAAACTGGGATATTGTAATGAGCCTGTTCCTGCCATAAGGCTGTATTTTTGAGGGTTGGGAGCAATAATAGATATTGACGTTTGGGTATTACTAGTTAATATAACGGTGTTAGTTCCCTATTCTGTTATTTTGGGGGAAGTGGATCCTGACTGTTCCCAGCACCTTGGTTTCCGACAAGGAAAACCAAGGAAAATGGTTTCCATTTTTTGCCCAGAGAAAGAAGCGAGATTTGCTCCACTTTTGGCTGCTTATCATTCACTGAGTCATCTGGGAAGCTGTTAAAACGACACAAACCAAAAAACCTGAATGAAACAAACAACTGAACAGCTTCCTGAGTAGGGTTGGGAACTCCTGGATTAGGGCAAACCCAGCTTCTATGCAGCGCCTGCCCTGAGAACAGTTGGTAATAAGCCTTGTCTAAAGGAATGACTGTACCTGAAACTAACACATTGTAAATCAATATAAAGTAAAAATTAAATTAATAAAAAGAATGATAATTAATAACTATCTTCAGACACTGAAGGAAAATTTAACAGAATATAAACCATGTTGTCAGCACTTGGAAAACGGACTGTTGCTGTAAGTGAAAATGACCACAACTTTTTAAGGAGTGTAATTGGCTTCTCTCTCACAGAGTTAATAAGTGTCCTTACCTTCCACTCAGGAATTTCACTTACAGGAATCCCTCCAAAAACATATGTACAGTCTCACTGGAGCATTATTTGCAAGAGGAGGCTTTTTTTAAGGGCATGAGAGGAGGCTTTTATGTAGCCATTAACAGGAGAGCTGCTACTGAAAGATATCTATGATACCTGAAGTGAAAAAAAGGCAAGTTGCAGAGTGTTATACATAATATGACCCTAAAACTTCATATGCATATGTTTATGTGTGTAAAGAACATTTCTGGAAAGATTCAAAAGTAACTGGAGTGATTATCTCTGAGAGGATAGATTGGATGGGGCAGGAGAGAGACTTTTTTCCATTTCAATTTATCCTTTTCCATATTGCTTGCATTTTAAAAAGCCATGAGCATTTTAAAATGCCTTTTAAAAAAGAGCTTTACTTTTAATAGCTCTTACTTGCTTTTACTTTTAATAGCTCTTTTCTCTTTCATGCATTGGAGAAGGAAATGGCAACCCACTCCAGTGTTCTTGCCTGGAGAATCCCAGGGACAGCGGAGCCTGGTGGACTGCCGTCTGTGGGGCCGCACTGAGTCGGACACGACTGAGGCAACTTAGCAGCAGCAGCAGCAGCAGCAGCAGCGAGTCTGGTTTAGTAATGGTAATGTGGTCGATGGTGCTAGTGAGTGATTTAAGGCAACTAATCTGTTGTGAAACCTCTATGTCAGGATCATCTAGCACTTTTCATTAGCCAGCAGGTTAGGATGTATTTGTAAATGGGAAATAATGACCCTGTTCTTGCTGTTGGGCTGGTTGAGGGCTAGGGAGCAACAGTGAATGTTATTATTAATTCTTCAAAAATTAAAGGGGCATTAGTATGGAAGACTTCCCTGTTGGCTCAGATGGTTTAGCGTCTGTCCACAGTGTGGGAGATCTGGGTTTGATCCCTGGGTCGGGAAGATCCCCTGGAGAAGGAAATGCCAATCCACTCCAGTACTATTGCCTGGAAAATCCCATGGACAGAGGAGCCTGGTAGGCTACAGTCCATGGGGTCGCAAAGAGTTGAACATGACTGAGCGACTTCACTTTCACTTTTAGTATGGAAGAGAAACTCACGTTATTCCAAAGAGCCCAGGAGGGAAGAACTGTGACCACTTTTGAGAGAGTTTTAGATCAAAATAAGGAAAAACTTTGCTGAGCATTTAGTCTGAGGCTGATATAAAGAAGACAACCTCTGTTTAGGGAATGAGTGTGGATTGATACCTCTTCCAGCCATGAGATCCCATTGGTCTTTTAGGATACAAGCTTAAGTGCTCTGATGTCAGACTACCTGTGTTAACTCAAATCCCACTCTGCCTCTCAACAGCGCTGTGTGACCTTAGGTGAGTTGTCTAAACTCTCTGTGCCTCCATTTCTTCCTATGCTTGATGGGGTTAATGGTGATACTGATCTCATAGAGTTCTTGAGGGATTCAACACTTAGCACAGTTCCTGTTTTAAAAATATTAGCATTTGTTTGCTATCTCATATGATGGGCTGACACTTAAAAAATTAAAGAGAGCCTCTGAGAAATAATTCCTCCTATTGGAGCGGCTGTTTTAGTTTTACACCCTTCAGATATTTATGGAAATAGTCATATATTGGATTATCAGGATTAATGGAATTAGAAGATTGGTAGAATTACATTCATGCTGGATGGCTTTGCTTACAAAGGCAATTTTGGAAGTTTTTTCTTCCAGATGCTTGCTCATTGGTGCGACCATGTGGTCAATCACAGGAATAACTACATAGATAAGTTTGCCTCTTTGATAGGAGAGCTTGGGTGGGCTGGGGAGTATGAGGCAGGCAGGTAGGAGCGCGGGCTGTCGGTCCAGGGGGAGTGAGTCAGTCCACACATCTGAAAGGAAAGGCACCTTTGTGTGCCCACCAGTGACCCAGTTAAGAGGGAACCATGCTCATTTTCATATAGTTTTGCCTCCTGTGTAATTTCCTTAGCACATTTGACCTTTCCTCTTACTATGCTTAAGTTCGTTTCTTGTCTAAAAACAAGGAAGAACGTTACTGAGCTGCTGTGCAAGCTGGTGTGGGCTTGGCTTTCCTCCAAGGTTCTTGGAAGAAACAGCCTCATGCAAACAGCTTCTGCTTTTGCCATAAAACTTATGGAGGCTGTTGTGCTGTTACTGTCTCCCAAATAGGGTCTTGTGAGAATTCTTTTAAATTTAGGGCCAGGAGAAAGTTTGTATCCTCCAGGGAATTGGTAGCCATGCCTCCTTTATAATAAAAGAGCCCTGTGACTTATCACGCTCACTTCTGTGCCTGAGAAACAACACCAGGCCTGATGCCCAACCTTGGCAATTAAATTGACCTAAATGGATAATGGACTTGCTTCCTCATCCTCTTCTTGGTATTGATTAAAAATTTGTATGTGTGTGTGTGTGTGTGTGTGTGGCTCTTATAATGGCCTCACAGCATACTTTGATCTCTGTTCTCATACCCTTTCAAGAACAAGGAAAGGAGTCCAAAAATTAAACAAAAAATGGACTGATTCAAGTTGGTTGAGGTTTGTGTATGTGTGTGTGTGAAAAGTTATTTGAGACGATTTTAAGTCAGTGGTTGCACTTACCAACAAGTTTATGGGTCAAAGATTTCATACCCCAATTTCTTTTTTTTTTCCACTTGGGAAAATGAGAAGCTCATGTAAACAAGGCTGTCAAGGAAGTTACAAGGTGTGGGCAAAGGACCAGAAGCTATTAAAGTTTGTTTCCTTAGTCACTACCATTAAGGATAATATTGAATCAGTGTTAATATTTGGAGACAGAAAGTTGGTCACCTATTGGGACCAAAAATATTTTCCCACTTCTGTCTTCATTAGGGCTTCACTTCCTTGAAGTTGTCTCTAAGTATAAAAATTGTCCTGGGAAGGTTAAGACATCAGCTCTTTGACACATCAGAGCAAATGGGATGGACTTCCAGATCGTCCTTTCTAAGGGTCCTTTCAGAGTCCGGGTTTTTGCCTCCTCACCAAGAGAACCAGCTCCGTGGGGGAGCAGAGGCTGTTGGGTAGGAGTGGTCTATTTCTGCTTCAGCTGACTGTGTGATAATCAGTAAATCCCATGACCTCTCTGATACTCCCACCCCAGCCACTCCGGCATGAACAGCTTGCATGAACTGCTTGCAAAGATGCTTCTGCCTCCCACGCGGCCAATCCCAGCTCCTTCCCAGGGCCCCACAAAGCAGCCTGTGCCAGCGGAGTTGCCTTCCAGCCCTCGGGCGCACCTCAGCTCCTGGCTCTGTTTACTCTCAAGTAAAGCCTTCCTTTTGTTTACTCAGCAAAGATTCTTTTAAGACAGGCTAAGCACACGGTTTACTCTGCTAACAAGCCTTGCCATTTACTGTGAGGACCTGTGTTGACTTATTCTTGAGTCTCCGTTGACATTCACTGGGAAACGTTATTGCAAACACAGGAGACATCTGGGGAGCTCCAGGCCTGACAGAGTGCTCTGGGAAAGGCCATCCTTTCTGTTTTGGTTAGAACCACCTCGAGAGTTAAAAACAACAATCATGTACTGCACCACGACATTCTAATGATCTCCCTTTAAAAAAAAAATTATTTTTTTTTATTTAGGTTGCCTCGGGTCTTAGTCGAGGCATGTGGGATCTTAGCTGAGGCATATGGTGCGCGGGCTCAGTATTTGCAGCACGTGGGCTTAGTTCTGAGGCCTGTGGAATCTTAGTTCCCTGATTAAGGTTTGAACCTGCATCCCTGTCTTGGAAGGCAAATTCTTTACCACTGGACCACCGGGGAAGAACCCTGCCCCTTTTCATTATTAGATTCAGTATGTGGACACTTCCTAAAGGAAATCAATTCTGAATATTCATTGGAAAGACTAATGCTAAAGCTGAAGCTCCAATACTTTGGCCACCTGAAGTGAAGAGCCGACTCATTGGAAAAGACCCTGATGCTGGGAAAGATTGAGGGCAAAAGGAAAAGGGGGCTACAGAAGATGAGATGGTTGGATGGCATCACCAACTCAATGGACATGAGTTTGAGCAAACTCTGGGAGACAATGAAGGACAGGGAAGCCGTCCATGGGATCTCAGAGTCAGACCTGACTTAATGACTGAATTCAGGCTAGGAAGCTTGCCGTGTTCATTCTGGATGGGACCATGTCTGTACCAGCCTCCTTCTGGGCACAGCTGCAAAGAACCTGAGCTGGGGGTTCAAGTACAGCTTGGTGTCTAGGTGGCCCTGTGATTCTGAGACAGTTGCTTCCTTTCTCTGGCTCTTGGTTTTCCCATCCATCGTTGAGGGGAAGTGGTTTCCTCTCTCATCTCCCCAGCTAGACTGGGCCCTGGGCCCAAGCACAGGTCCTAAGAGCGCTCAACAATGTTTGTTGAATAAACGAATGAATAAGGCATGCCACCTGATCCCTCTTGCCTTGCTCCAGTGCCCGAATCCTCCCTGAAGACTGGCTTGGCCTTGAGTCATCGTCTGACAAGATCTGCTCACGGGGTCATTGCAGACAGCCACAAACCCCCAACGTCTGAGCCGGCCGGGGCTGCTGCCAAGGGGTTTCGCCTGCCTCCACCTCCCGCTTTCTCTGGCTCCCCATCCAAGCTGATGCTTGTAAAGGAAACATCTTTTCAGGTGAGGGGACTGTGTATTTGGTTTGTCTTTGTTGCCTGGAAACTGTTGACATCCCGAGACATCCTGTTGCCTGCGCCGGCTCATGAAAAATTGATGACTTTTTTTCTCTGTCAACAAACTCGCAGCCTGTTCACCTTGACTGGGAAGGGGCGGGAAGCTTGCTCCCCGCTCCGCAGCTGTTTGCTTTCTTTCTAGCTGTTGAGTTTGCTTTCCTTAGAGGCGGGGGTGGGGCCAGAGACAGTGGGGCCAGCTGCGTGTGGCCGTGGGTAGGCGGCTGCTGCTAAGGTGGAGAGGGCTGGCCTTGCTTCCCTCGAGTGCTCCTTCAGTTCCACCAAGTACCTTCCCCAGCTGATCCGAAGCACCTTTCCCTTCCGAGGCATCCCCTGGGCGCACCCTGCCCAGAGGCTTCCCTGGCCTCTCCAGCCCTGGATCCTCCTTGCCCTCTGGGGTCAGCCTGCCAGGCACGACTACTGTCCATTTTCATTCATCTCGGTCTGGTTTCTCTTCTTGGCAGTGGAATAGCCTTGCTGCCCATCTCCCCAGACCAGCGCATGTTAGGTTTAGGAGGGATTTCAGAGAGCATTTGTGACAGAGGAAGCTCAGAATGGCAGGGTGATGTGACCATCTAGTTGGTTTTTGGCCTCGTGTACAGCATTCACTGGTGGTCTCCCCCTGCACGGGGAACTTGTGCCCCTGCACGGGAGCATTTTTCTTGTGCGTACATGCTCAGCCATGTCTGAGTCCTCGTGACCTGAGGAATCTTAACCACTGGACCATCATGGAAGTCCCAAAGAGTAAGGCCATTTTTTTTCCCCCTTTTGGTTGCACTGTGTGGCATAGACCATATAATTTTGGACTCAAACTCCCCTTTGCCCTACATCAGATTAAGACCCCCACCCTATGCCTCCCAGCTTGCCAGGGGAAGGATCTGTGTCCCCACTGGCCTCCTTGGCTTCGACAGCCTCAGCTTTCTTGCAGATGGAGAGATTTGCTTTCTAAGCACTGTCTTTGGGGTCTGCCCCGGGGATCCCTAAGGCCTAAGCTATCCCTTTGCTCCAGCTGCCCATCCAAGGATGCACCGTGAGTCAGCATCAGGACCCAAGTCTCAGCATGGCAGAGTCCTTGCCTCTGCTGAGTCAGTGCCCCAGGGAATGGATTCCTTTATACCTGGCCATAGGACCTCAAGCAGACCTTTTTGCCCAGTGGCCATTTGGATGCGTGCCACTCAAAGTGTGGTCCCTGAACTCTGCTGGCTCACAGACTGTTGTTACTTGAAGACAGGAACCAGAGGTACTCACTGAGAACTTGAGAGGAGGCATTTAGAAACTTTTATAGCAATTTGACATGGCCACATCATTCAAGCAGCATTTTATTTTTAAAAAGTAATTTGTTTTTATTGAATTTTAATAAGAAGTATTGATCCATGGCAGATTTAAAGTGGAAAGAAAATGACAGTTTGGTCCTTCTTCATGGATGTCTTAGGAAGCCCTGCAGCTGACCCCTTTTCCCCCCTGCCCTGGGGTGTTCCCCAAGGGCTGTGGTCTGGTGAAGTTCTCCTTTGGGGCAGGAGGGGGCGACAGAGATATAGATAATCCATCTTTCCCCAAGCTAGGCCGGTTCATTCCCCAAGTAACCTCCATTTGACCACTTCTGGATGCTGGGACATGGGGAGAAAGAAGTCTTTCTTCTTTCTTTTTGCCCCAGCTAAGAGAAAGGTTACCAGAAAGAGCATCCAGTAGGGCTGGCCCAAGGGAAATGGCAGGAAAGTGTAGATCCGTGCCGGGAACTTTCTTCCTGGGAAGATAGATGCACACCGCTGGAGTCTTCGCTTTGGGGCTTTATTTTTAGAAGTACTATTTTTTTTCTAACTTTTTCCTGCTTCACGTCTCTGCAGCTTTGCACAGACTCTGCACATTTCTTAGTATATAAGGCATCGCACTACTGGAAGGCCCTGAGACATGGTGGTTACGAACCTTGAACCTGGAGCCAGGCTGTTTGAGTTGGGATGCTGACTTCACGTCTTGCCAGCTGTGTGACTTTGGACAACTTGCTTGACTCCTCTGAGCTCTCCTTATTCTACCTTATGTATTGCTGTGATAATCGAGTGAGGCATTGTGGGTGAAGGCCAGGTGACCAGTAAACATCAGCAGATGAGCAAACCAAGGCTTAGAAAGGAGATGTCTTGCTGTGTATCAGACTCTAGACATCCCCCAGCAGAGAGGTGGGCACTTTTGTCACCGGCTGGCAGATCTGGGAACTGACACGCAGTTTATGCACATCTGTAGGACTATGAAGAGTTGAGTTGCTGACCTCCAGGGTCCAGAGTTCTCTGCCTACTATGTAACAGGAAGATAGGACTATGTGGGGTTTTTTGGACCCCTTGGGTACAGACCTAAAAGCCCAGAAATAACATCAGACTTTTCTCTCTGATTTGCCCCAAAGCTAAGGAACTTTCAAGAAGGCAGGTCATGAGAGACTGGGGTTCCTCTCTGGGGTAATCCCCAGCCCTCCTTGGTGGCTCAGGTGGTAAAGAATCTGCCTGCAATGCAGGAGAACTGGGTTTGATCCCTGGGTCAGGAAGATCCCCTGGAGGAGGGAATTGCTACCCACTCCAGTATTCTTGCCCGGAAAATTCCATGGACAGAGGAGCCCGGCGGGCTACAGTCTATGGGGTCGCAAAGAGTTGGACACGAACGACTGAACACATACGAATGCACCAGAGTCTGTTAACCGGCAGCCCCTTGGCATTAAATGGTCTTCAGAAGAGAGTGGGAGTGAGCAGCCGGGGGCGCTGTGACACAGAAAGAGAGCTGCAGCTTCCCTGGGAACAGACCCAGGGCAAAGCTCAGCTGCGTTAGGCTCCGGGAGGACGCGCGCCTGCAGGCTCCCGGGGGATCTTCCACCTGAGAACTGAGAACGCGAGGGGTCTCCAGAAATCACTCAGAATGAGAATTGAAAGCACTCACTTTGATGCTGGCGGTACTGTTGCCTGGAAAATCCCATGGACAGAGGAGCCTGGTGGGCTGCAGTCCATGGGGTCGCGAAGAGTTGGACACAACTGAGCGACTTCACTTTTACTTTTCACTTTCATGCAGGAGAAGAAAATGGCAACCCACTCCAGTGTTCTTGCCTGAAGAATCCGAGGGACGGGGGAGCCTGGTGGGCTGCCGTCTATGGGGTCACACAGAGTCAGACATGACTGAAATGACTTAGCAGCAGCAGCAGCAGCCTTGGGTATGAAAGTCTGCTCAGCTGTTTCTAGTTATGTGATCCTGGGCAAGTCCCTTCACCTCTTTGGAGCCTCAGTGGCCTCATCAAAAACAAAAAACCTATTTCATGGGGCTATCAATGTAATGAGGTGGGTACATTTCTTAGCATGGCACCTAGTACCTCATGAGCATCCAGGGCTTGGCAGCTATTACTAAGAGATACACAGTTGGTGGGGTAGTCCCAAAGAGGTGAGACCCCTGGCCCCCAAGGTCCTCTGCTGCTCTGCATCCCTACTGTGGCCCTTCATGGGCTCACACCCCTGGGACACTGATCTGTCTGGGCCTCCTCCTGCCCAAGTAAACTGCCTGTGCCCCAAGTATACCGCTTGTGTCTGTGAACTGCTTTTTCCCAGAGGCTTGTGAATCCCATTTGGGCCAACATGCTAGCCGGAGGGCAGTTGGGAGTTTGAGGGGCTATGGGGCCCCTGCCCTGCCCTGGAGTTGCTGCAAGCCCCTTGCCCTCTCTGGGCCTCCATTTCTCCATGCACAGTTGAAGGGGCTGCAGGAGATAAGCATGGGGGATCCTTTCAGTCTAGAACCAGCCATCTAGGACTGTGTCCCCATCCTGCAAACGTTTATGTTGGAGCAGGGTCCTTTGCTACAAAACCCAAAGTATGGGCCCGGTTTAGGGAATGGGGAGGCTCCTAGCTGAGGCTTATGGAGGAGACGGTGGGTGGTGACTTCCCTCACCCAAGAGGCAACCTTGGTTTTATGTCCATCTTGCCTCTCCTGGGTTCTCTCCCCACGTGGTGGAGTTCAAGATCTCCATACTCTCTCTCCACCACTAGCATGGTCTGCTCTTAGAAAAGCATCTGATAGACTCTAGGACTCATATCTCTAGGATATGGATGACTAGGAGGTCTGGTGCTACCCATTTGGAGGGCGCTGAACTTGGCGGGGATAGAGTTTTTAATGTAGAGAAATTGTTTATGGAATCTCATCAGGAGCATTTGAAGCTGGAAGGATGTTGCCTCCACTCAGTCACAGCAGCCTCCGTTTCCTGGCCTTGGCCTTGAGTCAGGGCTAAGACAACAGGTTCAAAGCATACAGCAATCAAAGGAAAATAGATGAACTGCATTTCATCGCAATTAAAAACTTTTGTGTTTCAAAAGACACCATCAAGAAAGTGGAAAGACATTCCACACAGTGGGAGAGAATTTTGTAAATTATATGTCTGATAAAGGACTTGTATCCAGAATATATAAAGAACTTTTACAACTCAACAACAAAAAGTCAAATGACCCAATTTAATATGAGCAAAAATGAGCAAAAGACTTGAATAGACATTTCTCCAAAGAAGATGTGTAAATTACTAGTAAGCACATGAAAAGACACTCCACGTCATTGGTCATTAGGAAAATGCAAATCAAAACCTTAGTGAGATACCGCCTTACACCTACTAGGACAGCTATCACCAAGAAGGCGGACAGTGACAAGTGCTGGTGAGGATGTGGAGAAATTGGTGAAATTGTTGATGGAATCTTAAAACAGCGTAATCACTATTTGGAAAAAGTGTGGCAGTTCCTCAAAAAGTTAGGCGTAGAGTTACCATATGACCGAGCAACTTCTAGGTATACACCCAAGAGAATTGAAAGCACATATCCTACCATATGACCCAGCAATTTCTAGGTATACACCCAAAAGAATTGAATACACACATCTACTCAAAAACTTACATGATGAGGGATGGGAGGAGAGGGATGGATAAAGGCAGTCAAAAATACAAAGTTCCAGTTAATACTAGGGATGTAATGTACAACAGGATAAATATAATTAACACTGCTTTATGTTATTCATGAAAGTTGTTAAGAGAGTAAATCCTAAGAGTTCTCATCACAAGGAAAAATATTTTTTTCTATTTCTTTAGTTTGGTGTCTCTATGAGATGATGGATGTTCACTAAACTTATTGTGGTAATCGATTCAAGTACGTAAGTCAAATCATTATGCTGTATACTTCAAACCTATACAGTGGTGTGTGTCATTTATGTCTCAGTAAAAATAGAGGGAAAAAACCATACAGTTAAACATCCATAAGAGCCCCAAAGAGGAAACCACTCAACTGATGAATCAATAAATTGTGGTCTATCCATACAATGGGATTTTAAAAAAAAAATATGTATTTATTTTTATTTATTTGGCTGCACTGGGTCTTACTTATGGCATGTGGCATGATCTAGCTCCCCCTGAGATTGAACCTAGGCCCCTTGCATTGGGAGTGTGGAGTACTAGCCATTGGACCACCAGGGAGGTCACCTTTTTTTAAAAAAATATATATACCCTCTATAAGACTTCTGAGTGTCTCTCAGGACATTGATGTAGGTGATTATCTGAGCTCAAAACTAAACTCTGCTTTACATAATAAACACCAAGTATATTTTCAAGATTTTAATATCCACTGAATTTCCCAGGAATACAACCACTGTGTGAACTGGGAAGATGGTATGTCATCTCCTGCTCAATGTCAGTTATCTAGTCCTGAAAATGAGAGCTTCTGTGCGAAAGGCTTCTGGGAACATCTTTCATTTTCTTTCCTTTCTTTTTTAAAGGGGAAAATTTTATTGTTATCTGTCAACCCCAATCCCTTAACTGATTTCCTGGGTCTAACTATAATACTGCAAAATGCTTATATATGTAACAAAGGATTGGGTTAGGCTGTAAGATGCTTAAAGCTCTGCTTCCTGGTCACCTATAATTAATAGGGACACTAACAAGCAGTTATTCTGTAAAATAGATAGGCGACAAGGATATACTGTATAGCACAGGGAACTAAATTCAATATCTTATAATCTGTAATGGAAAATAATCTGAAAAAGAACATATATAAGCATAATATATANAGATGCTTAAAGCTCTGCTTCCTGGTCACCTATAATTAATAGGGACACTAACAAGCAGTTATTCTGTAAAATAGATAGGCGACAAGGATATACTGTATAGCACAGGGAACTAAATTCAATATCTTATAATCTGTAATGGAAAATAATCTGAAAAAGAACATATATAAGCATCATATATATTATGTATATAAATAATTGAACTACTTGCTGTACATCTGAAACTAACACATTGTAAATCAGCTATACTTCAACAACAACAAAAAAAGAATGTGCCTCCTACAAGCTTTATCAGATAAATCCAATCTTCATTCAACCAGACCATGTGGCTTGATATGCTGATATTTGTGTTTATGTATTTTCTTTCCAACAGGACTATAAAATCCTCTTTAAAAATAAAAACAAACAGCAAGAGGAACTAAGCAGTTGCTCTGTACATAGGAGTCTGGCCTCAGTGCCAGTGCCAGCCAAGTGACACCATCCCCTTCATCACTTTCCTGTTTTTCAAAACACAACTTGATTCGAGTATTCTACTAATTGTACTTGGAATGTACCTTGATTCTTCTCCTGAACCCTATTTCACTAAAAAAAATGTTAGGGCATTCCCTGGTGGTCTAGGGGTTAGACTTGGCACTTTTACTGGCATGGCCTGGGTTCAATCCCTAGTTAGGGAACTGAGATCCTGCAAGCCATGTGGCATGGCCAAAAAAAAAAAGTTATATTAAATTTTGGCGCTGTACAGTTATTTTTTTTCCTCCCATGTAAAATTATCAGCCAGAAAGGGTCGTATTGAAGACACATATGTTCTATAAAGGAATGATCTACAGGGAGAATGATAGCCAGGGGCGCGGTGTGTAGGGCAGGCCTGAACTTGGTCTTCTCTGGGCACTGGGGGGAGCATGATTCTCTGGTTGGAGCTCAAAGGACCATGGGGAAAGTCTCTCCTTCAGTTCACGAGGAAGAGACAAAGGAACCCAGGGCTTGTCTAAGATCACAGAGAGCCTGTGGCAGAATCCAGCTGGCCGCCCAGGCTGCTGGCATCCAAGCAGCGACTCGGGGCTCTACTGCACGACTTCAGGCTGGCTTTGGAGCAGCCTGTGGAAACACAGGCCGCCAGATAAGTTTGGGGAGTTGGTCACTGTGCCTTTGAGCAAGCAACCTCCAGACAACAAGTAAGTAATCTACTATGCTATCCCTGCCACTGGAAAGTAAGTGTCAAAGTGTTCTTGGTAAACATGCTGCCTGGCTATTTAGAGAAATCAGTATGGGGATGAGACTGGGCATTTGAACATGGTCAAGTCAGGGATGTGGCAGCTGAGCAGAGAGGCTAGGGGCTTGGGACCCAGGGGTCTGAAAAGCCCACTGAAGCACATGTTGCTGGAAATGGGGAGAGTCATGCTCCCACTCCACTTTAGAGATGCAGGTTCATCCTGATGGGGAGGGGTCTAAGCTTGGTCTAAACTCCTCGGAGGAGTTTTTTTTAGGAATGTGATGTCCAGGAAGCAGAGTGCAGGGTGGGAGAATGGAACAGGGCAGGAGTAACCAGTGCTGGATGCAAGTCGGTGTTGCCTCTGCCCTGTATCACAGGGCCATCTGCAAAATCCACAGAACAAGTCTCAGAACATCCTGTGGGAGCAGGAGGGATGCCATCTATTCATACCCCTTTGATCCGGGGTTACCATGGCGTGTTCATGCCACTCGGCTCCCCAGGCATCCTGGGAAGGGCTGGGGCACGATGAATGAAGAGGGAGCGTGAGGGGGACCCAAGCCAGACTCAGGCTGGTAGCACCTTTACAGAATGGAGCAAATCTTGTGGGGAGCTGGTGACCTTGGGCCAGAGGGGTAAGAAATGAAGTCAAGGGGATGGGAAGCTGGTGTCAGGTAGCAATCAGTACAGGTGGCTGGAAGGGATAAACTCTGTCTCTTATACACATCTAGATGTGTATAAGAGACAGCTCTTCGCGACCCCATGGACTGCAGCCTACCAGGCTCCTCTGTCCAT
>SJYT01054394.1:223075-329786 GCA_006410635.1 Cephalophus harveyi
TGCTGCGATTCATGAGATGTGTATAAGAGACAGGTCAAGGGGATGGGAAGCTGGTGTCAGGTAGCAATCAGTACAGGTGGCTGGAAGGGATAAACTTGGCGGGGGTGGGGTGGTGTGGGGGGTGGGTTGTGTGAATTCCAGAACATTCTCTGTGCGCCTAGGGGGAGGTAGGAGGAGAAAACTCCTTTGGAGTCTCCGGACAGCAGGTGAGAGGTGGGGCATTCTCCCACCTGCCTCGAGGTCTTTGAATGGGCTGTTCCCTTGCCTGGAGTGTTCTTCCCCACCTGCCTCCTCGCCCCCTTAACTCTCTGCTCATCCATCAGCTTTGCACACAGACATCAGGGCCTGGATAAATCAGCACTGTTATTGGCTCTGAAATGCCTCCTTAGACTGTGTCTTTGTAACACTACCATTGTTTATAACCTTGTGTTTATTCGTGGGATTATTTAATATGTATTGACTTCCCTAGACTGCAAGCCTCAAGCAAGCTCCTGGCATGGCCAGCAAGGCTGCGCTCTGGAAACGCCCAGCCTTCGCCCCTCTGGGCCTTTGCTTAGGCAGCCCTCTTTGCAGGGAGTGCCCCCGCCACTTATCCCCGGGGCCGTATCCTACCCTTTCAACAGTTTGGCCTAAATGTGATGTCCTCCAGAGGCTTCCTTGTGTTACCGTGTCTAGGCCAGAAGAGCGTCAGCCTGTCTCCCTGGCTCTTCCTCACTCCCACTCTGCCTCCCTCCATCGTTCTCTGCTCGCTGTGTGCGCCCTCTTCTACTCCCATACCCTGGCTGGGTGCTTTGTCTTATCTGCTGAATTCCGCTGGGCCTCTTGAGGGCAGAAGGCAAGCCACCTCCATTTTCCTGTCTCCTCCCGCCCCGACCCCCCTGTGGGGCTGGCAGGAGCGTGTGTAACTCAGATGGCACCCAGAGTCCCCAGCTCCTGGAAATCTGAATGAGACAGACTGAAACCTCGTTCCACCCCCTGGGGAACCCAAAGCCCTCTAAGATGCAAATGCCTACAAATTGTCACCATCCACTCTGCCTCCCTCACCTGTCTCCATGGGATCTAATTTTCCTGCAGCTGTTCCCTCTGCCCCCTGGAGTTACCCCCAAACATAGAGCCTGGGTCATTCTATACCTTTCACTCCAAAGTCACTCAAGCAGTAGAAACCTTACTGAAGGTTCTTGGGTCACCAGGAAGTGTCTCATTGTGCCCTATATGATGGTAGCCTCAGTAATATTTCATGTTACACATTTCAGTTTTTAAAAAGTTCTGCCAGCTTACATGGGGTCGCAAAGAGTCGGACACGACTGAGCTGAACTGAACTGAACTAAGCTATATCTGAGTTATGCTGTAACTTATGTATGATAAAATATGCCCATTCTAAGCACACAGTTCAGTGACTTTTGACAAATGCATATATCACAAGGTTCGTTTTAATCTCCCCTGCTCTATGTTCCTGTGTCTAGAATGGCGTATATAGAACCCTACAGACAGACGCCTTCACGCCTAGCTTCTTCCAGAAGTCAGCACGCCTGTTAGGCTCCTGCGCATCGCTGGATGCGCCAGTGGCCTGTGCCTTTGTGATGCTGAGGACTATTCCATCACATGAATTCACTACAATTGGCACATCCCTTTACCTGTCTGACATTTGGGCTGTTTTGGGCTTTTTTTGACTTTTGGGCTATTCTGAATGAAGCTCCTATGACGTCAGTGTACAGGTTTTTGTGTGAGCTGAAGTTTTCATTTCTTTTGGGTGAATACCAAGGAGGGTATTGCTGAGTCATTATGTTAAGTATATAGTTGACTCTTGAACGATGTTGAGGTTGGGGTGCCAACATCTCAAGGTTCCTCTGCATTTAGAGATTCAACAAACAGTAGATCACGAATCGTGTAGTACTTATTATTTACTATTGAAAAATCCACATATAAGTGGACCCCTGCACGTAGTTTAAACCCGAGTTGTTCAGAGGTCAACTATAGGTGTTTAACTTTGTAAGAAACTGCTACACTGCTTTCCAAAGTAGCCGGACCACTCTTCATTCCCACCAGGAGCGTACGAGGGTTCAGTTGCTCCATAGTTTTATCAGCACTTGATATTGTCTGTCTGGGTTCCTTTCTCCTCCTACTGGCCTCGATTCCCTGTCATTCCAGGAGACCGAAAGCCTGACGGTCAATGCCTCCCATTCTCCCAGACCCTCCCACCCACTCTGCCCTGCTTCTCAGGCCTGGTGTAGGCCAGTAGCCTGGGTGGCGTCTGGGAAGACATGGAAACTTTTAGGCTCAACTTGTTTTGGAGACCTGGTGATGAAATTTCAAATGCAGCCTTTCAACTCAGCGAAGCAGATAAACTAGGGGCCTTTTTAGAATCACTGGCTCCCACAGGGCCAATAATTTTGTTGTGCTCATGTTAATGGCAACTTTCTATTTATTGCGGTCTCTCCTCAGATGTCACCTTCTCAGAGAGGCCTGTCCTGATCACCAGGGGCAGACCAGACCTTGTGGGGCCTGAAGCTTACCTAATTTTTGAGAATGCTCTTTAGAAAAAAGAATCTAGTACTGTGGATACAAAGTTTGGTAGGGAAGTTCTGGAATTGGGAACAAGGGGGGACCTGAGCACATGAAGAGCCTGAAGCTTGAGCTTTATTAGCTTCGAGGTGAATCTATTTCTGCCAGCCCCACTAAATGAAATAGGGTTCCCCCTCCTCTCTCCCCTCATCTCTCTCTAGCCCTGTGCCTTGGTTTCTTTTTCTTGATGGGGCAATGCTACCAGTTGTTACCCTCTATTTATTTTCTGTCTTCCCCACTGGAATGCACACTCCATGAGCGTGAGGAGTGGTTGGTTCACTGTGATATCCCGAGCATCCAGAACAGTACCTGGTACATGACTGGCCCTCAACAAATATTGACTAAACAAAGGCAGGAATGCTTTCCAAGTGCTGCTGGTTTTCTATTTGCAGAGGTGAGACTGAGTTTTAAAAGTGAATCAATGCATTGGACTTCCCTGGTGGTCCAGCGGCTGAGACTCTGCGCTTCCAATGCTGGGGACCCAGATCCCTGGTCGGGGAACTAGATCCATATGCTACAACTGAGTTTGTGTGCAGCAACTTATATCCTGCATGTTGTAACAGAGACCAAAGATCTTACATGCTGCTACTAAGACCCAGGGCGGCCAAATAAATAAATATTTAAAAAGTGAATCAATATAGAACAAAGTGAGACTCATATTGGTGTTGCACAGAAATGGCAAAGGCCACCATGATGGAAGCCTGGGATATTCTGGGATGATAAACCAGGAAATGGATGTTTATTGTGTCCCTACTATGCACCAGGCATGTTCTACACATTGTCATCTTAAAGACTGACAGCAACCTGTGAGGCAGGCAACGTTGTACCCATTTTGCAGGTAACTGAGGCATAATGGGGGTGAAGTCACTCAACCAGGTGTCACAATGCCAGGGAGTAGAGGACCAGATGTCCACCCAGGTTTGTCCTATCCCCTGACTCAAGGTGTGTCTGCAAGGCCCCTCTCTGTCGTTGGAGCCCCTGGAAGCTCTATACTCCATGTTTCAAGGGGTAAGAGGTTTCCCAGGGTCAAGTACTCAGAGCTGAACCCAGGGCGAGCAGGGTTCCAAAGATGGGAGAAGACAGCAGGTCATGTCCTCTGCCTGGGCACTGGACTTGCCTGGGAGGCTCGGTCTACCTCTTAGGCAAAGCCCCGCCCAGATCAACTTAAACTAGGCCAGCCTGGAATGAATCCGTGTTTGTTGTTAAACAAAGGTACAGGGACTGGGCCCCAAAAGGGGTGAACCTTGAGCTGCTTCCAGGACTTGATTTGATTTAAAAAGAATAGGAAGAGTACCAGGAGCCCAGAAACACTTCCTGCTCCAGATGCCAGGAATTCCAGCCTTGCCTGCCCTGGGAGGCTGCCCCTGCCTGTGTTCATGCTTCCTCTTCGCCTCCCATGGACTTGGGCACAAACCACACACTGTACAGGTTGATATGAGGATTAGTCAAAGTCATGGCACATAAAACAATAAATGCCTGCGAACTCTCTCTCTTCTCCCTGACTTTTGTTCAAAGATCTTGAGTTTTTGGCTAACTACAGCCTGGTAACTCTTCAGTAGGGCTTCCCAGGTAGCTCAGTGGGTAAAGAATCTGACTGCAGTGCAAGAGACACAGGAGACAAGGGTTCGATCCCTGGGTTGGGAAGATCCCCTGGAGGAGGGCATGGCACCCCACTCCAGTATTCTTGACTGGAGGATCCCATGGACAGAAGAGCCTGGCAAGCTACAGTCCATGGGGCTGTAAAGAGTCAGACGTGACTGAAGCGACTTAGCATGCATGTAACCCTTCATTGCCTGTGCTTAAAACACTCACCACTGTCCCAAGCTCTGCATCAGATGTCATCTTCATCCCAGGGTCATCATTGTAGTTACAGCAGCCTTTTCTGTAGCACTTACTGTGTGTCAGGTACCACATAGCCATCATCTTTCTTCCTCACCATGACTCTGCAAAGTAAAGATCATTTTTTTCCCCATTTTGCTGATGGAGAGACTGAGGCCCCACAGATAATCAGGTGAGATGAGGGGCCCCAATCTTGCTCCATGTCCCAGATCACCTCTCTCTTGTTTTTCTCCCAGCTCTCTAGTCCAAGCCCAGAATCCTACACAGCTTGGCTTTTATATCATCTAACATTTCTTTACTGAGTCCCCACTCTGTGTGGGGCAGGGTCCCAGCCCAGGACCCACAGAGGGGCCAGCCTCATCCATGCCTTCATGTAGCTCAGCAGGTAGCTGGGGAGCAGACGAGCGACAAAGAATTCTAAGAGCGCGTGGCAGGTACAGGTTAGCAGGATAGGTGCAGTGCTATGGGGGTACCTGCTTCTGTTGGGAGACACAGAGCCCAGCAGTGTGAGTGATCAACATGGGCTCCTTCCACACACTGCCGATGTTTTATGTGTGTGTGCGCCCTCGAGTGTGAAATGATTGTGACAGGAGTAATGAGACTTAGTTGCTGCCTCAACTTACGGTATAGGCTATATAGTGCCCCAAATTGCCACTTTAAAGGAAACACTTTTAATTGCACCTTTATTTATGTGGCTGTGCTGCATGGTTTGTGGGATCTTAGTTCCCCGACCAGGGATTGAACCCGGGCCCTCAGCAGTGAGAGCGCAGAGTCCTAACTGCTGGATTGCCAGGGAATTCCTTTAATTGTAACTTTAAAATGAGAACTTCGATATAAGCACAGGTTGACAGACTGGAGTTTGTTGATAGCAAATTGGTGTGTGTTTTTTTCAAACCAACATGTAAAATATTTACAATGGAAGTTCTTCTGACATTTAAGAAGCAGATTTTAAAAATATACACATGCAGTTTTAACTTTTTATTACAAAATTTTGAAAACATGCATAAAAATAAAGAGAATAGTACAATAACCCTCCCTCCAGTGTGTCCAGGTCCCAAGAAATTTGCCAAGATAAGTAAATCAGAATTTTGAAAAATAAAATTAAAAGAATATTTACAGTGTTAAAGAAGCTACTAAAGACACACCTCTCTGCCTATGGAACTCTAAAGGTGCATGGAGAGAATTCAGATTCTTAGGCTGAAGGGAGTCTGGGACAGGGAGACATCTCGCTAGCCTGTCTCTCACAGACCTGATATCCTGTGGTTCTCTTATCTTCAGAGAGAAAAAGCCCATTTATAACTTTTCTCCTCAGATTTTAAATGTGGTGGCAAAGATTCAGGAATGTGTTTGCTTGGAGCTTGGAGCCCTGGGAAGAATCCCTTAGAAAACAAGGCCTCCTTGTCTCCCCCCCTGACTCTCAGAACACGTTCTAATGAATTGCTCTCAGACCCAAATTGGCTCCATCCTAACTCACAGCAGCTGCAATCCTCAGGGAAGGGAGTGGGGAGCTCAAACCCCTGGGGGCAGAAAAAATTAAGCCCTAGCTCTTCCCCCGTTAGCTGTGTGGTCTTGAGAAAGTTGCTCTTCCTCTCTGGTCTCCACTGCCCAGTCTTTGCTTTCACCGGGCTTCTCTCTCCTGCCTCCACGACTCTGAAGGACTGTGATCTGTGGCTACGTGCAAGGAAGGGGGTTAAACACCACGTGTGGTAGATGTGCACACATCCATTTATTCTTTTATTTTTCAAAACTATATTTATTTGTTTATGGCTGCACTGGGCTTTGTCTGGTTGTGGCAGGAGGGCCTATTCTTTGTTGTGGTGCGTGGGCTTCTCGTTTTGGTGGCTTCTCTTGCGGCAGGGCACAGGCTCTAGGCACATGGCCCCAGCTGCTCCACAGCACGTGGAAGCTTACTAGACCAGGGGTTGACCCTGTGGCCCCCGCACTGGCAGCTGGGTTCTTATCCACTGTACCATCAAGGAAGTCTTTCTTTTTTATATCCATTTATTCTTGAGGAAATGATGGGTTAGAGGGCTCTGATGGACTTGGGAAAGGTGAATAGTGTTTTCTAAATTTATTAGATGCTGTGCAATTAATGAGTGATCCCGATGTCAGTTGAAGGCACTAAGGATTGAGATGAGACTGTCTTGAAATCTGATTCTGAAGCCCCTTCTACCTCTGAAGAATTCTACAGATCCTCAACAGACCCCAGGCTCTCAAGGTACAGATCCAAGACCCCTCTCTTTCACCCTACATGATCCATCACTCCATCCCCGCACCAAGATCTTTGAACGTGACACCTCCAGATCTCTCCCACCTCCAGAGAGGGGTCCCACGGAGCATCCCACAGCAGGGGGTTTAGAATCTTTTCACCCTGATCTTTCTTATTTTAAAACGCTGATTCCCCTTCTCACCCTAACTGCCCAACCTCCTCCACTTACTGTTTTCTTCCTCTCCTTTTCTGACACTCCTCCCCTCCATTCTTTGTTGCTGCTGCTGCTGCTAAGTCACTTCAGTCGTGACCGACTCTGCGACCCCATAGACGGCAGCCCACCAGGCTCCTCCGTCCCTGGGATTCTCCAGGCAAGAACACTGGAGTGGGTTGCCATTTCCTTCTCCAATGCATGAAAGTGAAAAGTGAACGTGAAGTCGCTCAGTCGTGTCCAATTCTTCGCGACCCCATGGACTGCAGTCCACCAGGCTCCTCCAAGGGATGAGAAAGAAGGAAACAGGGAAACAGCCAGGGAAAGTGAAAAGTGATGTCATTTGACAAGACTGTGGAGGAACACCTGCGTCCAGGTGAGAATTGGCCTCTCACCCTGCTCTCTAGCGGGCACTGGCCTAGAGAGTCTAGAAGGAGTGATGGATGGCTCAGAGTGGGAAATGACTTGCCTTGGTTCCCACAGTGAAGAGTTCAGCCTTATGCCTTCAAGTGTGGCTGGGGGATCACTGGGGAAACAAAAAGTGGGGAGAGGGGTCTGTGGGCATATGTGGACAAATTCTTCACATAGATACTTGAGCTGAGTTTTGAAGATGGACGCTTGCAGGCTGATCCACTTTGCCAAGTGGATCAGTGCAGGTAGGAAGGTGCTGAGTTAAAGGAAAGCTCCCTTCTGGTGGACAGAGCATGTCATGTGATCCAGGCAAGATGTGTATAAGAGACAGGACCCCAGGCTCTCAAGGTACAGATCCAAGACCCCTCTCTTTCACCCTACATGATCCATCACTCCATCCCCGCACCAAGATCTTTGAACGTGACACCTCCAGATCTCTCCCACCTCCAGAGAGGGGTCCCACGGAGCATCCCACAGCAGGGGGTTTAGAATCTTTTCACCCTGATCTTTCTTATTTTAAAACGCTGATTCCCCTTCTCACCCTAACTGCCCAACCTCCTCCACTTACTGTTTTCTTCCTCTCCTTTTCTGACACTCCTCCCCTCCATTCTTTGTTGCTGCTGCTGCTGCTAAGTCACTTCAGTCGTGACCGACTCTGCGACCCCATAGACGGCAGCCCACCAGGCTCCTCCGTCCCTGGGATTCTCCAGGCAAGAACACTGGAGTGGGTTGCCATTTCCTTCTCCAATGCATGAAAGTGAAAAGTGAACGTGAAGTCGCTCAGTCGTGTCCAATTCTTCGCGACCCCATGGACTGCAGTCCACCAGGCTCCTCCGCCTATGGGATTCTCCAGGCAAGAGTACTGGAGTGGGGTGCCATTGCCTTCTCCTCTCCATTCCCTAGATGTCCAAATTCATTTCTATTTTGCAGAGCAGTTCTAGCGCTTAGCTGCTCCACCCTATGAGTGTATGCATCAAACCTGTCAGGGTACTTGCCAGGCAAAAAGACTTCGACTTAATAGGACCAGCCTTCTATAGACAGAAGCTGTCATCAACAGGATTTAAAAAAAGGTTTTTACTGTACTTCTCTGGTGGTCCAGTGGTTAAAAATCTGCTCACCAATGCAGGGGACATGGGTCTGATCCCTGGTCCATGAAGATTCCACCTGCTGCCAGGCAACTGAGCCCAATGCACCCCAACTACTGAGCCCGTGCTCTAGAGCCTGTGCTCGGCAGCAGGAGAAGCCCCTGTGATGAGAAGCCCATGCACCACCACGAAAAGTAGTGCCCCGCTTGCTCACTCACGAGAAAAAGCCCATGCACAGCAACAAAGACCCAACACAACCAAAAATAAGTAAATAAATAAAAATGTAAAGGCTTTACTGTACAAGGCTACAGTCTAACACCACTTGGGCAGGATTGGGGTGACAATATTACATCCTTCTGATTCGTTGTCCATCAGCTGGACCCTGTGCTTTCAGGCAGATGTCTAGGAGAACATGTGCTAGGATGTTCCTTCCAGCTTAGCTGTGTCCAGCTTTACTCTGCTGGCTGTCCTTTCTTATGAGCCAGGCTCCTCCTCCTCCTCCTCCTCCTCAGCTGATTCTCTGGGCCATGTTTGTGGGAAGTGGAGGAAGACATGGAGTTTAGCTTTGAGCATCTGCTCACAGGGATCCTCCTGGGGTGGGGCTCAGGGGCTCGCCCCTACTGAAGCTCTCCTGTGATGAGCACCTGGATCTTTGGGCTCAGCTGTTGGGTCTTCAGGGTTGGTCCCAGACTATGAACTTGATGTAGGGATGAGAAAGAAGGAAACAGGGAAACAGCCAGGGAAAGTGAAAAGTGATGTCATTTGACAAGACTGTGGAGGAACACCTGCGTCCAGGTGAGAATTGGCCTCTCACCCTGCTCTCTAGCGGGCACTGGCCTAGAGAGTCTAGAAGGAGTGATGGATGGCTCAGAGTGGGAAATGACTTGCCTTGGTTCCCACAGTGAAGAGTTCAGCCTTATGCCTTCAAGTGTGGCTGGGGGATCACTGGGGAAACAAAAAGTGGGGAGAGGGGTCTGTGGGCATATGTGGACAAATTCTTCACATAGATACTTGAGCTGAGTTTTGAAGATGGACGCTTGCAGGCTGATCCACTTTGCCAAGTGGATCAGTGCAGGTAGGAAGGTGCTGAGTTAAAGGAAAGCTCCCTTCTGGTGGACAGAGCATGTCATGTGATCCAGGCAGGGTGGCAGAACATCTGGCCTGTCTGGTGAACCACAAACAGTCCTGTGAGGCTGAATTAGCAGGGTGGATGAGATGGAAGTTGAGGTTTTCGTAAGCTCTGCTAAGGCATCTGCACTTGTCGTCTAGGCCACAGTCATTGGAAGGTTTTAAAGCAGGTAAGTGACAATGTCAGATGGGCACCTAAGAAAGATGCTCTTGGCTGCTGATGGCTGCCCCAGGCCAGTGGGGAGTGGGGGTCAGTTATGTGTCTGTTGCATCATCTAAGCAAAAATAGTGGCCGGGGATTGTCAGAGTGGTGGAAGCGAGGAAATAGATCTTACAGACATCAAAGAGGTGGAATCTATAAAGCGAAAGGAGCAAATGTGAGAGGTAATATACATACATGTAGTTTCATTTTAAAGAGCAAAATGAAAGACAACCTATGGACTGGGAGAAATTATTTGCAAACGATGTGATCAACAAGGGCTTAATTTCCAAAATATACAAACAGTTTGTACAACTTAATAACAAACTACCTAATCAAAAAATGGACAGAAGGCCTGAATAGACGTTTCTCAAAGATGACACACAGATGATTAATAGGCACATGAAAAGATGCTCAACATTGCTAATTGTTAAAGAAATGCAAATCAAAACTACAATGAAGTTCCACTGCACGCGGGTCAGAATGGCTATCATCAAAAAGTCTGCAAATAATAAATGTTGGAGAGGGTATGGAAAAAAGTGAACCCTTGTACACTGTTGGTGGGAATGTTAATTGATACAGCCACTATGGAGAACAGCATGGAGGTTCCTCAAAAAACTAAAAATAGAGCTGCCATATGATCCAGCAGTCACACTCCTGGGCATGTACCGAGACAAAACTATAGTTTGATAAGATATAGGCACCTCTGTGTTCATAGCAGCACTATTCACAATAGCCAAAACATGGAAACAGCCTAAATAGCCATTGAGAGATGAATGAATGAAGAAGATGTGATCTGCATACACAATGGAATATTACTCAGCCAAAAAAAAGAATGAAACAATGCCATTTGCAGCGACATGGATGGACCCAGAGATGATCATACTAAACAAAGTCAGGCAGAAAGAGAAAGACAATGCCATATGGTATCACTTATATGTGGAATCTAAAATATGACACAAACTTATCTATCAAACAGAAACAGACTCACAGAGAACAGACTTGTGGTTGCTAAGGAGGGGAGTAGGGAGGGGAGGGAAGGATAGGGAGTTTAGGATTAGCAGCTGCAAACTAGTGTATATTGGATGGATAAATAACACTATCCTACTGAGATGCCTGGATGGCATCACCGACTCGATGGGCATGGGTTTGGGTGGACTCCGGGAGTTGGTGATAGACAGGGAGGCCTGGCGTGCTGCGGTTCATGGGGTTGCAAAGAGTCGGACACAACTGAGCGACTGAACTGTATATAGCACAAGGAACTATATTCAATATTCTGTGATAAATCATAATGGAAAAGAATAAGAAAGAATATACATATGTATAACTGAGTCCATTTGTTCCACAGTAGAAATGAATACATTATAAATCAACTGTACTTCAATAAAATAAAAAAAAATCTTTTCTCAGTCTGCAACTTCTCTTTCAAATATCATTTATAAAAGTCTTTGTCAGACAAAAGTTTTAAATTTCAATGTATTTCAACATTACAAAACTTCCCTTTATAGTTGTAGTTAATATATCCTGATAAAAATTTGATTAAAAAATTTATGGTATAAAATATTCTTCTATATTTTTCCTTTTTTTCTGAAAATTAAATAAAGATTTTTTTTTTCGCATTTTGATCTCTAATCTCCTTGGATTGTGTGTTCCTGTCACGTGCATGTCTGTGTGTATACAATGTGAGGGAAAGGCCTAATTTTACTTTTTTCCAAATGGCCAGTTTTTCCAGTACCACTAATAGAATAATTCATCTAATCATCTATTATTTATAGAATAATTCATTACTCTGATTTGTAATTCTGTTACATATAAGCTACATTTATAGGTTTATTTCTGGGCTTTATCTTCTATTCCATGGTTTATTTATTTATTCCTGGAGCAATACCACCACTTTAAATTATAATAGCTTTATAATAGTTCCTTATATCTGGCAAGGTAAGTCTCTCAATTTTGTTCTTTCAAAATTTTCTTGGCCCTCTTTCCTTCCATATTAACTTTAAGATAATCTTATCAAGCTCTGTGATAAAGCCTTTTGAGAGTTTAGTGGGAATGGCATTGAATTTATAGATAGAAGTGGGGAAGTGCACTATTTTTAAGATGTAGAGTCCTTCCATCCACAGATGTACTCTATAATTTCTATTTAGAAGGACATGGCAGTCCACACCAGTCTTCTTGCCTGGAGAATCCCATGGACAGAGGAGCCTGGTGGGCTACAGTCCATAGCGTTGCAAAGAGTCGGACACGACTGAAATGACCACGCGCAAGTGTCATTTCTATTGTTTACTTCTTCCCTTCAGTATAGTTTTACATTTGTCTCCTTATAGGTCTTGAGCATTTATTTTAGTTAGATTTAGCACCAGATAACATGATTTGTCATTGTAAAGAAAAGACATCTGATGTTTCACCACTGAGGACATTTGCTGCACGTTTTCCAAGGATGCCCTCTGGGGAATTGAGGGACGATCTCACTAGCCCTAATGCTCTAGGAGTTTTTGTTTTTAACATGAAGCTTTGAATTAAAGTAAGTTTGAATTTTTTTCTTTACTTTCTGACATTAAAGATGCTCTAGGCTCATTTTATACATTTCCCATTCCAGTCCTAGAATCAGCTATTTAGCCAGTGCAATTTATTTTTTATCTTTTTAACTTCAAAATATTCAAAAAATATATAAACATACAGCTCAACAAATCGTTATAAGGAATGCACCCCTCCAGTGTTGTGCTGGAGCTGATTCACACAGCCTCCCAAGAACTTTTCTTCTTTTTCATTTAATTTTTATTTGTGTATAGTTGCTTAACAGGTTTGAATTTTATCAAACTTTTTTTCATATAGTTTTTCTTCTGTTTTTCCAGTAATATGGTGAATTATGTTAAACATTTTCCTGAAGTTGAACCTTCCTTCCATTTCTGGGATAAGCGTCACTTGGCCAGGATAGATAGATGATAGACATACAAATAGATGGATGGATAGGTTACCACATTCAATCTGGAGGACTGCCTGGGGTGGGGGCCACGGCGGAAAGGGCACTGTTGTTAGAACCTCATACAGGTACTTTTATGAGGGGTTGGCACTTTCTAGGCTTGCTGATGTCTAAAGCAGGCTCTTTATTTGCATTGTCTCAGAGCCCCATCTACTCCATTGGGCCTGCAGGTGCAATGCCCACGGCGTGGTGACATCTTGACTCCAGCTGGCTCTCTGGGTTTCTCTGCCAGACCCTATTTGTTTGAGCCTGTCCCCCGGAGGACAGACTCCATTCCCTTCATGTCCTCCCCTCTGGCCCTTTGCTTCCTTGCTCACTGTTTGAGTGCAGCTCCCCAGGCCAGTCCTTGCTCCTCACACTCCCTCTGATGCTAGCTCACCATGGCTGGCTTTAGGATTTTCAGGTACACAGAAGCCTTTATGACTCCTCGTCCTGGGAGCCCCTCAAGCCCTCTGTGTGGTCTTTGTCAAGCTCACTTGGTTTGAGGTTAAGAGGAAGCTCCTACTCGCCCATCACCAAAGACACCCTCCTTTCTTCCAGGCCTTTCCAATTTGTACCGGTTTAGCAACTCGCATTACTGACTCAATGGACATGAGCTTGAGCAAGCTTCAGGAGATGGTGAATGACAAGGAAGCCTGGCTTGCTGCAGTCCCTGGGGTTGCAAAGAAGGGGCATGACTGAGTGACAGTAACTGAACAACAACAAACAGCTGTACCTGGTGAAGACCGGTACTGGCAGAACTGGTTTCACAAAACCTTTGCTCACCCTACAGAGGTGAGGTGGTTTGGCATCTGGTTTAGAAATGGGAACGCATTTTGCAACTGCATCTAGTTCTTGGTCTCAGGACCCTCAGCTGAAGATGAGATGGAGAAAGTCCCATTTTGATATTTTGTTACACACTTTTCTAGAGCATGGCTTATTTAGTCTGTTTTAAACTTGAGCAAGCTTCAGGAGATGGTGAATGACAAGGAAGCCTGGCTTGCTGCAGTCCCTGGGGTTGCAAAGAAGGGGCATGACTGAGTGACAGTAACTGAACAACAACAAACAGCTGTACCTGGTGAAGACCGGTACTGGCAGAACTGGTTTCACAAAACCTTTGCTCACCCTACAGAGGTGAGGTGGTTTGGCATCTGGTTTAGAAATGGGAACGCATTTTGCAACTGCATCTAGTTCTTGGTCTCAGGACCCTCAGCTGAAGATGAGATGGAGAAAGTCCCATTTTGATATTTTGTTACACACTTTTCTAGAGCATGGCTTATTTAGTCTGTTTTAAAACTTATTGCCCATAGATAAATTGTTGTTTTGTTGCTAAGTTATGTCGGACTCTTTTGTGACCCCATGGACTGTAGCCTGCTAGGCTCCTCTGTCCATGGGATTTCCTGGGCAAGAATGCTGGAGTGGGTTGCCATTTCCTTTTCTGGAATGTCTTCCCTCTTCAGGGATTGAGCCTGCATCTCCTGCATTGGCAGATGGATTCTTTACCTCTGAGCTACCAAGGAAGCCCAGAATTGGTCCTAGTATACTTTAAAGAGTTAAGAAAAAACTCTACTGTATCTGGAGTTTTATCCTTTTTTTCATTCTGAATATCTGTGCCTTCTCTATTTCATTTTTGATCCATTTTGCCAGAGCTTTGATTATTTATTGGTGTTTTCAGAGAGCACTAAACATTCTCTTGTTTCTTTGCATTCTGTTTAATTAATTTATGCTTCCTTTCTCCTTTTTCACTTTTAAAATTGTGAAATAAATCATACATACAAAAAGTGCATATAAAGTCTTATGTATGTTTTAGGAATGATAATAAAATGAACAACTGTGTATCCATGACTGAGTTTAAGATATTGAATGCCAAGATCAGGGAAGCCCCAAACATATCCTCCTCTTCATCCCAGAGCAATCACTATGCTAAATGTTGTGTTAAACATCCATTTACTTTTTCCCTCTACAACAAACAGCAAATATTTATTGAGCACCTATTATATACAGGCACTGTTCTAGAACACCTTCCCCCAAAGTTATCCATTTAATTTTTGCAAATGCTTTTCACTTATATATTATTAAACAATACATGATATGCTCTGTTTAGCATTTTTGTTTTTTGTTGGAGTATAATTGCTTTACAATGTTGTGTTACTTTCTGCTGTGCAGCAACGTAAATCAGCTCTAAGTGTGTATATATCCCCTCGCTCTTGGACCTCCTTCTCACTTCCTCCTTTTCCCACCCCAAACTGAGCTCCCTGTGCTATAGAGCAGCTTTCCACTAGCTATCTGTTTTACACAAGGAGTGTTCTTGCTTAGAGAATCACATGGAGAGAGGAACCTGGTGGGCTACAGTCCACAGGGTCGCAAAGAGTCAGACACGACTGAAGCAACTTAGCAGGCACACGCACCTGTCCATATGCCAGTGCTACTGAAAATAGGTGGATCTGTACCATTATATGCATTAATAGACAATATTTCTTTTTCCTCTTTCTGACTTACTTCACTCTGTATGACAGACTCTAGGTCCATCCATATCACTGCGAATGACCCCATTTCGTTCCTTTTTATGGCTGAGTAATATTGTACTGTATATATGTACCACATCTTCTTGATCCATTCATTTGTTGATGGATATTTAGGTTGCTTCCAAGTCCTAACTATTGTAAATAGTGCTCCAGTGAACATTAGGGTACATGTAACTTTGTGACTTAGGATTTTCTCTGGGTATATGTCCAGTAGTGGGATTACTGGGTCATATGATAGTTCTGTTTTTCATTTGGCTTTTTAAGAGGACCCTAGGTGACCAGAATTCGATGAATCAAAATCTTTGCTTCGTGGCATATCCTCACCTCTGGCCCATGTACAACACTTTTCTTTCCTCCTCTCCTCCCTCCCTCCCATCCTCTTTTTCTCTACACTGCTTTATTTTCTTTCTTCTAATGTAAAAAGCACCTGTGGCTCCACCACCCAACGAACGTTAGGATCTTAATAATAACCTGTATCAAGCTACCCTCCCTAATCCAGATAACGATCACCCTGACTTCTATGTTTGCCATTCTTTTATTATTAATTTTTTAAATTATGGAAGTATGATAACACATTTACAGGAGACTTGAAAAATATAGAACAAAGTTTCATAGTTCCACTGCTGCTGCTGCTACTGCTAAGGCGCTTCAGTCGTGTCCGACTCTGTGCAGCTCCATAGATGGCAGCCCGCCAGGCTCTGCCGTCCCTGGGATTCTCCAGGCAAGAACACTGGAGTGGGTTGCCATTGCCTTCTCCAATGCATGAAAGAGAAAAGTGAAAGTGAAGTCGCTCAGTCGTGTCCGACTCTTAGCAACCCCATGGACTGCAGCCCACCAGGCTCCTCCGTCCATGGATTTTCCAGGCAAGAGTGCTGGAGTGGGGTGCCATTGCCTTCTCTGATAGTTCCACTATATATTACAATTGTTTTTTAAGTAGATAAAGATTTTTAGTTGGAGTTTCAGTGTCAAGCTCTCAAAAATTAATAGAATTAATAGAAAGTAGAAGGGGATAGTAGACCTGAAAAGCACTATGAACCGATTCAACATAATTAAGATTTACACAATTTTCACACCACAGCAAGGTATGAAATTCGATTTAAATTCTCTTAGACTATAAGCCAGGAGACACTGGAACATATCCAGGGACATAAAATAAGGTGCAAAAAGTTCATGGCCTATAGGTATTGAAATCATAGAATCTGTTCTCTTAGCGCTGTAAAATTATGTTAGAAATCAATATCAAAAGATTTGAAAACAGCCCACATATTTTCAAGTGCAATGTGTTATTTACCAAGAGGGATATTTGACTCATCCATTGAAAGCCTCAAGAATGTAAAAAAACTGAAAAAACACAGAGGGTGATTGCAGAGAAGAAAATATTTAAATGAGAAATTAATATCAAACTGAGAAATTAATATCAAGGATACTTAAAAAACCCCATGGAAATTAAATGCCCGCTTTTAAATGTGTTCATCACTCTCTTGCTTTGCTTATTTTGTTGTACTGTACTTTCTTTGCTTTCTCAAAAAGCCAATTTTAAATTTTAGTTGTTTTAATGTTATAAAGGACTTCCCTGGTGCCTTAGCTGGTAAAGAGTCCGCTGGCAATGCGGGAGACCTGGGTTTGATCTCTGGTTTGGGAAGATCCCCTGGAGGAGGGAATGGCAACCCACCCCAGTGTTCTTGCCTGGAGAATCCCCATGGACAGAGAAGCCTGCCGGGCTATAGTCCATGGGGTCACAAAGAGTCGGACATGACTGACCGACTGAGCACAAAGAGGCCATCATATTGTATGCCATTTTTGGCACTTTCAACTTTTTACTTAGTATTATCATGATTAATTATATATGGTAATTTTTTTGTGGTGGGGATTCCTCTGTGGGTCAGTGGTAAAGAATCCGCCTGCAATGTGGGAGACGTGGGTTCGATCCCTGGGTCAGGAAGATCCCCTGGAAGAGGAAATGGCAACCCACTCCAGTATTCTTGCCTGGACAGAGGAGCCTGGTGGGCTATCATGATTAAGTTAGCAATGTATAATAATTTGTTTTTTATTATGGCAATACATATAATGTAAAACTTACTTTTTTAACCATTTTAAATGTCAAATTCAGTGGCATTTAAGTATATTCATAGTGCAGTACAACCATCACCACTATCCAAATCCAGAACCTTTTTGTTTTCTCAAACTGAAACACCAGTTAACTTGATTTTACACCACTGCACACTGTGGGAACACACCGCAGACTATTCACTCGCGTGTTGGTGAACAAGGATCTTTCCAGGGTTCTGCTACTGTAAATGGTGCTGCTATGACCACTATTGTAACGTCTACTGACAAACACGCGTTCCCTGTTGAGTGTTAAGTATGTGAGTGTTCAGTTTTAGGAGATAAAAGTCAAGGGTTTTGCAAAGTGGTTGCACCAATTTACACTCCACTGCAATGTGTAAAGGATATCACAGATCCACATCCTCACTAACACTTGGTGTTTCAGCTTGTGATGTTGACAAATGGCGGTATGAAAGCTTTGAAAACCAGTTGTTATGTTACAAGTTGGGGAGCAGGCTTCCCAGTGCCTGCCCTTGGGGTCTCCTTGAACTCTCAGCTCTCATGACCCTTTTAGAGATTATTTTTGCAGAGATTTTCAAAAGGACATTTACTCCCTTTCCTTCCAAATTATAAAAATCATACATATGTTTTGTAAAAAACTTGAAAAGTACAATAAAAGTCACTTTTGATCTCATAACTGTTTTTAACATTGGTTTGTATAATCTTTCATTTTAATGCACAAATTTGAAATCAGACTATATGTATTGTTTTGTAAGCTTTTCTCTTCTGCTCAACAATATTCAAATTATAATTATCAAGGTTATTAAATATTCTTCTATAAGGTGATTTTTAGTGACTGCATATAGTCCCATCATTTGAAGGCACCATAAATTTTAACCACTTATTGAATTAAAAAAATATTTGTACACCATATATCAACAGATAGCCTTGTTCATAAATCATTGCATGTATTTGTAGTTATTTCTTAGTAGAAATACCTGAAAGTGGAATTGCTGGGGATTGTAAATTTTTTGAAAAAAGGTCTTCCTACCAAACAAACCTCATGTATCATGTAACAGTTAGTTAACGTGCACATTTACATTAATCAGAAACATCTGTATTACTAAGCTGAGCTTCTGGCTAACATGAGATAATGATGTTATTACTACACTCTGAAAGAACATTCTAAGGGTGAGGTGAAGTCGCTCAGTCGTGTCCAACTCTTTCCGACCCCACGTACTATAGCCTACCAGGCTCTTCCATCCATGGAATTTTCCAGGCAAGAGTACTGGAGTGGGGTGCCATTTCCTTCTCCAGAGGATCTTCCTGACCCAGGGATCGAACCCAGGGATCCCGCATTGTAGGCAGACGCTTTACCATCTGAGCCACCAGGGAAGTCTAGCTTAAAGCCAAGTAAATTGCCCTTGAGTTTACCTAGGGAAGTATTTTCTGTAAGACTTTGAACACTTGATAATAGGCTGGAGGTACCAGGGCCATGTTTTGTGGGTCCCTGGCAGCATGGGATCCCATATTTAGAAGCCTCAGCTAAGATGGTTCCTGGTTCCCATATCCCATAAGAACAAGATAGGGGTGTTTTGAATATTGATGTAAAGGGCCCATGCCAGGCACTGCGGGAAGGCATTTGCTTTAGATAAATTCTGTAGGCGATGGGTATGATACCAGGAATGCTTCATCAGGCAGGTGAGCTGCGGGCTCTGCTGGGGGAGAGAGAGTAACCATCCATCCTTGACACTGGTGTGGCTGGCCTGGTCCCAGACTCCATCCTACTTAATCCTCATGGCCTGAGAAACCAGCAGAACAGACTGTACAACCCACTGTGCAAACAAGGTGACTGGAAACCAGAGGTTGCGTGATGCCTTTGGGGTTACACAGAAGAGTCACGTAAGACAGTTTGGAACACCAATCCGAGTATTCCTTCTACTGTCCCATGATGTCCTGTAGGGACAGACCAGCTGCCAAAGCCTGGACCAGGCTCTGGCCTCACATCACAGACTCCCAAAGCTAGAGGGGAGGGGGCTGACAGTGCTCGTCAACCCTTTGCAGGTTTCTTATTATTCAATTTAATTTTTTTTTAGAGGATGAGATGGCTGGATGGCATCACAGACTCGATGGACATGAGTCTGAGTGAACTCCGGGAGATGGTGATGAGCAGGGAGGCCTGGCGTGCTGCGATTCATGGGGTCGCAAAGAGTCAGACATGACTGAGCGACTGAACTGAACTGAACTGAGACAGCATATTAAAAAGAGAGACAATTCTTTGCTAACAAAGGTCCATCTAGTCAAAGCTATGGTTTTTCCAATAGTCATGTATGAATGTGAGAGTTGGACTATAAAGAAAGCTGAACACCAAAGAATTGATGCTTTTGAACTGTGGTGTTAGAGAGGATGCTAGTGAGTCTCTTGGACTGCAAGGAGATCCAACCTGTCCATCCTAAAGGAAATCAGTCCTGAATATTCATTAGAAGGACTGATGCTGAATCTGAAACTCCAATACTTTGGCCACCTGATGTGAAGAAACTGACTGCTTGGGAAAGACCCTGATGCAGGGAAATATTGAAGGATGGAGGAGATGGGGTCAACAGAGGATGAAATTGTTGAATGGCATCACCAACTCAATGGATATGAGATTGAGTAACCTCAGGTAGTTGGTGATGGACAGGGAAGCCTGATGTGGTGCAGTCCGTGGGGTCACAAAGAGTCAGATACAACTGAGTGACTGAACTGAACATTTATTTCATCTTATAAATAAATATCTTAGAGTTATAGGAATCAAGGTTAACAGTTGTTTGTTCTCTCTTAAATAAAAGAAAAAACAACAACCCTCTGAAACTAGACATTTATTCATTCATCAATATTTATTCTTTAATAAACGTTCGTTGCTGGATTACTAGGCATTAGAAACTTTCTTTAAGGTTTGGGGAAATAATTAATCTTTGAGAAAGACTCAGGTCAATTTATAAAAAAATAAATATAGATAAGTGAGTATAATAAAAATTTGTAATTGCTATGATTAGAGGTATTTGCAGGTTCTTAATGAATTAGGTTCTCCATGATATCTTTTAAAACTATAGATATTCTAACTTTTGGGGTTGAACTACAGATATTGTTAATTTTTGGGGTTGCAGTTTTAGGTATTTATTGCCACACTATAAACTTCCCCAAATGTAGTATCTAAAAGAAATTATTTATTTGTTGATGATTTTGTAATTGATTAATTCTTCAGAAGCAACAGTTCTTGTTTGCTCACTACGGAATCTTTAGGAAACCTTTACTAGAGGAACTTGGAGGGTCAACTGGAAGATAGCTCACTCAGAAGGATTAAAAGTTGGTCTGGCTTGACTGATAGTTGGGTGGAATAGTCAGTTAGGAACGTCAGTTATTTGCCACATGGCCTCTCCTTGTGACTGGTTGGGCTTCTTCACAAAATGGCAGGTAAGTTGCAAAAGAGAAGTAGAAACTGCCAGTCTTTTTAAAGTTAAGGCCTGGAACTGGCAGGGTATAACTTTCACCATATTTTGTGTAAGAAGACACGGATCTGGTCCAGATTCAATTAGTTGAAGAATTAGACTGTACTTCTCAGAGCTCTACTTTTAGCTATTTGAAATCACTCATTGCTATAAAATTTATGAAGCAAGTATAACCTTAGAAAGTAGTTTAGGTAGTAATGTAAAGGCTTACGTCTCTTAAAATCTGGTGTTATATGTAAAACTCCATTTTAATACTGTGTCTCTAAAAAGGATACACTATATTCCATGGGATATCTGAAATCTGAGTGCAATTTTAGACCTGAAACAGTTTGTGGTAAGCAATAGAAATTTATCTCTATCACAAATACATGGTAGATAAATTTGAATTTCAGATTACATTCTATATGTAAAACAATTTTTTTAAACATTATGTACCATATATGGTAAATGTTTTAAACATTTCATTCAATCACCACAACAGAACTTTCAGGTAAAATTATTATCCTTATAAGACAACTGAGGCCTAGATAAATGGGTAGTTTATCTGAGGTTGTACAGCTAACATATAGAAATTCTTGGATTTATGCTCAGGCTGCCTTTTGTCAAAGTCTTAGTGCTGCACACTACTGCCTAGGCATAGACAAATTGAATATTAAGTTTCACAAAGTGTAATTTCGTCTATTTTTTCCTTCTGGAATATTCAGTGTCCAGTTGCAAAGAAAATTTATTATTATTTAATTTAAGGAGGTTTGAAAGTCTGGTAATATGGTTTATATTTTCTCTAGCCTGACCAATGAATCATTCAATGATGTTTTCTTTATACAAAAATTTGAACTTATAAAACAGTTCACAATTAAGATACGTATTACCAAATATGTGTGTTTATCACAAATTAATATTTAGATAAAACTGTGAGAGTTGGACCATGGAGAAGGTTGGGGGCTGAAGAACTGATGCTTTCAAACTATGGTGCTGGAGAAGACTCTTGAAAGTCCCTTGGACAGCAAGGAGATCAAACCAGCAAATCCTCAAGGAAATAAACCCTGAATATTCATTGGAAGGACTGATGCTGAAGCTGATGTTCCAGTGCTTTGGCCACCTGATGGGAAGAGCCATCTCATTGGAAAAGACCTTGATGCTGGGAAAGATTGAAGGCAAAAGGAGAAGAGGACAAGAGAGGATGAGATGGTGGATGGCATCAATGACTCAATGGACGGGTTTGAGTAAACTCTGGCAGATGGTGAAGGACAAGGAGCCTGGCATGCTGCAGTCCATGGAGTCCTGAAGAGTTGGACATGACTTAGTGACTGAACAACAAGGTAAAACTGGGAGGTAAAATTACATATGTTTACGGATTAGATTTTGATATAAAATTCTGTGTTTAATCAAAAAATTGCTTAAATATGTACCTTCTCTATGCTTCCTTTTTTATTTAAAAAACTCTGTGGTTGACAGTAATAGACCTCTTATTTTATACACAGGCTGACAGCCTAGTAGATATTGAATGAAGGGAATAGGGTGTAAAAATTCTGTGTCCAAATTTATAAAACAATTAATTGGGTGAAAAGTCAATTAGAAAACCCAAATCCCGAGTACTAGGTCAACTGTAATCATACTGGAAAATTTCCTTGTTGAGTTTTCTGTTCTTCACTTTTATGCTATGGTAAGAGGAAATTAGATGAAAGTAGATTATAGTCATACTTGAGACAATTATTTCAAGACCATTTGAGACCATAGAAGAAGTACCAAAGAGCTTTATGAAAAATTAAAGTTGTATTTTTAAAAATTTTTCTCCATTAACATTAATTATGTTCTCCTTAGAGTCATGAGCTTAGAAGGTTTTTCAAAAGGC
This sequence comes from Cephalophus harveyi, assembly GCA_006410635.1. NCBI lineage: Eukaryota > Metazoa > Chordata > Mammalia > Artiodactyla > Bovidae > Cephalophus > Cephalophus harveyi. The sequence continues at coordinate 245,593 of SJYT01054394.1, forward strand.
AGATTCATTCATCAATAGGTGAGTGGTTTAAGTTTTCAATTCATTACCATTAGACCTGAAACATTTTGGTATGGGGAGGGAAGAAGGAGGGTGGGTTCAGGATGGGGAACACGTGTATACCTGTGTGGATTCATGTTGATGTATGGCAAAACAAATACAATATTGTAAAGTAATTAACCTCCAATTAAAATAAATAAATTCATATTTTAAAAATAAATAAAGAAAAAAAAAGAATTAAAATCTAACCTAAAAAAAAAAAGAATTGATTTTTTAAAAGCAGTTTTATTGAGATATAATTTACATGTCAGAGAGTTTACTCAATTAAAGTTACCTTTCATTGGTTTTTGGTTTCTACTGGGTTTGTGTGTGTGTGTGTGTGTGTGTGTGTGTGTGTGTATCATCACCATATTCTTAGAAGATTTCATCACTCTTAAAAAGAAACCTTTTTACCAAACCACAATCACTCACTATCCTCTCATCTTCCCACCCCTGGTCCTAGGTATGCTAATCTATTTTCAATTGTCTCTCATTTCAATTAGAGAACTTGTATAAATATTCTCAGATTATGGATAATACATTCTATAACTCCCCCTTCATTGATCACAGCCTTATCGTGGGGGGCTTGTGTATCTCAATTAAGTTATGAGCCATGCCATTTAGGGCCAGCCAAGACAGACAAATCATAGTGGATAGTTTTGACAAAACATGGTCCACTGAAGGAGGGAATGGCAAGCCACTATAGTATACTTCTTGTAAGAACCCTATGAACAGTATGATAAGACAAAAAGATATGATAGTGGAAGATGAGTTCCACAGGTGTGAAGGTGCCCAGTATACTACCAGGATAAAACAGAGGGCAATTAATGATAGCTCCAAAAGGAATGAAGTGGCTGGGACAAAGCAGAAATGATGCTCAGTTATGGATGTGTCTGGTAGTGAAAGTCAACTCCTATGCTGTAAAGAAGAATATTGCATAGCAACCTAGAATGTTAGGTCCGTGAATCAAGGTAAATTGGATATGGTCAGACAGGCAATGGCAAGAGTGAACATTGATATCTTAGGAATCAGTGAACTAAATGGACAGGAATGGGCAAATTTAATTCAGACGACCACTTTTTCTACTGTGGTAAAGAATCCCTTAAAAGAAATGGAAAAGCCCTCAACAAAAGAGGATTAAATGCAGTACTATGGTGCAATCTCAAAAAAGACAGAAGGATCGCAGTTCATTTCCAAGGCAAACCATTCAACATTATAGTAATCCAAGTCTATGTCCCAACCACTGATGCTGAAGAAAGTGAAGTTGACCAGTTCTATGAAGGCCTACAAGACCTTCTAGAACTAACACCAAAAATGATGTCCATTTCATCATATGGGATTGGAAGGTAAAAGTAAGAAATCAAGAAATACATGGAGTCACAGTCAAGTTTGGCCTTGGAGTACAAAATGAATCAGGGCAAAGACTAACAGAGTTTCATCAAGAAAACACACTGGTCAAAGCAAATACCATTTTCCAAGAACACAAGAGATGTCTCTACACATGGACATCTCCACATGTCAATAATTAAAACAGACTAATTATATTCTTTGCAGCCAAAGATGGAGAAGCTCTATACAGTCAGCAAAATAAGACCTAGAGTTGGCTGTAGCTCAGATCATGAGCTCCTTAGTGTAAAATCAGGCTTAAATTCAAGAAAGTAGGGAGAACCAGTAGGTCATTCAGGTATAACCAGAATAAAATCCCTTATGTTTTTACAGTGGGAGTGACAAATAGATTCAAGGGGTTAGATCTGGTAAACAGACTGCCTGAAGAACTGGACAGAGATTCGTGACATTGTACAGGAGGTGGTGACTGAAACCATTCTCAACAAAAAGAAATGAAAGATGGAAAAGTGGTTGTCTGAGGAAGCTTTACACATAGCTGACAAAAGAACAGAAGCAAAAAGCAAGGGAGAAAAGTAAAGATATATCAAACTGAATGCAGAGCTCCAAAGAATAGCAAGCAGAGATGAGAAGGCTTTCTTTCAGGAAGAGTGAAAAAAAGAAAAAATTAGAGGGAAAAAAATGGTAAAGATTAGAGATCTCTTTAAGAAAATTGGAGATACTGAGGGAACAACAGACTGTTTCCAAATTGGAAAAGGAGTATGTCAAGGCTGTATATTGCCACCCTGTTTACTTAACTTCTATGCAGAGTACATCATGTGAAATACTGGGTTGGATAAGAACAAGCTGGAGTCAAGACTGCCAGGAGAAATGTCAATAACCTCAGGTATGCAGATAACACCACCTTCACGGCAGAAAGTGAACAATAACTAAAAAGTCTCTTGATCAAAGTGAAAGAGGAGAGTGAAAAAGTTGGCTTAAAACTCAACATTCAAAAACTAAGATCATGCATCTGATCCCATCTGATCTCATAACTTGGCAAATAGATGGGGAAACATTGGAAACAGTGACAGACTTTATTTTTTGGGCTCCAAAATCACTGCAGATGGAGCCTGCAGCCATGAATTTAAAATACGCTAGCTCCTTGAAAGAAATGCTATGACCAACCTAGACAGCATATTAAAAAGCAGAGACATTACTTTGTCAACAAAGGTCCATATAGACAAAGCTATGGTTCTTCCAGTAGTCATGTATGAATGTAAGAGTTGGACTATAAAGAAAGCTGAACACCGAAAAACTGATGCTTTTGAATTGTGGTGTTGGAGAAGACTTTTGGAGTCTCTTGGACTGCAAGGAGATCCAATCAGTCCATCCTAAAGGAAATCAGTCCTGAATATTCATTGGAAGGATGGATGCTGAAGCTGAAACTCCAGTATTTTGGCCACCTGATGTGAAGAACCGACTCATTGGAAAAAATCCTGACACTGGGAAAGATTGAAGCCAGGAGGAGATGGGGATGACAGAGGATGAGATGGTTGGAAGGCATGACCTACTCTCCTCGATAGACATGAGTTTGAGCAAGTTCCAGGAGTTGATGATGGACAGGGAAGCCTGGTGTGCTGCAGTCCATGGGACTGCAAAGAGCCAGACATGACTGAGTGACAACTGAACTGAAGGGAACATTTCATGGAATGTTGGTCATGATGAGGGACAGAAATGGCAAGGATCTAACAGAAGCAGAAGAGATTAAAAAGAGGTGGCAAGAATAAACAGAACTATACAAAAGGTATTAATGACCCAAATAACTACAATGGTGTGTTCACTCACCTAGAGCCTGACATCAGAGTCGGAAGTCAAGTGTGCCTTAGGAAGCATTTCTGCAAACAAGATTAGCAGAGGTAATGGGATTCTAGCTGAGAGATTTAAAATCCTAAAAGATGATATTGTTAAAGTGCCACACTCAATACATCAGCAAATTTGGAAAACTCAGAAGTGGCCACAGAACTGGCAAAGGTCAGTTTTCAATCCAATCCCAAAGAAGGTACAATGTGTAATGTATAATTGCACTCATTTTACACGCTAGTAAGGTTATGCTCAAAATCCTTCAAGTTAGACTTCAGCAATACATGAACTGAGAACTTTCAGATGTAGAAACTGGATTTAGAAAAGGTAGAGGAATAAGAGATTGAATTGCCCACATTCATTTGATCATAGAGAAAGCAAGAGAATCCTGAATCCCAGAAAAAAAAAAACACCTACTACACTAAATCCTTTGACTGTGTGGATCACAAAAACTGTGGAAGATACTTAGAGAGATGAGAATTACCTGTCTCCTGAGAAACCTGTATGATGGTCTAGAAGCAACAGTTAGAATCTTACATGGAATAATGGACTAGTTCAAAATTGGGAAAGGAGTACAAGGTGGTATGTTGTCACCTTGTTTATTTAACTTATGCCCAGACTGTGTGTGTGCACGCTTGCTCAGTTGCTTCAGTCATGTCCAGCTCTTTGTGACACTATGGGCTGTAGCCTGCCAGGCTCGTAGGTCCCTGGGATTCTCCAGGCAAGAATACTAGAATGGGTTGCCATGCCCTCTTCCAGAGGATATTCCCCACCCAGGGATCAAACCCACGTCTCCTGCATTGCAGGCAGATTCTTTACCACCGTGGAAGACCATATGCAGAGTACATCAAGTGAAATGCTGGGCTGGATTAATCACACACCGCAATCAAGATTGCCCAGAGAAATATCAACAACTTCAGATACGCAGATGATACTTCTCTACTGGCAGAAAGAGAAACTGAAGAGTCTCTTGATGAAGGTGAAAGAGGAGAGTGAAAAAGCTGGCTTAAAGCTCAGTAATCAAAAAATAAAGATCATGACATCCAATCCCTTTCAGTTCAGTTCAGTTCATTTCAGTCGCTCAGTCGTCTCCGACTTTTGCGACCCCATGAATCGCAGCACGCCAGGCCTCCCTGTCCATCACCATCTCTCGGAGTTCACTCAGACTCACATCCATCAAGTCCATGATGCCATCCAGCCATCTCATCCTTGGTCGTCCCCTTCTCCTCCTGCCCTCAATCCCTCCCAGCATCAGAGTCTTTTCCAATGAGTCAACTCTTCAGTTATGGATATTTCTCCCGGCAATCTTGATTCCAGCTTGTGTTTCTTCCAGTCCAGCGTTTCTCATGATGTACTCTGCATATAAGTTAAATAAGCAGGGTGACAATATACAGCCTTGATGTACTCCTTTTCCTATTTGGAACCAGTCTGTTGTTCCAATCCCTTTACTTCATGGCAAATAGATGGGGAAAAAGTGGAAGCAGTGACAGATTTTATTTTCTTGGGTTTCAAAATCACTGCAGACAGTAACTGAAGACATGAAATTAAAAGATACCTGGTTCTTGGAAGGACACCTATGACAAACCTAGACAGCATATTAAAAAGCAGAGACATTACCTTGCAGAGAAAGGTCCATCAAGTCAAAGCTATAGTTTTTTCTGTAGTCATGTATGGATGTGAGAGTTGGGCCATTAAGAAGGCTGACCACCAAAGAAATGATGCCTTCAATTTGTGGTGCTAGAGAAGCCTCTTGAGAGTCCCTTAGACAGCAAGATCAAACCAGTCAATCTTAAAAGAAGTCAATCCTGAATACTCATTGGAAGGTCTGATTCTGAATCTGAATACTGTGATACTTTGGCCAACTAATGCAAAAAGCCAACTCATTGGATAAGACCCTGATAAGACCCTTCAGTTGGAATGATTGAAGACAAAAGGAGAAGAGGGTAGGAGAAGATGAGACAGTTGGGTGACATCACCAACTCAATTGGACATGACTGTGAACAAACTCTTGGAGATAATTAAGGACAGGGAAGCCTGGTGTGCTGCAGTCCACAGGGCTGCAAAGAATCAGACACAGCTTAGTCACTGAACAACATTATCTAGATCACCAAGCATCCATCTCATATCAATACTATGTTAAAAACCAAGCATATAGCTTTAAGTTCATCCTGTGAAACAATCAAAGTACTTTTAATGAAATGTAGGAGCATAGCAATGGGAGTTTGGTTAACTTTCAGCCTAAGAATCCTGAATTACAGTCATTCTTGGAAATGCCTTTGGGGATATCAGGTAAGACTAACACATACTTCTCCAATAAGTATAGGCTTTCTTCACACTTATTTTGTTCCCCTACTTTTTTTTTTTTTAATTTTTACTTTATTTTACTTTACAATACCGTATTGGTTTTGCCATACATTGACATGAATCCACCATGGGTGTATATGAGATCCCAATCCTGAATCCCCCTCCCACATCCCACCCCATTTCCTCTCTCTGGATCATCCCCGTGTACCAGCCCCGAGCATCCTGTATCCTGTATCGAACATAGGCTGGTGCTTCATTCTTACATGATAGTATATATGTTTCAATGCCATTCTCCCAAATCATCCCACCCTCTCCCTCTCCCACAGAGTCCAAAAGTCCGTTCTATACATCTGTGTCTCTTTTGCTGTCTTGCATACAGGGTCATCATTGCCATCTTTTTAAATTCCATATATATGTGTCAGTATGCTGGATTGGTGTTTTTCTTTCTGGCTTACTTCACTCTGTATAATAGGTTCCAGTTTCATCCATCTCATTAGAACAGATTCAAATGAATTCTTTTTGATGGCTGAGTAATACTCCATTGTGTATATGTACCACAGCTTTCTTATCCATTCATCTGCTGATGGACATCTAGGTTGTTTCCATCCCACTGCTGGGCATACACACCGAGGAAACCAGAATTGAAAGAGACACATGTACCCCAATGTTCATTGCAGCACTGTTTATAATAGTCAATTTAATTTTAATTGGAGGATAATTACAATATTGTGATGGCTTCTACCGTACATCAACATGAATCAGCCATAGGTATACGTATGTCCCCTCCATCTTAAACCTCCCTCCCACCTCCATCCACATCTCACCGGCAACTCTTTGGAAGAAGGAAATTGAGTCTTTGGACACTCGGCTCAGTGACCTAGAGAAAGACCCAGTTGGCTCTTTAGGAGACAAGTATGCCGAGGGAGGGGCAGGTGACAAGTTACTCACCGTGTGGTCTTAGGCAAGTCCTTCCCTCCCTGGGCCTCCGGTCTCTAGTTCTGTGAGATGGGCACTGGTTTAGCAGGTCTTTGAAAGTTCCTCCTTGACAGAAGCCCTGAGACTCTGTCTGCTGTGTCCACAGTGCACCCAGCACGGGTCTCCACAGCAGGGCTCTCCTCTCTGTGAGGAGCATTTGTTCTGGGTTGCTCTCTAAGTCTGAGGCTGATAATGTGGTTCTGCTGCTCCTGGGGGTCCCACTTGTGAAGGATCCCAGTGGCGTCCTCTGCCTGCGGGCGAGGGCCTAGCAGGGCCACCTTCTGGAGAGACACGGCACTGGCATCATCACCGGCCATGCATGACGTGGCTGCTGCTGCTGCTGCTAAGTCGCTTCAGTCGTGTCCGACTCTGTGCGACCCCATAGACGGCAGTCCACCAGGCTCCTCTGTCCTTGGGATTCTCCAGGCAAGAACACTGGAGTGGGCTGCCATTTCCTTCTCTAATGCATGAAAGTGAAAAGTGAAGGTGAAGTCGCTCAGTCGTGTCCGACTCTTCGCAACCCCATGGACTACAGCCTACCCGGCTCCTCCATCCGTGGGATTTCCAGGCAAGAGTACTGGAGTGGGTTGCCATTGCCTTCTCCGATGATGTGGTTACCCTCCTTCAAACCTCAGCTCAAGCCTTTCCCTGATCAATCAGCTTAAAATCATAGGCAGCTGGAGATTCCCTCTGCTTAAGTATAATGAGTGAGAGAGGACGTGGAACAGCTAGAAACCATCCAGACTTCCTGCCAGTGTCTTGACAGTATTTGAAGCCCAGTGGGTTTTAAAAGAAGTCCAGCCATGGGAAATTTTGTTCAAATGAAACTTTAGCTGACAGAATGGGTGGGTCCCTGGGGTTGTCTCCAGAACCCCAACCACTCCAAGGAGCTCAGTTGCACAGCCCAGGGGGCTCCACGTGTTCTCCTAACATCTCGTGGCCCTGGGAGATCCACGGAGCCCTCTTATCCACCCAACTGGTGAGCGGAGGAATGGGCCTTGGCTGAGGCATCTTTGTTTGCAAGTCACAGGATTCTACTAAACTGGCTTAAGCAAGGTGGGTCACAACACAGGGCAGGACAGCTTCACAAAGGCCTGTAGCCGAAAGGGACCCGGGCTCCTTCCCTATCTCCCTCTCTCCCTCCGTCTCCCTCTGACCTTCCCTCGCTCACTTTTAGATTAGTTGATTCCACCAGCATCTGGCCCCAAGTCCCTAATTAAAATTGATTGCTGATGGGCCAGTTCCCCTCTCTAAGATGTGTTTTCAACTCTGCCTGCCTCCTGGGGTCCACATTCTGGACTAGAGACTATATATCTTTTGCCCGCTACAAACCCATGGCTGAGATCATCAAGGAGGACTGCTCACCCCTGTCAGTAAATCGCATTCTTGGCATCCTAACTCTCAACTCCACCCCTGCCTGTCCTATGAGAAAGCAGAAGGGCGTATGTGCAATTAAGAAACAGACTTGCAGACATAGAAAACAAAGTTATGGTTACCAAAGAGGGAAGGCGTGGGGGAGGGATAAACTAAGAGTATGGAATTAACAGATATAAACTACTATACATAAATAGCAACAGGATTTACTGTGTAACACAGGGAACTATATCCAATATCTTGTAATAACCTATGGTGGAAAAATAATCTGCATAAATTATATGTAACTGATTCACTTTGCTATATACCTGAAACTAACACAATGTTGTGAATCAACTATACTTAAGTTTATTGGGATTCTCCAGGCAAGAACACTGGAGTGGGCTGCCATTTCCTTCTCTAATGCATGAAAGTGAAAAGTGAAGGTGAAGTCGCTCAGTCGTGTCCGACTCTTCGCAACCCCATGGACTACAGCCTACCCGGCTCCTCCATCCGTGGGATTTCCAGGCAAGAGTACTGGAGTGGGTTGCCATTGCCTTCTCCGATGATGTGGTTACCCTCCTTCAAACCTCAGCTCAAGCCTTTCCCTGATCAATCAGCTTAAAATCATAGGCAGCTGGAGATTCCCTCTGCTTAAGTATAATGAGTGAGAGAGGACGTGGAACAGCTAGAAACCATCCAGACTTCCTGCCAGTGTCTTGACAGTATTTGAAGCCCAGTGGGTTTTAAAAGAAGTCCAGCCATGGGAAATTTTGTTCAAATGAAACTTTAGCTGACAGAATGGGTGGGTCCCTGGGGTTGTCTCCAGAACCCCAACCACTCCAAGGAGCTCAGTTGCACAGCCCAGGGGGCTCCACGTGTTCTCCTAACATCTCGTGGCCCTGGGAGATCCACTGAGCCCTCTTATCCACCCAACTGGTGAGCGGAGGAATGGGCCTTGGCTGAGGCATCTTTGTTTGCAAGTCACAGGATTCTACTAAACTGGCTTAAGCAAGGTGGGTCACAACACAGGGCAGGACAGCTTCACAAAGGCCTGTAGCCGAAAGGGACCCGGGCTCCTTCCCTATCTCCCTCTCTCCCTCCGTCTCCCTCTGACCTTCCCTCGCTCACTTTTAGATTAGTTGATTCCACCAGCATCTGGCCCCAAGTCCCTAATTAAAATTGATTGCTGATGGGCCAGTTCCCCTCTCTAAGATGTGTTTTCAACTCTGCCTGCCTCCTGGGGTCCACATTCTGGACTAGAGACTATATATCTTTTGCCCGCTACAAACCCATGGCTGAGATCATCAAGGAGGACTGCTCACCCCTGTCAGTAAATCGCATTCTTGGCATCCTAACTCTCAACTCCACCCCTGCCTGTCCTATGAGAAAGCAGAAGGGCGTATGTGCAATTAAGAAACAGACTTGCAGACATAGAAAACAAAGTTATGGTTACCAAAGAGGGAAGGCGTGGGGGAGGGATAAACTAAGAGTATGGAATTAACAGATATAAACTACTATACATAAATAGCAACAGGATTTACTGTGTAACACAGGGAACTATATCCAATATCTTGTAATAACCTATGGTGGAAAAATAATCTGCATAAATTATATGTAACTGATTCACTTTGCTATATACCTGAAATTAACACAATGTTGTGAATCAACTATACTTAAGTTTTAAAAAGTGATGTTGCTATAGTTTTAACTCCAAATCTTCTCCAATTTATACAATTAAATAAGTCATTCCTGAACTTTGACATCTATTTGTCAGTAACGTCATTTGTGCCATACTTCACAGCCCATAACTGTCTATCAGAGGGTCCCCATCCTCAACCTATAAATTCTCCTTCCAGGTGATTGAAGGGTTAGTAAAAAAATAAAGGATGGGAGGATGGGTCCTAATTTTGGCCTCTAAGTACTGAAGCTTAGTGGATTTTTCAAAAATTAATTTTTTAATTAAGAAGTTTTGGATTTTTGGTTGTTCTGGGTCTTTGTTGCTAGTCACCAGCTTTCTCTGGTTTCAGCCAGTGGGAGCCACTCTTTGCCGCAGTGCACGGGCTTCTCATTGTGGTGGCTTCTCTTGCTGTGGAGCGCAGACTCTAGAGCACGTGATTTCAGTAGTTGGGGCACAGGGACTCAGCTGTTGAGGCACACGGGGCTTGGTTGCTCCATAGTACGTGGGATCTTCCCAGACCAGAGACTGAACCTGTGCCCCTGCATTGGCAGGTGGACTGTCTGCCACAGGACCACCAGGGAAGTCCAGCTCTGTGCACTTTAAATTATACCTGGACAGCATGTGTGTGTGTTTGTGTTTCGAGACTGCCTAGAGTTTTGGCAGATCCAATCCCTGACCTCTGGCCACTTCTCCTCTGGGTGCAGATGGAGAGCAGGTGCTGTGACTTCAGAACAGAGGGAACCAATTATAGTTGTTTTTTTTTTTTTCCCTCCTCCTCCTCCTTCTTCAAGGAGACTCGCTTTTAATTTCCTATGTGATCATCCTGCTTATTGCTAAACATAAGCTGATGGCTGATTCCTCTTTGATTTTTCCTTTCAACAAGTCTCCTTGCCCACCTCTTTTCATTTTCATTGTTTTGTATTTAGCCCCAGATGGTTGAGAAAATATGCAATGTGTGCAACCATACAAGCCTCACCACTTGTTTTGGGTTGATGTCAGGCATTGGGGCAGCATCTTTTTGGCCCCTTGTGAGATGAGAGAGAGAGGTTGGCACATTAACGGGCTCAATACTAATCTCCAACTTTGGGGGAGACAGCAGACCCTGTGTTTAACAGTTTGAGTTGAAGGGTCCTAAGTAGGCCTCTGCTTCTCCCCATACCAGTTTTGCATATTCTGTTGCAGTGACTGAGATTCCCATTCATTTATTCAACAAATATTTATTGAACATCTGCAGCTTGTCTTATCTGTGGTTGGCACTAGGGATTCAGTGGTAAATAAAAGCAGCCATGGCCCCTGATCTCAAGCAGCCTGACTTCTTTTTTTTTCTTTTGGCATGCTATTCAGCATGCAGAATCTTAGTTCTTGGAACAGGGATCGAACCCGTGCCCCGCATTGGGAGCATGGAGTCTTAACCACTGGACCGCCAGGGAAGTTCCCCAGTCTGCCTCCTTTTTAATTGCAAAACCTTATCAAGAGGTTGCCTGTACCCCACTTTCATGACTTGGTTGGTTTAATGGCTTTTGAGCTGTTGCAGAATTTCTGCAGCAGAGCAGAACCTGGGCTGGGATGGGGGCCTGGCAGGTCGAAATGATGCACTTAAGGACATGAAATCTGTAACACATGGATGAAGGGCTGGGAAGCTAGGAGGGAGCATGAAATTGCAAGGCCCCTGGCAGGGCATGGTGTACCATAATTGAGAGAACTGAAGCAGAAAGGACCTTTGAGATAATTAAATTGATCTCTTTCATTTTCATCTTGAGGACAACTGGGCTGAGGGCAGGTCCCACTGGTCATGAGTGTGACCCCCTTCTGTACCCTGAACACTCTGGTATCACACATTAAAGTCCCTTTCCAGCTCATGTAGCTGGCATCTTTCTTTGCTCACAGACCTCAGTTATGTACAGCCAGGCTGCTGGGAGAGCCGTGAACAGAAAGGTCAGCCACGTGGTGCCCCGGTTAGTTCTGACTCAGTGGCCCGGCCGCTCCTTCCACTGGTTCCCTGACTGTGGGCTCTGAATGAGCAGCACGTGGACTTCTCCCTGGGCTCCAGCTGCCTGGGTCACTGTGCTTCCTGGCACTAGTGACATGTGTGTGCATGCTCAGTCATGTCTGACTCTGTGACCCCATGAACTGTAGCCCACGAGGCTCCCCTGTCCATGGAATTCTCCAGGCAAGAATACTTGAGTGGGTTGCCATTTCCCTTCTCCAGGGTATCTTCCAAACCTGGGGATTGAACCTGGGTCTCTTGCATCTCCTGCAGTGGCAGATGGGTTCTTTACCACTGTGCCACCTAGGAAGCAGAGATCACTCAAACCTTGGGTACAAGGGTGGCTCCAGCTGCCAACGGGAGCAACTTGACCTTGGACTTGTCCAGCACCCCCTCGGAGCCTGGTCGAGAGGAAGGACAGGCTGCTTCCTGGAGCACAGTAGGCCATTTTCAGGGTTCACTTTCCTGTTGCAGCCAAGCCCTTCTGCTGATTCTTCCCACATAGTGCTCTGAGCTGAGGGCCTAAAGGGCTTGTCCAGCCCCTTACTACTTCCTCAAACCCACTGCCCTAGTTCTGTCTGGCGTCTGTTTTGTGTTTTCTTTTGTCATCTGTGCTGGTAATAGTTGGAGAGAGAAGTTCTCTGAATATCACCTATGAAGGGGCTTCCTGTTGGAGTGTATTGGCTTTCTAGGGCTGCTGTAACAAAGCATCACAAACAAGAGGGCTTACAACAATGAACGGATTCTCTCAAGGAATCCGTTCTGGTCAAGGTGTCGGCAGGGCCCCACTTCTTTGAAGAGCTAGGCAGACTGTCCCAGATTTTGTCCCTAATCTGTTTTAGGGTCTGGCGATGCAGGCGATCCTTGACCTGCAGCTACAGCCCTTTGACCTCTGCCTCCCTCGTCGCTTGACTATCTTTCCCTCTTGGGCCTGTGTTTCCCTTCCTCTTCTTATAAGGACACAAATCGTATTGGATCACGGAATAGGGTCACCTGACTCCAGCATGACTTCATCTCTACAAGTGGCCCGTGTAACAACCCTATTTCCAAATAAGGTCCCATTCTGAGGTGTGAAAGTGTTACTCGCTCAGTCGTGTCCGACTCTATGATCCCATGGACTGTAGCGCATCAGGCTCCTCTGTCCATGAGATTCTCCAGGCAGGAACACTGGAGTGGTACCCATTCCCTTCTCCAGGGAATTTTCCTGACCCAGGGATTGAACCCAGGTCTCCTGTGTTGCAGACAGATTCTTTACTGTCTGAGTCACCAGGGAAGCCCATTCTGAGGTATAGGGGATTATAGCTTCAACATATCTTTTGCGGGGACATAGATTAATCTTTGACCCATAACAGGTGGAGCTCATGAAATGGATGGAGGGGATGTGGGAAGATGTTTTGCCCTCAGGTGTATGTATCTCTGCATTATCTACACCCTGTGACCAATGATCAGCAAGGTGTAGGGGGGTAGCCAGGATTTTGTAGGGACTGAGGCCCGTGCTGCTTGAGGGCTGTCTTTTTTTTTCAAAGTTTTATTGTTGTCCATTGGTTTATAATGTGTTGATTTCCGCTGTGCAGCAAAGTGACTCAGTTATGCATATACACTCTTTTGCATATTCTCTTCCATTGTGGTTTATCGCAGGATATTGAATATAGTTCTCTGTGCTGTACAGTAGCAGCTTGCTGTTTATCCATCCAATATATAATAGTTTGTATCTGCTAACCCCAAACTCCCAATTCTTCCCTCCCCATGGGGGCTCTCTCTAAGGAAAAGAGTACACAGTTATGAATACAAAAATAGGTGTAAAGTTCTACCTATACCTCTGTCCATCTATAGTTTATTATATTTTATGATGTTTTTGACATTTTCCAAAACCTTTCTGGCTGAGGAGAGACTGCCATTCCTGGGGGCTAGCCAATTCTTAGAGAGCAGGCCTTTGATATGTGAACTCACCAATGCAGAGTCAGACCTTCTCTGCCTGGCCCTTGTATCCCAGAGGCGATATTTCTTTGCCTTAATCATTCAGGTAGGGAGGGACAGACCTCTGGCCCAAACCTGCTAGAATTACTTAAACTTGCCAATCCTGAGCGTTCACCCTTCCCTACCTCGCCTTTCCCATGGAAACCTCAATAAAGGCCGTGGTGTGATTACTTCCTCATTCCTGTCTTCTGACCCGGGTGCTTCCCCATGTGGCCCTGCATGGTGAACCCTGCCTCCTGCCCCTAGGACACGGGAGAACAATAAACTGTTTTCCTGAGCCTCTTCTCTGTCTCATCTTGCGGCCACACCTGGCTGACCATTTCATAAAAAGAATACAAGAGTGAATGTTTATTTAGAATAAGAGAATAAATTATAATAAAAAACTAAAAAAGCTGACAAATACCACAAGCATCACAAAATCCAGAACAATAATATGGACACTGTTGGTGCCCTGTGTGGATGTCCTTTACCAGGTAAGGATGGGCGATGGTGGGGTGGCTAGCCTAGCAGTATTCAGAGGAGGCCTGCTGCTGTTCAGTTGCTCAGCCATGTCCAACTCTTTGGGACCCCATGGACTGCAACATGCTCCCAGGCTTTCCTGTCCTTCACCATGTCCTGGGGCTTGTTCAAACTCATGTGCATTGAGTTGGTGATGCCTTGGACTCATCGCGGCCTGGGGGCAGTGGTTATTCATGGAAAGTGAAAGTGAAAGTGTTAGTCATTCAGTTGTGTAGGACTCTTTGCAGCCCCATGGACTGCAGCCCACCGGGCTCCTCTGTCCATGGGATTTCCCAGGCAAGGATACTGGAGTGGGTTGCCATTTCCTTCTCCAAGGGATCTTCCTGACCCAGGGATTGAACTTGAGTCTCCTGCATTGAAGGCTAATTCTTTACAGGGAAGCCCAAAAGCTATGACAAACCTAGCATGTGTGCTAAGTCACTTTAGTTGTGTCTGACTTTTTGTGACTCTATGGACGGTAGTCCACCAGGCTCCTCTGTCCATGGAATTTTCCAGGCAAGGATACTGGAGTGGATTGCCATGCCTTCCTCCAGGGGAATCTTCCCGACCCAGGGATCGAACTTGTATCTCTTACGTGTTCTGCATTGCAGGTGGGTTCTTCACCACTAGCACCATCTGGGAAGCATCTCAATATTTTAACTGGTATGGCTGCATTGCTGTATACGGGCCACATCTTCATGCTGGACATAATAATAGCTCCTTCTTGTTCCCACATTGGCCTCCCCTTAGCCCAAAGGTAGGTCAGTGGGACTTGGTGGTACTGGCCATGGCTACAGGTGATGGAAAGGGAGCTCACCTGGGATGGTTTTCTGGGGTTTTCTATTCTAGGGAGAGGCAATCTGCAGCAGACTATATGAGAAAACTACATTTATCCAGGAAATCAAAAGAACTGAACTATAATTCAAACATTATGAAGGGAGGCATGCAGGTCTTTAAAAGTCAGAGAGAGTTGGGACTTGATGATTTAGAAGGGAATGCAGGGACAGCTGTTTCCCAAACACGATATTAGCCCACCTACCTGGCAGCAAGTAGGGGCAGTTGAAAAGGGGAAAGGTGAGGAGGGAACTTACAGATTCAGTTTAGACTCATCCAGTGTGAGAGCTGGAAGGGAGTCTGATGGAGAAACAGAGGCCCAGAGAGGCAAAGTGACTTGCTGAGTGTCATATGACTTCCTATTTTGACTCAGGCTTTTAATAGGAATTCTCACTCAGATAGCTTTGGGCAATCCTTAAGGCAGTCTGCGAGAGCACTAGGCTTGGAGTTTTTTCTCATGTTCCTTTGTCAAGAACTTGGACACATGGTCACACCTGAGTGTAGAGGAGCCTGGGAAATGTGGTCAAAACCAGGTCATGATATGCTGGGCTATACTGCTAATACTCTGAAGGAGGGGAAAGGGATTTTGACTGACAGCTGGCATTCTCTATCATGAGCTAGAAGAAGGTACGTGCAAAAAAAACTCTGCAAGGTTGTGATTGCTATTAAGCTCTTCTAGGTTTGATTTGATTCAGTATCAACTCAATGGTGATGCACTTCAGAAAACAAAAAAACACAATAGGGGCAAGAAAGGGGAAGAGTCAACCATGTGTTTATTCAGCACCTACTATGTGCTACCCAGCCCTGTGCTATCAATTGAGGGGCTATCTAAGCAAAAGATGTTATCCCCAACCTCATGGGCCCTTAAGTGTATAGTTTCCAAAACACGCTTGGAAAACAAAGGACATCCAAACCATTTGTTGCAGACCAGGAAGGCAACAGAAATCCTGGGCCAGACCTCGTTTCGGCCCATTCAGGCATCTGAGCACATACCAGGCTGGCTCTGTGCTGAGCTCTGGGGCTAAGAGAAGTCATGAGTTCTGCCTGCCGGGGACATATAGTCTCATAGGGGAGGGTCACCCAGGAGTGTGACAAGCTATAAAACACAGTGGAGAGACTTTGGTGTCACCAGAGAGACCCAGATGGCATTACAACTGGATTGGGGGTGGTGGCGGCAATCAGGGGAGGCTTCCTAGAGGAGGTGATGTTTGATCATGTCGCTGGAAGAATGATCCAACTGGTTGTGAGGAGGTGAGGCTGAGGCATCCTGTGGGGAGAGAAGACAAGAGCAGAGTCGGGATGATGGGAGAGCACTGAGAGGATGGGGCGTAGGAAGGCAGTGTTGGTTTAGCTGTGGGACAGACAGGATGTCTGGAAAGTGAGGGCTTTGCCTCTCCCTGTGGAAGCAGAGAGGACCAGCTCCTTTTTCCCTGGATGGTGGTGATGAGGCTGCAGAAGGAGACCAGGCTCTGTTGGTTGGACACTCTCACCTAAGACTGGGAGTCTGGAGGTTGACAGGAGGAGGTGGAGATGCTGAGGGGTGGTTCATGGGGGCTGCAGGGATGTTGGATGATGGCAGCAGGGGTGGTTTCAGCAGTGGCATCCTGGTTGGACCACCCCTGGTCCACGTGAGTTTATTTCTGTCCTTGGCTGGCTGACCTCCCGGTTTCCCATCGGTTCTATGAGTACCCCAGTGTCCTCAGAACAAGTTCTTTCTGCCTTAAATCAGACACAGTCACTTTCTGCTGTTGGCAGCCCAGAACCCTGATGCAGAATGGTCAGCTGGAGCCATGGTCAGACATGGGGTGAGGAGGAGTATGGACAATGGGGAGCCAGGGGAGGTGCATGAGTGAAGTGGGGCCTCGATTGACAGATTCGGGAAGAGTCAGTGGTAGACTGGAACAGGGAGGAACAACACTTCAAGGGCAAAGAGGTGACCTTGTGAGAAAGTATCAGTGGTGTAGAATTAGTTAGATTGACAGGTTTTTGCAACTGGCTGGATATGGCAGGACAGTGGGGAGAACTTTCCATAGAGGCTCCACATCTATTTCCTCTCGATGGTCTTCTCAATAACCATCTCATCTGTTTCAATTTATGGTTGTGGAGGGAACATTGTAGATGGAGGGGGGCCAGCCTCGCTCTCCAGCCTCATCTGGGAGGTGGCCCCCCCTTGGAGCTGTCCTCTGCATGTAAGCAGACAGGAGGCTTAGGAAAGATTAGCTTTTAAGGGGAGGGGAAGAAAGTGACCCTTAATTCCTCTTTAATAACATATGTCAGTAGTAACGTTTTCAATATGCCGCTGTGTCTGCAGCTCCGGTCAGCGGGTCACTATCATTTCTGAGCAATAAACAAAAGACTGCTTTTAATTACTTCTGTGGAATTGCCTGACCCATGCATGATTAAATATTCATTATGTAGAAAGAGGCATTTTCTTTGTATATGGATCTATATTAAATTTAGCTGGCAACCCGCTGACAGAATGGCACTAATAAATTTCTTGTAACAGGTCGTAGCTTGTCCTGGTTTCCCCAGCTCTTCTCTCTCCATCTCTCTCTCCAGATCCCTGCTTCTGTCTTGGCCCAGCTATCTCTACATCACCTAGAAAAACTGTGGTGAAAGTCATACAGCTTACATTTAAACATTTTAACGCATGCAATGTAGTGGCATTTAGTGCCTTCACGCCTTCACAATGCTGTGTAACCCCAGCTCTCTTTAGCTTCAAAAATTTTCAACCCCCCCACCTCCCCGCAGTAGAACACCCCATGCCCACTGAGTAATCACATCCTGCTCCTTCCTTCTCCTATCTCCTGTTGATCACTAACCCACTTTCTGTCTCTGTGGATTTGCCTATTCTGGATATTTTCTATAAAAGGAATCATATAACTTGTGAACTTTTGTGTCTGGCTTCTTTCACTCATGTTTTTGAGGTTCATCCGAATTTTGGCGTGTGTCAGTGACTGGATTCCTCTTTATAGCTGGATAATATTCCACTGTATGGATGTACCACAATTTGAATTCATGTATTGATGCATACTTTGGTCATTTCCACTTTTTGGTTATTATGAATAATGCTGCTGTGAACATTCATGTACAAGTTATATGTGGACATATGTTTTCATTTTTCTTGGGTACATAAGAGGGGGATTGCTAGGCCACATGTTAATTTTATGTTTAGCTTTATAAGGAAATACCATTGTTTTTCACAGTAGCTGGACCATTCTGTAACCCTAGCCCCCTGTGTAAGCGATGTTGTGAGGGTTTCTGTTTCTCCACATCCTAACTAACTAAAAAATACTCATTTAAAAACATTCTAGTAGTGGGTTTGGCTTGGTATTTCATTGAGGTTTTGATTTGCATTTTCTGAATGACCAATGATGTTAAAAACCTTTTCATGTGCTTGTTGGGCATTTCTATATCTTTTTTGGAGAAATGCCTATTCCAATATCTTGCCCTTTTATTTTGTAATGGTTTTCACATTTAAAAATATTTATTTGGCTATGCCAGGTCTTAGTTGCAGCATGCAGGATCTTAGTTTTGGCCTGTGGATCTAGTTCCCCGATGAGGGATAGAACCCAGGCCTCCAGAATTTGGAGCAAGGAGTCCTAGCCACTGGACTACTGGGTAAGTCCCTCTTGCTCTTCTATTAATTGGGTTGCTTATCTTGTTGTCCTTGTGTCAAAGTGTTCTTTATACATTCTGGATATTTATCAAGCATATGATTTACAAATACTTTTTCCCATTCTATGGGTCTCTTCACATTTTGATAATGCCTTTCTGCACAAAATTTTTAAACTTTGGGAGTCCAATTTACCAATCTTTTACTTTGCTCTTCATGCTTTTAGTGTCGAGTCTAAAATTCGTTGCCAAATCCAATTCCATAAAGATTTACTCCTATGTTTTCTTCTAATTGTTTTTTTTTTTTTTATAAAGTTTTGACTCTAATATTGAAGTTGTCCACCCATTTGAGTTAATTTCTGAATACAGAGTGAGGTGGAAAGCCCCTGGTGGTTCAGCAGTAAAGAATCCTCCTGCTAATGCAGGAGATGTGGGTTTGATCCTTGGGTGGGGAAGAGCCCCTGGAAAAGGAAATGGTAACCCACTCCAGTATTCTTGCCTGGGAAATCCCATGGACAGAGGAGCCTGGCGGGCTACATGGGATTGCACAGTGTGACACAACTTAGCAGCTAAGCAACAGCAATACATATGGTGAGGTAAGGGTCTAACTCCATCCTTTTGCATATGAATATCCAGTTGTCCTGGCACCTTTTGCTGAAGAGACTACTCTTTCCCCCACTGAATGAGCTTGGCACACTTGTCAGACATTCTGTCAATAATAGTCTCTTTCTGTTTCTTTGTCTCCCTCTCTCACGGATCTCCCTGTTTCCACTGTTCTCTTATCTTGTAGACATATGTCTACTTATCTACATTTCCTTACCTGTTGTCTTCCTACTCTAGCATTGTAGGTGGAAGGGAAGTGATGGAATTTGGGTGTGATCAGCCAAATGAAGAGATGCCATGTAAGGAGGGGGCCTGCCATTCCTTACCAGCTGAGTGCTCTGGCACAGAGAGGAGCAGCAGCCTCAGGGCTGGAGTGGGAGGGGAGGGGAGGCCTGGCTTTCCTTTTAAAACTGGATCAGGACTACCATGCATTATATGTGTATTATTTCATTACATTCTGAATCTACCTCTTGATTTATCATTTCTTTTAGATGCTATGGGAAATTAACTGTATTAAATCAATAAATGATTTGAATTTCTTAATTTTTTCCTTTCCTCCTTCATTCTCTCTAGTTCCCCTTGCCTATAGCAACCTATTATTCAGGCATGGTCACACAAACAGAATGAAAACCACAATTACAGAAAACTAATCAAACTGATCACATGGATAATAGCCTTGTCTAACTCAATGAAACTATGAGCCATGCCGTGTAGGGCCACAAAAGACTGGTGGATCATGGTGGAGAGTTCCGACAAAATGTGGTCCACTGGAGAAGGGAATGGCAAACCACTTCAGTATTCTTGCCTTGAGAATCCCATGAACAGTATGAAAAGGCAGAAAGATATGACAATGAAAGATGAACTCCCCAGGTCGGTAGGTGGCCAATATGCTACTGGAGAACAGTGGAGAAATAACTCCAGAAAGAATGAAGAGACAGAGCCAAAGCAAAACCAACACCCAGTTGTGAATGTGACTGGTGATGGAAGTAAAGTTCGATGCTATAAAGAACAATACTGCATAGGAACCTGGAATGTTAGGTCCATAAATTAAGGTAAATTGAAAGTGGTCAAACAGGAGATGGAAAGAGTGAATATCGGCATCTTAGGAATCAGTGAATGAAAATGGACTGGAATGGGTGAATTTAACTCAGGTGACCGTTATATCTACTACTGTGGGTAACAATCCCTTAGAAGAAATGGATAGCCCTCATAGTCAACCACAGCCCAAAATGCAGTACTTGGGTGCAATCTCAAAAATGACAGAATGATCTGTTTGTTTCCAAGGCAAACCATTCAGTATCACAGTAATCCAAGTCTATGCCCTGACAAGTAATGCTAAAGGGGCTGAAGTTGAACGGTTCTATGAAGACCTACAAGACATTTCAGAACTAACACCCTCAAAAGATGTTCTTTTCATCATAGGGGACTGGAGTGCAAAAGTAGGAAGTCAAGAGATACCTGGAGTAACAGGCAAATTTGGCCTTGGAGTACAAAATGAAGCAGGGCAAAGGATAATAGAGTTTTGCCAAGAGAACACACTGGTCACAGCAAACATCCTCTTCCTATACATGGACATATACACGGACATCACCAGATGGTCAATACCGAAATCAGATTGGTTATATTCTTGGCAGCCAAAGACGGAGAAGCTCTAAACGGTCAACAAAAGCAAGACCAGGAGCTGACTGTGGCTCAGATCATAAGCTCCTTATTGCCAAATTCAGACTTAAACTGAAGAAAGGGGGAAAACCATTAGACCATTCAGGTATGACCTAATTCAAATCCCTTATGATTATACAGTGGAAGTGACAAACAGATTCAAGGGATTAGATTTGATAGACGGAGTGCCTGAAGAACTATGGACGGAGATTTGTGACATTGTACAGGAGGCAGGGATCAAGACCATCCCCCAAGAAAAAGAAATGCAAAAAGGCAAAATGGTTGTCTGAAGAGGCCTTACAAATAGCTGAGAAAAGAAGAGAGGCTGCTGGCAAAGGAGAAAAGGAAAGATATACCAATCTGAATGCAGAAAGTCCAAAAAATGACAAGGAGAGGTAAGAAAGCCTTCCTCAGTGATCACTGCAAAGAAATAGAGGAAAACTATAGAGTGGGAAAGACTAGAGATCTCTTCAAGAAAATTAGAGATACCAAGGGAACATCATGCAAAGATGGGCACAATGAAGGACAGAAATGGTATAGACCTAATAGAAGCAGAAGATATTAAGAGGAGGTGACAAGGATACAACAGAAGAACTATTCAAAAAAGATCTTAATGACCCAGATAACCAGGATGGTGTGATCACTCACCTAGATTCAGACATCCTGGAGGGCGAAGTCAAGTGGGCTTTAGGAAGCATCACTACGAACAAAGCTAGTGAAGGTGATGGAATTTCAGTTGAGCTATTTCACATCCTGAAAGATGATGCTGGGAAAGTGCTACACTCAGTATGGCAACAAATTTGGAAAACTCAGTGGACACAGGACTGGAAAAGGTCAGTTTTCATTCCAATCCCAAAGAAAGGCAATGCCAAAGAATGCTCAAACTTCTGCACAGTTGTACTCATCTCACCTGCTAGCAAAGTAATGCTCTAAATTCTCCAAGCCAGGCTACAATAGCACGTGAACCATTAACTTCCAGATGTTCAAGCTGGATTTAGAAAAGGCAGAGAAACCAGAGATCAAATTGCCAACATCCGTTGGATCATCACAAAAGCAAGAAAGTTCCAGAAAAGAATCTACTTCTCTTTATTGACTGTGCCAAAGCCTTTGACTGTGTGGATCACAACAAACTGGAAAATTCTGAAAGAGATGGGAATACCAGATGACCTTACCTGCCTCCTGAGAAATCTGTACGCAGGTTAAGAAGCAACAGTTAGAACTGGACATGGAACAACAGACTGGTTCCAAATTGGGAAAGGAGTACCTCAAGGCTGTATATTGTCATCCTGCTTATTTAATTTATATGCAGAGTACCTCATGTGAAATGCCAGGCTGGATGAAGCACAAGCTGGAATCAAGATTGCCGGGAGAAATGTCCATAACCTCAGATACACAGATGACACCTGCCTTATAGCAGAAAGTGAAAAAGAACTAAAGAGCTTCTTGATGAAAGTGAAAGAAGAGAGTAAAAAAGTTGGCTTAAAACTCAACAAAGTCGAAAAGTATGATCATGGCATCCAGTCCCATCACTTCATGGCAAATAGATGGGGAAACAATGGAAATAGTAAGGGACTTTATTTTCTTGGGCTCCAAAGTCACTGCAGATGGTGACTGTGGCCATGAAATTAAGACACTTGCTCCTTGGAAGAAAAGCTATGACCAACCCAGACAGTGTATTAAAAAGCAGAGATGTTACTTTGCTAACAAAAGTCCATTTAGTCAAAGCTCTGGTTTTTCCAGTAGTCGTGAATGGATGTGAGGTTTGGACTATAAAGAAAGCGGAGCACCGAAGAACTGACACTTATGAACTGTGGTGCTGGAGAAGACTCTTGAGAGTCCCTTGGACTGCATGGAGATCAAACCAGTCAATCCTAAAGGAAGTCAGTCCTGAATATTCATTGGAAGGCCTGATGCTGAAGCTGAAACTCCAATACTTTGACCACCTGATGTGAAGAACTGACACCTTAGAAAAGACCCTGATGCTGGGAAAGACTGAAGGCGGGAGAAGGGGACGACAGAGGATGATGTGGTTGGATGGCATCACCAACTCGATGGACATGAGTTTGAGCAAGCTCCGGGTGATGATGACGGACAGGGAAGCCTGGTATGCTGTAGTCCACGGGGTTGCAAAGAGTCAGACATGACTGAGTGACCGAACTGACACAGCATTTTGGGCAGCTGAGCTAGGATTCATTTTAATCCAGGCCAGATATGCTGTTTACCAGTCCAGCTAGGGCAGGGAACACCACCTTTCTGGGATTTGGTTTCCTCATTTGTAAAATGAGTAATGGATATGAAAGTGCTTTACAAACTGCAGAGCAAGGGGCTCTTATAATAATAATTATAGTACATAATTTATTGTTGTTTTAAAACCACAAAGATTTAATGGAGTGACAAGTTGCTGAAAACTGTGGGGCATTTTCCTTTAGTGAGTGAGGACCCTGCAGAGCAGTGTTGTGGACAGGAACCTCGCTGCCACCAGAGCTGGTGACTCCACCCGTACTCTCTCCATTTCCCCAACCTCTGCTGCTGCTGCTGCTAAGTCGCGTCAGTCGTGTCCGACTCTGTGCGATCCCATAGACCGCAGCCCACCAGGCTCCCCCGTCCCTGGGATTCTCCAGGCAAGAACACTGGAGTGGGTTGCCATTTCCTTCTCCAATGCAGGAAAGTGAAAAGTGAAAGTGAAGTGGCTCAGCCATGTCCGACTCAGAGACCCCATGGACTGCAGCCTACCAGGCTCCTCCGTCCATGTGATTTTCCAGGCAACAGTACTGGAGTGAGGTGCCATTGCCTTCTCCTCCCCAACCTCTAACTTCCCTTATAGTTAAAAGGCGCTAAAGACCATTGAGTCTTAACTGCTTATTTGGCAGAGGAGGAAACTAAGGCCCACGAAGGGATTTGTCAGGGCTCCACAGCCATCAGTGATGGAGCCCATCCTCCCACTCAGAGATCTGACTCTGGTGAACCCTCTGCCCCTTTAGACAGTTCCCTGGTGGTGTTGCTCAGCCTCAAGACGCATTCTTTATATTTTGGGAAGTTGGTATCTTCCAGGGTTCAGAAAAATGATAGGCTCTCTATGGGGCCAATAAGAACTCAAAGATTGACCCCTCCTCCAATTGTAGTTGGAAGAAAGTTACATTAGCAGGAGCATATTTTGGGCACGCTAAAGACCATTGAGTCTTAACTGCTTATTTGGCAGAGGAGGAAACTAAGGCCCAGGAGGGGATTTGTCAGGGCTCCACAGCCATCAGCGATGGAGCCCATCTTCCCACTCGGAGATCTGACTCTGGTCAGGAGGCCCCTCTGCCCCTTTAGACAGTTCCCTGGTGGTGTTGCTCAGCCTCAAGACACATTCTTTATATTTTGGGAAGTTGGTATCTTCCAGGGTTCAGAAAAATGATAGGCTCTCTATGAGGCCAATAAGAACTCAAAGATTGACCCCTCCTCCAATTGTAGTTGGAAGAAAGTTACATTAGCAGGAGCATATTTTGGGCTCAGGGTATTTGTTTTTTAATAAAATATTCCAGACATGCAAAACCATATACCCACCACCCTGCATGAGAAACAGAGGGAAAAACAAATTCAGCAAAGTTACAGGATAAAAAATTAACATGCAAAAATCAGTTGCATTTCTATCCATTAACAATGAAAAATCTGAAAAGAAAATCAAGAAAACCATTTCTTTAAAATAGCATAAAAGCTGAAAGTGAAAGCATAAAAATTACTTAGGAATAACTTAGTTCAGTTCAGTTCGGTTGGTCAGTCGTGTCCGACTCTGCGACCCCATGAATTGCAGCACGCCAGGTCTCCCTGTCCATCACCAACTCCCAGAGTTCACTCAGATTCATATCCATCGAGTTGGTGATGCCATCCAGCCATCTCATCCTCTGTTGTCCCTTTCTCCTTCTGTCTCCGATCCTTCCCAGCATCAGGGTCTTTTCCAATGAGTCAATTCTTCGCATGATGTGGCCAAAGTATTGGAGTTTCAGTTTCAACATCAGTCCTTCTAATGAACACCCAGGACTAATTTCCTTTAGGATGGACTGCTTGGATCTCCTTGCAGTCCAAGGGACTCTCAATAGTCTTCTCCAACACCACAGTTCAAAAGCATCAATTCTTTGGTGCTCAGCTTTCTTCACAGTCCAACTCTCACATCATACATGACTACTGGGAAAACCATAGCCTTGATTAGACGGACCTTTGTAGGCAAAGTAATGTCTCTGCTTTTAAATATGCTATCTAGGTTGGTCATAACTTTCCTTCCAAGGAGTAAGTGTCTTTTAATTTCATGGCTGCAATCACCATCTGCAGCTAACTTAACCAAGAGGCAAAAGATTTGCATTCTGAACTACAAAACCTGAAAGAACTTAAAGTAGGCATAACTAAGTAGAAAAATATCTCATGTTCATGGATTGGCAGACTTAATATTTTTAATATGTCAGTACTACCCAGAATGATGTATAGATTCAATGCAAATCCCATAAAAATCTCAGTGATTTTTTTTTTTCAGAAATAGAGAAATCCATCCTAAAATTTATATGGACTCTCAAGGGATCGCATACAGCCAAAGCAATCTTAGACACAGTTGGAGGTCTCATACCTCAGGATTTCAAAACTTACTACCAAGTATGGTGTGCCAGTGTACCACAAATAGACAAATGGAATAGAATAGAAAGCCCAGAAATAGACTCTTGCATATATTGTAAATGATTTTTGATAAGGGTGCCAAGAACCTTCGATGGAGAAAGCACAGTCTTTCAACAGATGATACTGGAAAAACTGGATATCCATGTGTGAAAGAATTAAG
Organism: Cephalophus harveyi; assembly: GCA_006410635.1. Classification (NCBI taxonomy): domain Eukaryota; kingdom Metazoa; phylum Chordata; class Mammalia; order Artiodactyla; family Bovidae; genus Cephalophus; species Cephalophus harveyi. Next base: position 271,108 of record SJYT01054394.1, read on the forward strand.
TTGACCTTTGCCTTACACCATCTACAAAAATGAAATTAAGACAGATTAAAGACCTAAATGTAAAATCTAAAACTATAAACCCTTAGAAAAAAATTTAAAAAGCTTCAAGACATTGCGTTTGGCAAAGATTTCTTTGATATGACATCAAAAGCACCGGCAATAAGAAATAAAGATAAGGTGACTTCATCAAAATTCAAATTTTTTGCTCATCGAAGGATGCTATCAACAGTGTGAAAAGAGAACCACAGAATTGGAGAAAGTGTTTGCAAATCATATATGTAAAAGGATTGGTATCCAGAATATATAAAGAATTCCTTCAACTCAGCAACAGCAAAACAACTTGATCAAAATGGGCAAAGGACTTTAACAGGTATTTCTTCAAAGAAGACACACAAATGGCTAATAAAATTATGAAAAGATACTCAATATCCCTAATCATTAGGAAAATGCAAATCAAAAATAAAGCCACAATGCTACATACCTATCAGAATGACAATTCAGATCAGTTCAGTTGCTCAGTCGTGTCCAACACTGAGATCTCATGGACTGCAGCACGCCAGACTTCCCTGTCTATCACCAACACCCGGAGCTTACTCAAACTCATGTCCATCGAGTTAGTGATGCCATCCAACCACACCATTCTCTGTCGTCCCCTTCTCCCGCCTTCAGTCTTTCCCAGCATCAGGGTCTTTTCTAAGGTGTCAGTTCTTCACATCAGGTGGTCAAAGTATTGGAGCTTCAGCTTCAGCATCAGGCCTTCCAACGAATATTCAGGACTGACTTCCTTTAGGATTGACTGGTTTGATCTCCATGCAGTCCAAGGGACTCTCAAGAGTCTTCTCCAGCACCACAGTTCATAAGTGTCAGTTCTTCGGTGCTCCGCTTTCTTTACAGTCCAACCCTCACATCCATTCACGACTACTGGAAAAACCAGAGCTTTGACTAAATGGACTTTTGTTAGCAAAGTAACATCTCTGCTTTTTAATACACTGTCTGGGTTGGTCATAGCTTTTCTTCCAAGGAGCAAGTGTCTTAAGTTCATGGCCACAGTCACCATCTGCAGTGACTTTGGAGCCCAAGAAAATAAAGTCCCTTACTGTTTCCATTGTTTCCCCATCTATTTGCCATGAAGTGATGGGACTGGATGCCATGATCGAACTTTTTTTTTCTTCATTTTTTTTTAATTTTTATTTTTTAAATATAAATTTATTTTAATTGTAATAAAATAAATTTATTTTAATACAATTACAATATTGTATTGGTTTTGCCATACATCAACATGAATCTGCCACAGGTGTACACATGTTCCCCATCCTGAACCCCACTCCCACCTCCCTCCCCATACCATCCCTCTGGGTCATACCAGTGCACCAGCCCCAAGCATCCTGTATCATGCATCGAACCTGGACTGGCTATTCATTTCATATATGATATTATACATGTTTCCATGCCATTCCCCCAAATCATCCCACCCTCTCCCTCTCCCACAGAGTCCAAAAGATTGTATATTTGTGTCTCTTTTGCTGTCTCGCATACAGGGTTATCATTACCATCTTTCTAAATTCCATATATATGCGTTAGTATACTGTATTGGTGTTTTTCTTTCTGGCTTACTTATCTCTGTATAATAGGCTCCAGTTTCATCCACCTCATTAGAACTGATTCAAATGTATTCTTTTTTATGGCCGAGTAATACTCCATTGTGTATATGTACCACAGCTTTCTTATCCATTCATCTGCTGATGGACATCTAGGTTGTTTCCATGTCCTGGCTATTATAAACAGTGCTGAAAGCTCTTTAGTTCTTTTTCACTTTCTGCCATAAGGCAGGTGTCATCTGTGTATCTGAGGTTATGGACATTTCTCCCGGTAATCTTGATTCCAGCTTGGGCTTCATCCAGCCTGGCATTTCACATGAGGTACTCTGCATATAAGTTAAATAAGTAATATACAGCCAATATAAGACAATATACAGCCTTGAGGTACTCGTTTCCCAGTTTGGAACCAGTCTGTTGTTCCATGTCCAGTTCTGTTATTTCTTGACCTGCATACAGATTTCTCAGGAGGCAGGTAACGTGGTCTGGTATTCCCATCTCTTTAAGAATTTTCCACAGTTTGTTGTGATCCGCACAAAGGCACTTGAGGTACTCGTTTCCCAGTTTGGAACCAGTCTGTTGTTCCATGTCCAGTTCTGTTATTTCTTGACCTGCATACAGATTTCTCAGGAGGCAGGTAACGTGGTCTGGTATTCCCATCTCTTTAAGAATTTTCCACAGTTTGTTGTGATCCGCACAAAGGCTTTGGCATAGTCAATAAAGCAGAAATAGATGTTTTTCTGGAACTCTCTTGCTTTTTCAATGATCCAGCGGATGTTGGCAATTTGATCTCTGGTTCCTCTGCCTTTTCTAAATCCAGCTTGAACATCTGGAAGTTCACAGTTCATATACTGTTGAAGTCTGGTTTGGAAAATTTTGAAGATTCCTTTGCTAGCATGTGAGATGAGTGCAATTGTGTGGAAGTTTGAACATTCTTTGGCATTGCTTTTCTTTGGAATTGGAATGAAAACTGACCTTTTCCAGTCCTGTGTCCACTGAGTTTTCCAAATTTGTTGCCATACTGAGTGTGTAGTACTTTCACAGCATCATCTTTTAGGATTTGAAATAGCTCAACTGAAATTCCATCACCTCCACTAGCTTTGTTCGTAGTGATGCTTCCTAAGGCCCACTTGACTTCGCCCTCCAGGATGTCTGAATCTAGGTGAGTGATCACACCATTGTGGCTATCTGGGTCATTAAGATCTTTTTTGAATAGTTCTTCTGTGTATCCTTCTCACCTCCTCTTAATATCTTCTGCTTCTATTAGGTCTATACCATTTCTGTCCTTCATTGTGCCCATATTTGCATGAAACGTTCCCTTGGTATTTCTAATTTTCTTGAAGAGATCTCTAGTCTTTCCCACTCTATAGTTTTCCTCTATTTCTTTGCAGTGATCACTGAGGAAGGCTTTCTTACCTCTCCTTGTCATTTTTTGGACTTTCTGCATTCAGATTGGTATATCTTTCCTTTTCTCCTTTGCCATCAGCCTCTCTTCTTTTCTCAGCTATTTGTAAGGCCTCTTCAGACAACCATTTTGCCTTTTTGCATTTCTTTTTCTTAGGGATGGTCTTGATCCCTGCTTTCTGTACAATGTCACGAACCTCCGTCCATAGTTCAGGCACTCTGTCTATCAAATCTAATCCCTTGAATCTGTTTGTCACTTCCACTGTATAATCATAAAGGATTTGATTTAGGTCATACCTGAATGGTCTAATGGTTTTCCCCCTTTCTTCAATTTAAGTCTGAGTTTTGCAATAAGGAGCTCATGATCTGAGTCACAGTCAGCTCCTGGTCTTGCTTTTGCTGACCATTTAGAGCTTCTCCATCTTTGGCTGCCAAGAATATAATCAATCTGATTTCGGTATCGACCATCTGGTGATGTCCATGTATATGTCCATGTATAGGAAGAGGATGAGGTCTCATACCTCAGGATTTCAAAACTTACTACCAAGTATGGTGTGCCAGTGTACCACAAATAGACAAATGGAATAGAATAGAAAGCCCAGAGATGGTGATGAACAGGGAGGCCTGGCGTGCTGCGATTCATGGGGTCGCAAAGAGTCGGACACGACTGAGCGACTGAACTGAACTGAACTGAGTGTGTTCTCTTGGCAAAACTCTATTATCCTTTGCCCTGCTTCATTTTGGACCCAAAGGCCAAATTTGCCTGTTACTCCAGGTATCTCTTGACTTCCTACTTTTGCACTCCAGTCCCCTATGATGAAAAGGACAACTTTTTGGGGTGTTAGTTTTGGAATGTCTTGTAGGTCTTCATAGAACCATTCAACTTCAGCCCCTTCAGCATTACTGGTTGGGGCAGAGACTTGGATTACTGTGATACTGAATGGTTTGCCTTGGAAACAGAGATCATTCGTCATTTTTGAGATTGCACCCAAGTACTGCATTTTGGACTGTGGTTGACTATGAGGGCTATCCATCTCTTCTAAGGGATTGTTACCCACAGTAGTAGATATCATGGTCATATGAATTAAATTCACCCATCCAGTCCATTTTCGTGCACTGATATCTAAAACGGTGATGTTCACTCTATCTCCTTTTTAACCACTTTCAAGTTACCTTAATTCATGGACCTAACATTCCAGGTTCCTATGCACTATTGTTCTTTATAGCATCGAACTTTAGTTCCATCACCAGTCACATTCACAACTGGGTGTTGTTTTCACTTAGGCTCTCTCTCTTCATTCTTTCTGGAGCTATTTCTCCACTGATCTCCAGTAGCATATTGGTCACCTGCTGACCTTGGGAGTTCATCATCCAGTGTCATATCGTTCTGCCTTTTCATACCGTTCATGGGATTCTCAAGGCAAGAATACTGAAGTGGTTTGCCATTCCCTTTTCTAGTGGGCCATGGCAGTTTTATTTTAAAGAAAAGAGAGAGGGAGAAAATAAGTGTTGACAAGAATATAGGGAAATAGGAACCCTTACGCATTGCTTTTGGGAATGTAAGATGTTGTGTCCATTGTGAAAAGCAGTATGGTAAGTCCTCAATAAATTAAACATGGAATTATCACATGATCTAACAATTTCACTCTGAGTATATGCCCCAAAGAAGTGAAAACAAGGTCTCAAACAGAAATTTATAACTTTTGGGAATGTAAGATGTTGTGTCCATTGTGAAAAGCAGTATGGTAAGTCCTCAATAAATTAAACATGGAATTATCACATGATCTAACAATTTCTCTCTGAGTATATGCCCCAAAGAAGTGAAAACAAGGTCTCAAACAGAAATTTATACACACATATTTATAGGAGCACTATCACAATAGTCAAAATGTAGAAGAACTGCAAGTATCCCCTGATGGATGAATGAAAATACAAATCGTAACATATGCATATCATGGAATACCATTGAACCTTTAAAAGGAAGGAAATTATGACACATACTATACCATGAACCATGGGCGAATCTTCAAGACATCATGCTGAGTGAAATAAGGATAAATTTGCAACCCATGGACCATGGCCCTCCAGGTTCCTCTGTCCATGGGATTTTCCAGGCAAGAATAATGGAGTGGGTTGAGATGCCCTCCTCCAGAGGGGGTCTTCCTGACACAGGGATTGAACCCACATCTCCTGTGTCTCTTGCATTGCGGATTCTTTACTGATAAGCCACCGGGGAAGGCTAATTTTATGTAAACTTTACCAAAATTTTTAAAAACTGGAAAAAAAAAACATGCAGATAGGAGCCACTTCTTCAAAAGTGGAGCTTTTTCTGCAATATTCTTCAGGTATTGTGAACGTACTGGTTGACTAGGACAGCAGTACTTACTGGGGAAACTGGGCAATCTGGAGGTAGTGTCTAAGACCTCTGGGGATGGCTCAAAGGCATGTGAGGAGCTTGCAGGCCCCCTGGAGTCAGAAGCGTTGACTCAGCATGGCCTCGCCCGCCCCGACCCTCTCCAGAGGCATCTGAGGCTCAGCTCCTGTCCTGGTTCCCACGGCAGCTTCCTGGAGCCTTCCCACCCTCAGACCATTGGAGGAAGACATTTTTAGAGAGTCTCTGTTTCTTGCCTCAAACAAATTTAAAAAAATTTTTAATTCCTATTTAAAAACAAATAGTTCCTCCAGTTATTGGAAAACTTTAAAAAATGTTTGGAACAACTTGGTTTCTTGAATTTACTCCTTTCACTACAAATTTTACAAAATCTAAGTCCAGATCAAAGGTTTCCAATGCCGATTTTGAGTCTGAGTTTTAACTCAGACTCTGGGTAAAATGTACTTTACCAAGTAAATTTATCCATGTAGCGGGTAAAGCATGGATCAAATTTTGAAGACTTAGTATGAGAAAGTGTGAAATAGCTCACTCATAATTTTATGCACTGATTACATGTTGACATAATGTTTTAAATATATTGGGTTAAATAAAAATATTATTAATCTTGATTTCACCTTTTTGCCGTTTTTTTGGCCTTGGAGTACAGCTTGTGGGATCTTAGTTTCTTGACCAGGGATCAAACCTGTGCCTCAGGGAGCACAGAGCCCTAACCACTGGACTGTCAGGGAAATCCCTGTTTGCCTTTTTAAAAAATGAAGCTACTAGAAAATTTAATATTATATGTACACGGCTCATATTATCTTTCCATTGATAGTACAGTATTCTGAGGAAGCTCATGTTAGCTGAGAAACTTGCATAGCTAGTAAGCGGCAGAGCCAGAATTTCAACCTAGATCCCCAAAGCCTGGAGTTCTTTCTTTTCAGTTAATTGGAAAACCTTGCTGGTTTGATCTAGGACCTCCAACAAAACCTGCCTGGAAGGGAAGCAGAACCCAGCATATGAGCCTAAAGGACACAGGAGAGGGGAAGGCTGAGAGACAGGTGGGATGGATAAGCTCTCCTCTTCACTTCCATAGACAACCACCAAACCAATCAACTAGAGAGTTCTGCTTTTATTATTTCTTTACTCACTGCGCCTGAGATTTAATTTGAGAACACAGCCTCTACATTTAAAAAGTTGAAAAACTTTGGTGAAGAGGGAAGTCTTTGAATTCAAACACATCATGTGTTTGTGAACTGCTTGACCTTGGGCAAGGTCAATGCTCTGAGCCTCAGTTTCAACATCTGTAAAATGGGGATTGGTGTTACCTGTCTTGAAAGATCATGTCAGCCATGAGATGATGACGGATATCATGCATGACTCAGAGCAAGGGTGCAATGAATGTGACCCCTCTCTCCCCGTCAAGGCTGCACTGGACCCAGTTCTGACTCAGTGTGGATATGTGTGTGTAGGTGGGATAGTGGGGTGACTTAAATATGAAGTAAATGGTGATCTTTGTCCCCTTGGGATTTCTTGTCTCATATTTTCCCTTATGAGAAAGCCAAAGCCCTTGACTGTGTGGATCACAACAAACTGTGGAAAATTCTTAAAGAAATGGGAATATCAGACCACCTTACTTGCCTCCTCAGAAATCTGTGTGCAGGTCAAGAAGCAACAGTTAGAACTGGACATGGAACAACAGACTGGTTCCAAATTGGGAAAGGAGTATGTCAAAGCTGTATATTGTCACCCTGCCTATTTAATTTATATGCAGAGTACCTCATGTGAAGTGCCAGGCTGGATAAATCACAAGCTGGAATCAAGATTGCCAGAATAAATGTCCATAACCTCAGATACACAGATGACACCTCCCTTATGGCAGAAAGCAAAGAAGAACTAAAGAGCTTCTTGATGAAAGTGGAAGAGGAGAGTGAAAAAGTTGGCTTAAATCTTAACATTCAAAAAGCTAAGATCATGGCATCCAGTCCCATCGCTTCATGGCAAATAGGGAAACAATGGAAACAGTAAAGGACTTTATTTTTGGGGGCTCCAGAATCACTGCACATGGTGACTGTAGCCATGAAATTAAAAGACACTTGCTCCTTGGAAGAAAAGCTATGACCAACCTAGGCAGCATATTAAAAAGTAGACCTTTGCTAACAAAAGTCTGTTTAGTCAAAGCTATAGCTTTTCCAGTAGTCATTTATGGATGTGAGAGTTGGGCTATAAAGAAAGCTGAGCACTGAAGAATTGAGGTTTTTGAACTGTGGTGTTGGAGGAGACTCTTGAGAGTCCCTTGGACTGCAAGGAGATCCAACCAGTCAATCCTAAAGGAAGTCAGTCCTGAATATTCATTGGAAGGACTGATGCTGAAGCTGAAACTCCAGTACTTTGGCTAACTGGTGCAAAGAACTGATTCATTGGAAAAGACCCTGATTCTGGCAAAGATCGAAGTCAGGAGGGGAAGGGGACGACAGAAGATGAGATGGTTGGATGGCATCGATGGATGGACATGAGTTTGGGCAATCTCCAGGAGTTGGTGAGGAACAGGAAAGACTGGCGTGCTGCAGTCCATGGGGTCGCAAAGAGTTGGACACAACTGAGCGACTGAACTGATTTTCCCTTGTCTTCAGAATTATGTTTTCAATGGTAGTTTCATATCCACCTGTGGACAGTGAAGGACTTGGGAGAATGAGATAAAATGGGGGATGACACACGTGATTGTATTTAAGCCAATAGGCCTTTCCTTTGCTTATTCGATGAGAAATGGAGGCCTGCAGGGGGCAGCACCTGGCCAGTACTTCACTGTGAGGGACTGGATCAGGGGCCTATGGGCTTTGCAAGAAGCCCAAGAAGCCCAAGAGACTCCTCAGGCACAGGGGAACGTTGAGGATTTCCGGAAGGAAATTTCTAGAAGGAAGCTCAGTTCTAATGTTGAGACACTCATGATTCTGCCCTGTAAGGTAGTGGTGCTGATTAAACTGGGCTCCAGGGCTTCTTGGTCCCAGGCAACCTCTTTTCTGGTCCCTCAGGGAGTCGCTTATAAAATCTCCCAGTTTCAGACCTGAGAGGAACCTAGATGGAGATCTAACCCTAATACATTTTAACCAAAGCAGGGGCGAGCAACCTGGTAAGGCAGGTGTGTGTGTATCCCCATTTTACAGAAGAGAAAATGGAGACCCAGACAGGTTAAGTGACTTTCCCTAGGTCCCACAGATGAGAAGTTACGTTTCTATTGTTTGCAGAATACAGAAATGACTAGTTAACTTAAGCAAAGGGGAGGAAAGTGAATCTGGGGCATAGTACAGAATGGCAAAGGAGTTGACTAGCTTGGCCCGGAAGGCTGGGGCCCGAGGCTGCATAAGAACCACAGGTGGCGGGATGTGGCCCTTTGTCTCCTGGAAGCCCCTACCTGACCAAGCCCCGCCTCCAGGTCCTTCTAGGCCTCGTATCTCTCAGGTTTAAGATACAGGTCCCTGGGAGAGAGGTCCTGAACGGACCCTCTGGGGTCCCTCAGCAGTGGTCAGGGGTCAGCATCACAAGGAGGAGTTAACTCCGATGAAGCCCAGACACGTCTGCCCCTCCAGGTGTGCACCCCTGGTCTAGGCCGGCCCCTGACTCTCAGCCAGGGCCTCTGCTCTGTGGCACAGGGCACTGTCGGGTCACTGCAGCGGTCTAATCCCAGGGACAGCCCAGCCAAGGAAGCTAAAGTCTAATCCCAGGGACAGCCCAGCCAAGGAAGCTAAAGTCTAATCCCAGGGACAGCCCAGCCAAGGAAGCTAAAGGTGCTATTTGCATGTTAATGAAGGAGGTCCAAAGACCAAGGGCCTTTGTTTGAGTGCTGCAAGGCTGATTCTCCCATCTGATGGCAACTCCAGGCACTGTAACAGATAGGGTACCAGGGACAAGGCACCCACTCCTGGTACCTCCTGGCACATCACACAAGAGTGCCTCCAACTCATGAAGTTCTCCTGTTTATTTCTCCTGTTCCCTCAACTCCTTTCCATCTCCCTCTCCAAGGATTTAGTAATATGTTGTCTAGACACTACTGTTGCCGTTTCTCCTCCATTAATCCATTTTAATTGGAAAGTTATCATAATGCAAACTCTCTTTGGTATTATTTGCAGCTCTGCATTATTAGAACTTCACCAACTCGCTTTCCCAGCAAATTAAACTTGGTATGGAAGCAATGAGATCAGCTGCTCGTATTAAATCAGGCTGTGCGTTGTTAAGCGGGGTTGGGAACGAGGCTCCCTCAGCTGGGTGGGGTGCCGTTGCTGGAGGCATTTACAATGGCGCTACTGTTTCTATGCTGGGGATTTCGCCTCTGTGCCCAATTCTCCTCTTTTTGGCTGAGTGCTCTGTGTTGGAAATTAGAGATGAGAAGAAAGAGGGGACAAAACAACCTCTGGTGGTATCTGGCCCCTCACCCAAAACCCAGGGCAAATGGCAGTGATCAGAATGTACATTGGCCTAACACTCAACAGATTATAAAGCACATTCAACTAGTCCTCAGAATGCTGTGAAGTAGGAATTCCCACAAAGAGGATAACTGAACTTGCTCTGGGTTGCACAGGCAACCCTGTGGTCCAGGCTCGTGTAGCCGATGTAATAGAGACTTCATGCCAAGTCCTCTGCATCTGAAGCCATGCCACCCCAAGGGACAAAATCAGATCAAAGTAAGCAAACACCTTTCTCAGGGCAGATCTTGGAAGATGCATGATTGGTCCAAGCCAGTCACAGAATTCCTGTCTTCTTTTGCCAATGACAGGTCTGGAGGCGTCTGCCTGCCTCGTTTCCAGCCAATTGCACACGATGAAAAGACTGCCAGGGCCTTGTGGGAAAACTTCTCTGATGACAGAGTGGTCCCAGCTGAGGTGAAATGCCCCCAAATTCTCATGGTCTGCTTCTTGTCCCCAGTGCAGAGGGGTCAATGGGAGTCTCTATTGCTCTCTCAACCTCAGCCTATGCCCTTGAGCAGAATCCACTTTCCATCTGGGTAAAGGGTGCTGTGTGAAGCTGGCTCTACATCTCTGTGTGGCTCTAGGCAATGAACTTCAGGAAGAAGTTTCTGGACAAAACTCAGGTCTTGCTATGGGGCTAAATGGTATATATGTGTATTTATGTCTTGGGATGGAATAGAGCTATAATATTCCTTCCCTAACTGCAGAAGGTCAGGCACTTTGATGGCCTGGGGGCTCTTGGGACCCAGGATAGGAGACTGTGGCAGTCCATGGATGGTATGGAAATAGCCACTCACTAAAGGCTGACTTTCAAGTGGTTCATGCTTTGCAGCCACCAAGACGGAGGGTCTGTAAGGCAGGTGGGCTCAGAGGCATCATGTTAGCATAGCCCCAAGGTAACTGAAATCTGCACAAACTCCCTGCCCATTTCCCACTCCAATGCTTTCTGGAGGATGGGGAACCCATGGATCTGGCGATGGGTATTGCCCCCCACTTACCCTTATCTATGCAAGTTAGTTAACTCCAAGAAGCTACTCTTTCCTCAACTGAACGTGGGCAGTAAGACCCCAAGGCAGTGGGTATGGAGTGCACTGCAGACCTACAGGAGGGTGTCAGAAGTGGTTCTCAAGAAGGTATACCAGGTGCATAGATCTGGGGTACATCCATGGCATCAAGACTCTTGGGACAAGGCCTAGGAATCCGCATTTTCCTCTAAGTGCTCCAGGTTATCCTGACCCACTCTGGACATTCAAGTGCCACCTGAAGAGCCTATCGTGTCCTGGGACGGTTCAGCAATTGGGCAGGCAGGGTGGTCAACAGACATGGAAGGGCTAAAGAGGCCAAGACAATGCCCAGGGTCACCTGAGGGCGGGGTAGAGTGTGGAACCTCACTCCCTTACCTGTCTCCACCGGCCGTAGTGAGGCTCCTCACCCTCCTAGCTGCAGGTGGGAGGCCTTGGAGCTAAGGAAGCCCAGAATCAAGGGATGATAGCTATCAGGGGAAGCAGGAGCACTCACTCATGCCATCCATGGCAGTGGGCTCTGGGCCTTTCCCAAGCCACATTCCTGCTTCTGGGAATATTAAAAACAATAAGAAGTGTTTATATAATGAGCCTGGGCTTTCCAATTGTTCAGGGGTAAAGAATCTGCCTGCCAATGCAGGAGACACAAGAGATGCAGTTTCGATCCCTGGGTCGGGAAGATCCCCTGGAGAAGGAAATGGCAACCCACTTCAATATTCTTGGCCTGGAGAATTTAAGGGACAGAAGAGCCTAGCGGACTACAGTCTATGGGGTCGCAAAGAGTCGGACACAACTTAGCGACTAAACAACAACAAAACAACATGCCTGGGCACTGGCTGAAACGCTTTACATGGACTAAATCAATCCTCACAATTACCCAGGGCTTCTTGGTCCCAGGCAACCTCTTTTCTGGTCCCTCAGGGAGTCGCTTATAAAATCTCCCAGTTTCAGACCTGAGAGGAACCTAGATGGAGATCTAACCCTAATACATTTTAACCAAAGCAGGGGCGAGCAACCTGGTAAGGCAGGTGTGTGTGTATCCCCATTTTACAGAAGAGAAAATGGAGACCCAGACAGGTTAAGTGACTTTCCCTAGGTCCCACAGATGAGAAGTTACGTTTCTATTGTTTGCAGAATACAGAAATGACTAGTTAACTTAAGCAAAGGGGAGGAAAGTGAATCTGGGGCATAGTACAGAATGGCAAAGGAGTTGACTAGCTTGGCCCGGAAGGCTGGGGCCCGAGGCTGCATAAGAACCACAGGTGGCGGGATGTGGCCCTTTGTCTCCTGGAAGCCCCTACCTGACCAAGCCCCGCCTCCAGGTCCTTCTAGGCCTCGTATCTCTCAGGTTTAAGATACAGGTCCCTGGGAGAGAGGTCCTGAACGGACCCTCTGGGGTCCCTCAGCAGTGGTCAGGGGTCAGCATCACAAGGAGGAGTTAACTCCGATGAAGCCCAGACACGTCTGCCCCTCCAGGTGTGCACCCCTGGTCTAGGCCGGCCCCTGACTCTCAGCCAGGGCCTCTGCTCTGTGGCACAGGGCACTGTCGGGTCACTGCAGCGGTCTAATCCCAGGGACAGCCCAGCCAAGGAAGCTAAAGTCTAATCCCAGGGACAGCCCAGCCAAGGAAGCTAAAGTCTAATCCCAGGGACAGCCCAGCCAAGGAAGCTAAAGGTGCTATTTGCATGTTAATGAAGGAGGTCCAAAGACCAAGGGCCTTTGTTTGAGTGCTGCAAGGCTGATTCTCCCATCTGATGGCAACTCCAGGCACTGTAACAGATAGGGTACCAGGGACAAGGCACCCACTCCTGGTACCTCCTGGCACATCACACAAGGGTGCCTCCAACTCATGAAGTTCTCCTGTTTATTTCTCCTGTTCCCTCAACTCCTTTCCATCTCCCTCTCCAAGGATTTAGTAATATGTTGTCTAGACACTACTGTTGCCGTTTCTCCTCCATTAATCCATTTTAATTGGAAAGTTATCATAATGCAAACTCTCTTTGGTATTATTTGCAGCTCTGCATTATTAGAACTTCACCAACTCGCTTTCCCAGCAAATTAAACTTGGTATGGAAGCAATGAGATCAGCTGCTCGTATTAAATCAGGCTGTGCGTTGTTAAGCGGGGTTGGGAACGAGGCTCCCTCAGCTGGGTGGGGTGCCGTTGCTGGAGGCATTTACAATGGCGCTACTGTTTCTATGCTGGGGATTTCGCCTCTGTGCCCAATTCTCCTCTTTTTGGCTGAGTGCTCTGTGTTGGAAATTAGAGATGAGAAGAAAGAGGGGACAAAACAACCTCTGGTGGTATCTGGCCCCTCACCCAAAACCCAGGGCAAATGGCAGTGATCAGAATGTACATTGGCCTAACACTCAACAGATTATAAAGCACATTCAACTAGTCCTCAGAATGCTGTGAAGTAGGAATTCCCACAAAGAGGATAACTGAACTTGCTCTGGGTTGCACAGGCAACCCTGTGGTCCAGGCTCGTGTAGCCGATGTAATAGAGACTTCATGCCAAGTCCTCTGCATCTGAAGCCATGCCACCCCAAGGGACAAAATCAGATCAAAGTAAGCAAACACCTTTCTCAGGGCAGATCTTGGAAGATGCATGATTGGTCCAAGCCAGTCACAGAATTCCTGTCTTCTTTTGCCAATGACAGGTCTGGAGGCGTCTGCCTGCCTCGTTTCCAGCCAATTGCACACGATGAAAAGACTGCCAGGGCCTTGTGGGAAAACTTCTCTGATGACAGAGTGGTCCCAGCTGAGGTGAAATGCCCCCAAATTCTCATGGTCTGCTTCTTGTCCCCAGTGCAGAGGGGTCAATGGGAGTCTCTATTGCTCTCTCAACCTCAGCCTATGCCCTTGAGCAGAATCCACTTTCCATCTGGGTAAAGGGTGCTGTGTGAAGCTGGCTCTACATCTCTGTGTGGCTCTAGGCAATGAACTTCAGGAAGAAGTTTCTGGACAAAACTCAGGTCTTGCTATGGGGCTAAATGGTATATATGTGTATTTATGTCTTGGGATGGAATAGAGCTATAATATTCCTTCCCTAACTGCAGAAGGTCAGGCACTTTGATGGCCTGGGGGCTCTTGGGACCCAGGATAGGAGACTGTGGCAGTCCATGGATGGTATGGAAATAGCCACTCACTAAAGGCTGACTTTCAAGTGGTTCATGCTTTGCAGCCACCAAGACGGAGGGTCTGTAAGGCAGGTGGGCTCAGAGGCATCATGTTAGCATAGCCCCAAGGTAACTGAAATCTGCACAAACTCCCTGCCCATTTCCCACTCCAATGCTTTCTGGAGGATGGGGAACCCATGGATCTGGCGATGGGTATTGCCCCCCACTTACCCTTATCTATGCAAGTTAGTTAACTCCAAGAAGCTACTCTTTCCTCAACTGAACGTGGGCAGTAAGACCCCAAGGCAGTGGGTATGGAGTGCACTGCAGACCTACAGGAGGGTGTCAGAAGTGGTTCTCAAGAAGGTATACCAGGTGCATAGATCTGGGGTACATCCATGGCATCAAGACTCTTGGGACAAGGCCTAGGAATCCGCATTTTCCTCTAAGTGCTCCAGGTTATCCTGACCCACTCTGGACATTCAAGTGCCACCTGAAGAGCCTATCGTGTCCTGGGACGGTTCAGCAATTGGGCAGGCAGGGTGGTCAACAGACATGGAAGGGCTAAAGAGGCCAAGACAATGCCCAGGGTCACCTGAGGGCGGGGTAGAGTGTGGAACCTCACTCCCTTACCTGTCTCCACCGGCCGTAGTGAGGCTCCTCACCCTCCTAGCTGCAGGTGGGAGGCCTTGGAGCTAAGGAAGCCCAGAATCAAGGGATGATAGCTATCAGGGGAAGCAGGAGCACTCACTCATGCCATCCATGGCAGTGGGCTCTGGGCCTTTCCCAAGCCACATTCCTGCTTCTGGGAATATTAAAAAAAATAAGAAGTGTTTATATAATGAGCCTGGGCTTTCCAATTGTTCAGGGGTAAAGAATCTGCCTGCCAATGCAGGAGACACAAGAGATGCAGTTTCGATCCCTGGGTCGGGAAGATCCCCTGGAGAAGGAAATGGCAACCCACTTCAATATTCTTGGCCTGGAGAATTTAAGGGACAGAAGAGCCTAGCGGACTACAGTCTATGGGGTCGCAAAGAGTCGGACACAACTTAGCGACTAAACAACAACAAAACAACATGCCTGGGCACTGGCTGAAACGCTTTACATGGACTAAATCAATCCTCACAATTACCCGCTGAGATGGCCACTATTGTTCTCCCCATTTTACAGATGAGGAGACTGAGGCACTCAGAAAGTACTGGCCATCCAAACAGACTCTCAGGCCCTGAAGCAGCTAAGTGGGAATTTCTTCTAGGAACTTTTCCAAGCCCTGATTCTACAGAGAGACAGTCCAGAGAGAAGAGGGCCAGGGAGAGCTACACCCAGTCCACAGCCGAGCTGGGCCGGGTTGTCGTTCTGGCCTCCAGGTCATGCTGCTTTGTTTTGAAACGGGTGCTTATGGGCTGTTCTGGCCACAGGGCTCATTACTGATGCTACAAATTGAATGAAATAGCTGCTTGGTTACAAATTAATAACAGATTTGTTTGTCATTAAGGCAGCATTGTTTAATAAAATTAGTTCAGCTGAGCGTAATTACCTTCATATAAAATTCTCCCTTAAAAATTACTTTGATAAATCTAAGCCAATTAGGCGGCAAAGCAACTAGGGTGTGGGATTTGGCTCTGAGCTTAGGTTAGGTCCCTACAGTGACATCCTGGGTCCAGAATTCAGTTTCTAAGCCCTTTGGGCCATGCCCCTGGGAACCTCCTGAAGGCCCAATGGAGAGCACGTAACTCAGCTTCTCCAAGGCAAAACCTTGGAGAAGGGCCTTGGACAGATCTCTCACTAAATTCCAAACAACTTTCCTCCTAAGTAGGCTTGCCTCCATTTTTCTTGCTACCCTTCTAGCCATTCATGCTCATTCCTAAACTCTGGGTTACCAGGGCATTTCTCTCCTCAAAGACTTTCAGTGTCTCCCTATTGCCTATAAGCCTCTATTGTATCCCAAACCTTGATCTTATTATTCAAGACCCTTCGAATCTGGTCTCCTGGTAATGTAGGGCAAATGATAACAAAATTGGGGGTCAGCCCATGCTGAGCCCTCTCAGGCCCCTTCACTCTTTGTCTTTCCATCCGTGTGTGTGTTAGTAGATCAGCCGTGCCTGACTCTTCGCGACCCCATGGGCTTCCATGTACTCCCTTATAAAATGAGAAATGCAATAGTTTTCTTCTCAGACAGTTGTGAGGATCACAGGAGATTATGACTATGGGGCTTTAGAAACCACAGCCACCCGCTAAGGCTTCCCTGCTGCTCTCTCCCCCTTTCTTAGCAGCTGGTCAGCTTTCCTGGCCCGGCCACTCAGCTTACCACCATTTCTGGATCCCCCTTGTGGCTGGGGCCGTGCAGCCCTCTGGAACATCCTACCCGCTCCTCTCGGGTTAACTGGCTTAGGTTTTCAGGCTCAGTCAGTGCCCACCTTTCTAGATGCTTCTCCTATTTGCTCTGCTGGCCCCTGGGCGCCTCCCTAAGCACCTTGAGCCTGACCTTGGAATTGGGTTCCCAGCCAGGAGTGGAGATGGGTATATGGAATTGCACTCCACGTGGTTAATTTGTAAGGCATAAAACATTCTAGTTTTATGTCATTGTTTCTTTCAGGGATTGTCTGGAAAATCTGCTGTAGAATCAAAAGATGTCTCTTCTAGGAAATTCCCTGGTGGCCCAGTAGTTAAGAATTTGTCTTCCAATGCAGGGGATGCAGGTTCAATCCCTGGTTTGGGGAACTAAGATCTCACGTTGCGTGGAGCAAGTAAACCCTTGGGCTGCAATGAAAGATCCTGTGTGGCTCAACTAAAACCGACACAGCCAAATAAATAAATAAGTATTATTTAAAAAAAGATGTTTCCTTCGGATGGGCTCTCAGAGATCAGGAGGCCCAATGTTCTCGTTCATGGAGGGGGAAGTGGAGTCATGAAAGCACTTAGTGGTGGCGTCAGGCCTGGATCCCTGATCTCTTCAACTTCTGGGCCAGAATTTACCCCAGACTGTACTTTCCATTGTTTTTGTTCTGTTCCAATTCTTCTTTGCCCTTTGTTGAGCCTGCTGGTCATTGCTTGAACAATACTCTGAAATCCAGCTGCCTGGATTTCCTGTTCAACTCACAGGCCCAAGATCCCCAAATGGCACAGGAGGAAGCCAGTGGAAGGTAAGGACTCTAGTAGGGAGGACATTCAGTCCAGTTCAATTCAGTCACTATTGTGTCCGACTCTTTGCGACCCCATGGACTGCAGCACGCCAGGCTTCCCTGTCAATCACCAACTCCCCAAGCTTGCTCAAACTCATGTCCATCGAGTTGGTGATGCCATCCAACCATCTCATCCTCTGCCATCCCCTTCTCTTGCCTTCAATCTTTCCCAGTATCAGGGTCTTTTCTCATGAGTCAGTTCTTTGCATCAGATGGCCAAAGTATTTCAGCTTCAACTTCAGCATCAGTCCTTCCAATGAATATTCAAGACTGATTTCCTTTAGGATTGACTGGTTGGATCTCCTTACAATCCAAGGGACTCTCAATAATCTTCTCCAACACAGTTCAAAAGTATCAGTTCCTCGATGCTCAGCTTTCTTTATGGTCCAACTCTCACATCCATACACGACTACTGGAAAAACTATAGCTTTGACTAGACGGACCTTTGTCGGCAAAGTAATGACTCTGCTTTTAAATATGCTGTGTAGGTGGGTCATAGCTTTTCTTCCAAGGAGCAAGAGTCTTTTAATTTCATGGCTGCGTTTCAGGGAGGACATAGTGCCACATGGAGAAGGAAATGGTAACCCACTCCAGTGTTCTTGCCTGGAGAATCCCAGGGACGGGGGAGCCTGGTGGGCTGCTGTCTATGGGGTCGCACAGAGTTGGACACGACTAAAGTGACTTAGCAGCGGTAGCAGTGCTACACAACTCCAGGAGGTGCCACTCGTAGACTATTCTATCCCCTGGCATTGCACACTGCACAGCCCACACAGCTATACACGGTGCCCTGCAAACCAGTGGGGATACATAAGCATGTAAAGAAAAGACCCGACCCAAGTGTAGGGAGGTAGCTAAGAAAAGGAAAGAAGCTGGATAAGAACTCAGGCAGGAAATAAGACAAGACAACCTTTCTTTCAGAGAGCCCTGCATCTGGCTTGTCACAGGGAGCACCTGGAGTCTGCAGGGGAGCACCAACTTACCCTGCAACTTCTAGGCTCAAGTTCCTCATTTGTAAGATGGTGAAAACAACCTGTAACTTACAAGGGCAGATAATGAGAAAATAGGTGTGGAAGTGTTTGAGAAGTATTGGGTTGGCCAAAAAATCCTTCTGGTTTCTTGTACAATCTTATGGAAAAACCCAAATGAGCTTTTTGGCCAACCTGATACGAAGCTGAAGCCAGGGATGTCAAAGCTCATGATCTGATGTCGCAGCACAGGAGTATCTGGGACAGAGGCTTAAGGTCTGAGGAGCGCTCCTTCTGCCTCTCTCCGAGCCCGAGGACTGAGCCGATGGCCGGGTGGAAGACGCCATCTCTGGGTGGAATTCCAGCATCCGCCAGGGAGCAAGAGGTTTTGTGACAGTGGTCTGTTGTGGGGTGGCGGGGTAGAATGGGGACACTGGCTCCCTCTGCAGAGAGAAGGGAGGACATTTCCCTTTGCCCCCAGGCTCTCCACATTCCCAGGGTCCAGACCCCTGGGGTGGCCCCTCCTGAAAGGCCTCACCAGCCATCCACCCAGCAGGAGGGTTTGGGAAGGGGAGGAGGTGGGGGTCTGCAGCATGCATGGGCTGAAAAGTTCCGAAAACACGCTGCCTGGGTGCCAGCCCCCTCCTTTGCCCCCCAGCTCCCTCAAAAGTCCCCTTTGAAGGGAACCTCGGAGCTCTAATGAGTTGAGAGCTTTTATGGGAGCCCAGGCAAACCAATTAGGTTTGCTTAAAAATATTGTATTCATTAGCATGAAAATAAAGCTGAACTTTTTAGAGATAATTGCATCTTTTAAAATGTGGTAGTCTTTGTCTGGGCTTGTCTCATAAATATGCATGCTGCATAATCCTTTTGGAACCGTGGTCGCAATCATGAGTAACACACAAATGCATCCAGGGTGTTAATATTCTGACAAGAGTGGGGCCTCTTGGGCTGGCGGTGCCACCGGTGGTGGCCTCCAGAGGCGGCTCTGTAATCCCCCAGCTGCAGCCTATGCCTCTCACAGGGGTGGAATGCTGTCCCAGATCCATGATACCATAGACCAGGGCTCCAGTTCTAAATTGCTCCCTTTTGTGCTGAGGTTTCCAAGGAGGTGGGTTGCAGGATTCTTGGGCTTGGCTCACGATGCAGAGAAGGAGGGCCACAGAAGCTGAGCTCAATTTACAGCTGGGGAAATTGAGGTCCCAGGGGTTAAGTGGGTTTGCCAAGGTCACCTGGCATGGATGAGGCCAAGATGAAGCCTGGTTTACCATCAGAGGCTGGCGCTTGTTATCTAAAATCACTGGAGGGTTCCTGCCAGGGAAAGGATTGCATTAACATTTAGCCGTTAAAGAATGCATTTCAGGTTGTGAGCCTGGATGGCTGGGGGGAAGGGTTGGTGGCTCCAGTTGCAGTTTCTATCAGCTGCCCTCCGAGCCACCCCAAATAAACATGCCATCTAAGTTAAAGCAGTCAGCTTGCTATGTCCATGTGGCTTTGAAACAAGTTCTAAGCAAACCCCTTCCCAACTGGGAGCGCCCCTCAGTTCTCTGGATAGAAATTTCTGAGCTGCCTCTGGTGTCTGCCTACAGGAGTTCTTTTATCTCCCTTCCCTGCTCCCTCCCTTCCTCCCAAGTGGAACAGCTTTATAAGATTAATATCCCACTAGGACGATAGGACTGGCCCCCAGGGAAAACTGTGAGCTCAGTGAAGTTTTATTTCAGCAACCGTTTTCTAAGTCCTTGCTCTGTTCCAGTCACCAAGCGAAGCCTTAGGGGGCTACAGGGGTCTGCGTGTCCTAGTACACCACCCATGGGGAGGCGGGCACCTTTGTCAGGGGGTAGAGATCCTGGCCCCTTGCAAAGCCATGCTATGGGGGTGTGGGGAGTGAGGCATACATCCGGCGGGTGGCAAGGCTGAGTGTGGCCTGATATGTTGCCTTTTGAAGACCAGCTGGGATTTGGGCAGGCTTTGGGAACAACTGGAGCAGAAGAGGCTCAGGGTTTAGGATGTGTTGGGGCAACATCCGAGCTGAGAAAGTTTTCCTTTGCTGCTTCCCAGGGTCCCTCCAGAGACTCCTGCCTCCTGTCCTCCAGCTCTCAGCCCCCTGGCTGCCCCTCCTTCCTATCCCCAGGCCACTGCAAGGTGTGCCAGGCCTCCAAAGTTACCAAAGAGAAAACCATCTATGTCCAACAATGACTGATGGGGTAGGAAGTGAATCGCCTTCCCAAACTCATTCTGTGAGGCCACTATCAGCCTAATGTCAAAACCAGGCAAAGATACCACACACACAAAAAGAAAATTACAGCCCATTATTACTGATGAACATAGATGCAAAAATTCTCAACAAAATACCAGCAAACTGAATCCAACAATACATTAAAAGAGTCATTCAGACACCATGGTCAAGTGGGATTTATGCCGGAGATACAAGGATTTTTCAGTATCTTCAAATCAATCAGTGTGGTACTCCACATTAGCAAACTGAAGGATAAAAATCCTTTGATCATCTCAATAGATGCAGAAAAAGCATTTGATAAAGTTCAATATTGGTTTATGATAAAAAACTCTCCAGAAACTATACAAAGAGGGACCATACCTTAAAATAATAAAGGCCATATATGACAAGCCCAGATATAACGTCATACCCAATGGTGAAAAGCTCTAAGATCAGGAATAAGGCAAGGATGTCTACCATCACCACTTTTATTCAACATAGTTTTAGAAGTCCTAGCCATGTAATCAGAGAAGAAAAACAAAAGGGATCCAAATGGGAAAAGAAGTAAAACTGTCCCTGTTTGCAGATGACATGATACTAGACATAAAGAATCCTAAAGATGCCAGCGGAAAACTACTAGAGCTCATGAATGACTTTAGCAAGGTTGCAGGATACAAAATCACCACAGAGAAAACTGTTGCAATTCCATACACTAACAACAAAAGATCACAAAGAGAAATTAAGGAAACAATCCCATTTAGCATTGCCTCAGAAGAATAAATGACAACCCACTCCAGTGTTCTTGTCTGGAGAATCCCAGGGATGGGGAAGCCTGGTGGGCTGCCCTCTATGGGGTCACACAGGGTCGGACATGACTGAAGCGACTTAGCAGCAGCAGCAGCAGAAGAAGAATAAAATACCTAGAAATAAACCTATTTAAGCAAGCAAAAGACCTATACTCTGAAAACTGTAAGATACTGATGAAAGAAATCAAAGATGACACAAAGAGATGAAAGATATACCATGTTCTTAGACTGGAAGAATCAATATTGTCAAGATGACTATACTGCCCAAGGAGATCTACAGATTCAATGCAATCCCTAACAAATTACCAATGAATGGCAAATTTTGCAGATGTAGAATAAAATATCTTAAAATTTTTATGAAAACATAAAAGATGCCAAATAACAAAAGCAATCTTGAGAAAGAAAAATGGAGCTGGAGTAATCAGGCTCCCTGACCTCACACTATGCTATAAAACTACAGGAAACAAAACAGTATGGTCCTGGCACAAAGACAGGCTTAGAGATCAACAAACAGAACAGAAAGCCCAGAAATAAACCCACACAGTTATGGCCAAACAATCTATGACAAAGGGGGTAAGAATATACAGTGGAGAAAAGAGTCTCTTCAATACATGATGCTGGGAAAACTGGACAGCTATATGTAAAAGAATGAAATTAGAACATTTTCTAACACCATATACAAAAATAAATGCAAAATGGATTAAAGACCTAAATGTAAGACTGGATACTATAAAAGTCTTAGAGGAGAACTTAGGCAGAACACTCTTAGACACAAATCACAGGAATATCTTTTTGGATCCACTTTCTAGAGTAATGAAAACAAAAACAAAAATAAGCAAATGGAAACGAATTAAATTCAAAAGCTTTTGCAAGCAAAGGAAAACGTAAGGAAAATGAAAAGACAACCCACAGAACGGGAGAAAAAACATCTAAATAGACATTTCTCCAAAGAAGACTTACAGATGGCCAAAAAGCACATGAAAAGATGCTTAACATTGCTGATTATTAGAGAAATGTAAATCAAAACTATATCGAAGTATCATCTCACACCAGTTAGAAGAGCCATTAAAAAAATCTATAAACAATAAATATTGGAAAGGGTGTGGAGAAAAGGGAACCCTTCTACACTATTGATGGGAATACAAATTAGTACAGCCACTATGGAGAACAGTATGAAGCTCTTTAAAAAACTAAGATAGCAATACTGCATGACTCTTAAAAAACTAAAAACAGAGACCTACTACATGACCCAGCAATCCCAAGCCTGGGCATATGCCCAGGGGAAATGAAATTCGAAAACATCCATACACCCCGATGTTTATTGCAGTACTCTTTACAATAGCCAGGACATGGAAACAAGCTAAATGCCCACCAGTAGAGGAATGGATTAAGAAGATGTGGTCCATAATACAATGGAATATCACTCAGACATAAAAAATAATGAAATAATGCCATTTGGAGCAACGAGGATGGACCTAGAGATGATGATACTAACTGAAGTAAGCCAAAGACAAATAGCATGGTATCAAACATATGAAATCCAAAAAATGATACAGATAAATTTACAAGACAGACTCATAGACTTAGAGAACAGGCTTGCAGTTACCAAAGGGGAAAAGTGGAGGGGGCATAAATTAGGAGGTTGGGATTAACATATCCACACTACTATATATAAAATAGATAATCAATAAGGACCTACCGTATAGCACAGGGAATTCTGCTCAATACTCTAATAACCATCTAGGAAAAGAATCTGAAAAAGAACAGATATAACTGAATCAATTTTCTGTACACCCAAAACTAATACAACACTGTAAATCAACTATACTCCATGCGACCCCATGGACTATAGCCCACCGGCCTCCTCTATCCATGTGATTTCCCTGGTAAGAATACTGGAGTGGGTTGCCATTTCCTTCTCCAGGGGATCTTCCTGACCCAGGGACCAAACCCATGTTTCCTGCACTGGTAGGCGGATTCCTTACTGCTGAGCCACCAGGGAAGCCTCAGAGCCTGCTGGCTTTTGTCAAAAAAGCAGTTAGGTTTTTTGGTGACATGAAACTGCCACATTCAACCATTTAGAATAAAATAGTGATTTGAATCTCTATGGGAGATACTGTGACGACCACTCTTATTGTACAGACAGGGAAACTGAGGCAAAAAGGACGGAACCTTCCTAGGTCTCATGGTCGACCCGAAGTCGGGACCGATGGACCCGGTTTACCTTCACAGTGTCTTATGTCCGTGGCACCCGAACCTCGAGTGGTCTGTCTTCTTGTTTTATATCTCTTTTTTCTCCATCAACCTACACCTTTTGACGTAGGGTATTGAGACTGCTCTGAAAACGACAATTTCCGTTTTATACTAGGGCACGAAGGATTCCCTCCTCCGACCACCCCCTCCCCTCCCCACGGTCGTCCCTCTCCCTCAAGAGTGACGATCTTCTTCCCTGTTGGGTCCTTGGGTCGTGGTAGAGGGGTTCCCCGTACGGCTGGTCCTCCCTGGAGAAACCTAAGTCAAAAATCTCGTTTTCGTCTCCATTATCAGTACTTCCAGTTTAGTGTGACAATTCCAGTCTTGAACCAAACCTCCTTCTTATAGTTTCTGAACTGGGACCCTCACGTCGAAGGACCACTAAACAGAATTGTGTTCCTTGGATCTTTGCTCTTTCACGAAACTCCGCTGGTTGATAGCCTAGACTTAAACTTAGGGACAGACGGTGAGTGGTCCACCCACTGGGATGCAGTCGATTAATTGATATAGTAAAATGTGGTTCCGATTCACCGGGGACTTCGGGAAAAGAAAGATACAAATTTTTAAGGTCTTCTTAATTATAACATTAATATCCCTGAAGAACTTTTTCCAGTTTTAACTAAAGATTAAACATTTCTCAGTCCAGACCCGGGTACCCTACACCAACCTGTGAACTCAGGAGAGTGGGGTGTAGTAACAGCTATGTCGCCTAGAATGAACCTAGAGTCCTAAGAAATGTTGATACGATCTTTGACGGAGAAGGCAATGGCACCCCACTCCAGTACTCTTGCCTGGAAAATCCATGGATGGAGGAGCCTGATAGGCTGCAGTCCATGGGGTCGCTAAGAGTCGGACATGACTGAGCGACTTCACTTTCACTTTTCTTTTTCATGCATTGGAGAAGGAAATGGCAACCCACTCCAGTATTCTTGCCTGGAGAATCCCAGGGATGGGGGAGCCTGGTGGGCTGCCGTCTATGGGGTCGCACAGAGTCGGACACGACTGAAGTGACTTAGTAGTAGTAGTAGTATGCTAGAAACTGGAGGGTAGGAGGGGTGATCAGCAAGTTTCAGAAACCTCACACAATAAGTGCATCATGAACATTTTCTCATGCCCATACTTATAACACTACCTCACACTTTTAATGCCAGCATAGTATTCCAAAGCATGCAGGTACCATATTTGTTTAAAAGCGGTATATTTGTCTTTTTGTCCTTTTAAAGGTAATACTTTTGGGGTTTCCCTGATGACTCAGTGGTAAAGAATCCAGCTGTCAATGCAGGAGACATGGGTTTACTCCAGGTCTGGGGAGATCCCGTATGTCTCGGGGCAACTAAGTCCATGTTCCACAGCTACTGAGCCCATGTGCTGCAACTGCTGAAGCCTGTGAGCTCTAGAGCCTGTGCTCTGCAACAGGAGAAGCCACTGCAATGAGAAGCCCTCACACTGCAACTCAGGAGTAGACCCAGATCACTGCAACTAGAGGAAGGCCCACCCAGCAACAAAGACCCAGCACAGTCAAAAACAATAAATGAATTAATCAAAAATTTTTGTTTTAAAAGTAATACTTTTTTCCCATTACTGGTAACTCTGTAATGATCAGCAGGGTCTAAATACATTTGTAAATAACATTTTGTATAACATTGTGCACTACACATTTACAGATAGTGTAAGTATAAGGACTTGGAGGAATTACTGAATTAAATGTATGTACATTTGACATGTTCATAGGAACTTTCAAACTACTCTTGGAAAAGAAAAAAAAATCACTTTACTTCTAACAAGTGTATGAACATGTCTATTTTTCCAAATCCTCTAAATAAGGCCATTTACCCTGTGCCTATTATTCTACATACTGATTCTTATTGATTTTCAAGAACTTTTTGTATATTATGGACATACACCCTTTGTCAGTTATGCATGATGGTACAAATATTTTCTCTGGTCTATTATTTATCCCTTATCTTCATTTATATTTTGACATGCAAAAGTGTTTTTTTATGGCTTCTGAATTTAATGCCTTGAATAGGAAGTTATCTTCCTTTCCAAGAGTAAAAGAAAAAAAATGTATCCTGTATTTTCCAATGCTTTAAAAAAATTAAAAGTACTTTTTTGAGGGATCAAAGCATTAACTGGGGAAGGCAGTACATAGTCATTATGTTCTTCAGCACAGCACCCTTTTGGATCTCTTCTCTTCACAGCATATGGTAGATTTCACTTCCGGCTCTTCTTGTGGTCAGGTGGGGCTATGTGACTAGCTCTAGCCCTAGTTGTAAGCGGAATTGATGGGGTCACTTCAGGACCAAGCACTTAATTGCTAATGCAAGACCTTCCAGTCCATGCCCAGCCCTTCCGTGGCCATGTTTGAGATGGCAGCTGCTTCATCTGCTGGTTCCTGTGCTACGTTAATGAGCAGAGCCACCCTACTGACATGTAAGCAGACATGTGTCTGAGCCAGGACTCAGCCTTCAGTGTGTTAGGTCACTGAGGTTTTGAGGCAGTTCATTACCATGACACAGTATAGCCTATTGTGACTGATACCTTTGCTTTTTTCCATATGAACAGCTGATTATTGATTTTCTATTTTTTAAAAATAGGCCATCTTTTCCTGCTGATATAAAATGCCAAGCTTATCACTTCCTCAATTCTCATATATTCATAGGTATATACTAAAATATATACCTATGGACCTATGAACCCCCTAGTGGCTGGGTAAAGAATTTACCTGCAATGCAGGAGACCTGGGTTCAATCCCTGGGTCAGGAAGATAGATCCCCTGGAGAAGGGAATGGCAACCCACTCCAGTATTTTTGCCTGGGTAATCCCATGGACAGAAGACCTTGTTGTCACTCGTCCATGGGGTTGCAAAGAGTTGGATACAACTGAGCAACTAACGTATTAGTAACTGGACTCTTGAGTTACATTCATCAATCCACTTGCCCAAAATCAACTGTTTTAATTGGTAGAGCCTTATAACATATTTTGATGTTTTGCAGAATAGGTGTTCAAGTTTATTTTGCTTTTTCTTATGAATTTACTCTTTAGACAAACTTCAGAATTAAAACCCCATTAGAATATAGGTTAGAGTTACATTGAATTTGTATATTAATTGCAGGAGAATTTCTGACTTTACTTATGGAAGCTTCCTCACCTATTTTCACCTATTTTAAAGTGTTAATCTGCTTATACTTTAGTGTTTTTTGAGCTTCTATGTATGCCAAGCATTTTGCTGGCACCAAAGATAAAAGAGGAACAGGGCACAATTCTTTCCAGCTAGGTTCAAAGTCTAGTGGGAGGCACAGACAGGCAAGACCATCAATACTAGTCCTAAAAGGGAGGTGCAAGGCATGGTAGAAGCCCAAAGACAAGGTGTAGTGAAACTGTCCTGCAGTCTGAAGGGGAGTTAGCCAGGGAAAGGGCCTATTGGGCAGGTGGAAATGTATAAACAAAGATTCCAGGTGGGGCTGTGGCAGGAGAGGGCGAGGAAGGTGGGAGCTGCCTCTGCTGTGTGTAGTGTTACAGATTTTCGGCTTGATCTCCAGAACAGTAGGGTGAGGCTGACCCCATGGCCCTAGTGTCACCTGTATTTGGGGGCATGGTTTGCTAATTAAACTGAGAAGGAGAGGAATCCCATAATTCCCATATTGAGGTATTTCCCTGGTGGTCCAGTGGCTAAGACTCCATGCTCCAGTGCAGGGTGCCCAAGTTCTATACCTGGTCAGGGAACTAGATCCCACGGTGCAAGTAAGAGTTCCCATGCCGCAAGCAAAGATCTTGTAAGCTGCAACTAAATATCCTACAGGCCTCAACTAAGACACAATGCAGCCAAATAAATAAATATATTTTAAAAACGTCCATAGTTAATCACTTGGCCAGTTTGGTGCATGATAAGTCATTTCAGTCGTGTCAGATTCTTTGTGACCCTATGGACTGTAGCCTGCCAGGCTCCTCTGTCCACGGGATTCTCCAGGCAAGATTATGGAGTGGGTTGCCATGCCTTCCTCTAGGGGATCTTCCCGACCCAGGGGTCAAACCCACGTCTCTTCCGTCTTCTGCATTGGCAGGTGGGTTCTTTACCCCTAGCACAACCTGGGTAGCCAGTTTGGAGCATAAGCCAATTCAAATGATATCAAATGGCTAAGGAAAAAAGAACTAAGACCTACAAAAAACTAACATCCATTGAGTACCTACTGTGTGCCAAGAATCTTCATGGTATCAGATTCATGTTGTCAGTGTCTGGACAGATATTTTCACATAACGGAAAACCTCGCAATAACCCAGTTTCTGCAGATATGATTCCCACTTGACAGAGAAGACAAACAAGTTTCTGAGAGTGTAGGGGATTCCTCTGAATCACCTGGTTCTCAATCCAGGTCCAAGAACTAGTGAGCAGCAGAGCTGGGACAGGACAGCAGGATCTTGCCTTTTGAAAACTAAGAGTCTTTTGGCCCCTCCACAGCTGCGTCTCATTAAAAAAGGAGCTAGTTCTCAGCCCGGGGAGGAGAGAGAAGGCTCCTTCTTGGCCAAGTTTCATTTAATTTTCCATCAGTAGGTGTCAACTGTGAACTAGTCAGAAATGCTAAAATAACAGCTTAAAAACATAGGAACAGAAATGGAAATGTAATTTTAGCGTGCCTCACCAACCCCCTCCTGAAAATAAGTGCTGCTTTTGGAGGATCTGTTACAGAAATGTAACACTTAAGGACTAAACTCACAGGAGTTGCTGGCGATGTGCAATTTAGCAAGTTGGGCTGTTAAAGAAGGAGGAAGAAAAAAAAAAGACTCCACAGGCAGAAAATTGAAAACAAAAGGAAACCGAGGGAAAAAAAGCTACAGAGCCCTGCTACCTCTGATTGTAGTTGCTCCTAATGGCCTGAGAAATAGCCTGTTGAACTGAGAAAGTCTTGCCTCTGAGCAACATTAACTCAAAGATGGAGCCTTGGATGGAAAAGGAGGCTGGATTTGGTCAATCAAGCATCAAGGCCTTTGACTGGCAAATTACCAAGGGCTCATTCAATGCCTACCCTGGGCTGGGAGACGGGCTTAGACCAGGAGGGTGTTTCAGAATGAGGGAAGGCAGGGATTCCTCCCTTCAGGGATTTACTGTTTGAATTTGGATACAGCACCCACTGGGACCAATGAAGGGATAATACAAATGCAGGACAAGCTCCAGAGATACATGGGCACACATCTCAAGCTGAGGGGAAGGAGGTCGCACAGCTCTGGTTTGGGCCACTTGAGGAAGGGGACATGGACAGGAAACATGGGGTCATGGCTTAAAAATAAGATCTATATTCCTGTCTCAATTCTGGCCTGGATTTACTGTGACCTGGACCAAGCTACTTCACCTTTCTGAGTCCCAGATTTGTTACATGTTGAATAGAGGAAGTTGGGCAGATGGTTTCTAAGACTCCTTCAGGCTCTGACACCCGAGTGTATGAATTAGAATGATTAGTAAGGCTCTTTTCAGTTGCCAGGAACAGAAGTCCAACTCCAACCAGCTTAATCAAAAAGGCGGGCATTTATTGGAGGTAATTGTGAAGGCCAAGTGAGTGCTAGCATCAGGTATGGGTGGATCCAGGAGCTGCCAAGGGTTCCTTGAGCTCAGTCTCCCTCCCGCTCCACAACGGTGTGTGCTTCCTTCTCCCTGTGCTGGCTTGTCTCTCCATCACAGGGAGACAGTCTTTTTTTGATGGTCCCTAGTTGCTCAGCCCCATCTAAACTGAAGGGAATGGGTTTCTTCCAGAAGAGAAAGTTTCAGGTACCAGCTGAGTCGAAAGGATTGATGGCAGTCTAAAGGGGCAGATGATCTCCACATGGGCCTTGAGCGCATTTTGGGTTCAGATAGAAGTGGAGAAGGGGAGGGGCTTCCCTGCAGGAGAGCAGCAGGGTTGTACCTGTGGCACAGGCCTGACTGGGACCTTTGTGGGGCCCAAGGCAAGAGCCCAGATGGAGGCCACAGGCCATATGGCTAAATATTAGAGTCATAACTCCGACTATCAATCTGTTAAACACATTTCTCTGCTCATCTGGACGCATGGACCTTCATAATGACCTGAAGGCAGGTTCCTGTTCAGAATTTTCACCATCTTTGGGATTTTGCACTGGAGTGAGATGGAGCAGAGCAAGCCTGTAGCCTTTCACTTTCTCTTCCCCCCACCCCCGACTCCCTCCCACATAGAGTAGACACCTCAGCATACACACATCAAAGTCTGAATCCTTGCAAATGGCTGGCCTGGGGTCCACATGCTGACCCCTCCTGTTCCCCTTCAGGGCGCTGGCCTGGAAAGAGGCCTGTGCAGGCCGTGGAAGGAGGCTGGCGCTGTCTGAGCAGTGAATTCTGGGGCTCCAGATGTTGAAATGTGGCACTGAGATAGGCTAAGACCTGAGACCCTCTGCTTGTGTGCTTGCACCTGGACAAACGTTTCCTCAAGCAACAATACAAAAGAATCTATACGGGACTACAAATAACTGCACGCATGCACAGTCCAGGCAATTATGAGCAATAAGATACAAAAAGGCCATAGACGAACTCCCATTTCTGAGATGCGGGGAGCAAAAGCAGGGTGCTGTGTGTGATCCCTGCACTCAGCACCACCAAGAGGGTGGGCAGACCACCTAAGCTGCCCCTTCACCCGACCCAGACCCACCGATTCACCCCACCTTTATGCCACTTAAGGAAGGAGGCCGCCCTCCTCACAGAGTGGACAGCAAGCAAATGTTGCCTGTTTTTGCCCCATCTGCAGCACGAGTCCCAGGAAAGCCGAGCCTGAATTTCTCGTCTGGCCTCTTATCAATTGCTATGGACTAAAGAGCCCGAGGACCTGGGTTGGTAACAGCATTGAGGGGGTATGTGGGCTCAGGTGGACACTTCCTTGAGACCCCATAGACTGCCCACTCCAAGGAGAGGGGTGTGGGCAGAGAGAGGCCACAGGAAGAACTGAGTCCAGGGCAGCAGCCTTCTTGCCCAGGTGGAGGGCTGGTCCTGGCGGGGAGCCAGGGGTACATGTGTTCACGTGGGGTCACAGCAGTGAGTCAGACCTGGAAGGGAGAACTGGGAAATTGAAAATATATTTAGGCTTGAATGAGGATGGCACTGAATTTCAGGCTACAGAGGTTGCGTTTGTTTCTATGGACACTGGGGAGGCTGCGGGGACTTGAGGACCCAGGGCCAGGGTGACCCCATTGATCCCACACTGGGAAGGTTCTTCTGTCCTGCCCTTGGGGACTCACAGGGGCTGCTTCCTGCATCTGCAACATCCTTCACCTCAGGTTCCTTGAGATTTAGCTTTGCTATGAGAACAAGTCCTCTGGGGGAACATTTCCCTGAACCCCACCCCCACCCAGACTGAGTGGTTCTTCCCTTGGACTCCTGGAGCCCCTGGGGTTTTCTTCACCAGAGAGCATGTCACATGGACCTGGCCTCATTCCAGCGGCACAGGGACTTCCAGCAACCAGTCTTCTCCCCGACCCCCACCAAATGTTGGCAAAGGAAGGAAATTACTGCAAGAAATACAAGCGAGGTGAACTTAAGAGAAAGCATGTTGTGAAAAGTAGCTCATGTACTTACCTCCTCAGAGACTAGGTAAACCCGCACTCACCTTTAAAAATATGTTTAGAATCCAACTGCTTTCACAGCCTCTGTCGCGACCGGCCTGAGACCAGCGGTCGCCATCTTTGTTCACCTGGATTGTAATCAGGCCTCTCTTAATTGGCCCCCTCCCCTCTCAATTTGTTTTCAACTCAGCAGTCTGTTAAATGATAAATCATGTCATGGGTGATGGTTTCGCAGCTCAAAAGAAGTGTCAAAGTCCTTATAAAAAGTCTAGAAGAACTTTATCTTC
Source organism: Cephalophus harveyi (assembly GCA_006410635.1). Lineage (NCBI taxonomy): Eukaryota > Metazoa > Chordata > Mammalia > Artiodactyla > Bovidae > Cephalophus > Cephalophus harveyi. Next base: position 302,347 of record SJYT01054394.1, read on the forward strand.
TATATTTCTAGGCTTTTTATAAGTGGGGGGGAAGGGGTGAATTGGGAGATTAGGATTTTAAGATCGACACATATACATTATTGATAGTAGTGTTAGTCGCTCGGTCGTATCTGACTCTTTGAGACTTCACAGACTGTAGCCTGCCAGGCTCCTCTGTTCATGGGCTTCTCCAGTCCAGAGTACTGGAGTGGATTGCCATTCCCTTCTCCAGAGGATCTTCCTGACCCAGGGATCAAACCCAGGCCTCCTGCATTGCAGGCAGATTCTTTCCCGTCTGAGCTATAGGGAAGTCCATACACTATTGATACCATGTATAAAATGGATAACTAATGAGAACCTACTGTTTATCTCAGGGAACTCAGTGCTCTGTGGTGACATAAATGGGAAGGAAATCCAAAAAGGAGGGGCTATATGTATACCCATAGCTGATTCACTTTTCTGTACAGTAGAAACTAACACATCATTGTAAAGCAACTATACTCCAATAAAAATTAATTAGAAAAGATGTCTAGAAGGAGCTTACATGCAACGGGATTCCCTGGGGGCTCTTAGGAAATGCAGATTCTGATTCAGGAGGTCTGGGGCAAGGCTTGAAATTCTGCATTTCTAATAATGCTGCTGCTAAGTCGCTTCAGTCGTGTCCGACTCTGTGTGACCCCATAGACGGCAGCCCATCAGGCTCCCCTGTCCCTGGGATTCTCCAGGCAAGAACACAGGAGTGGGTTGCCATTTCCTTCTCCAATGCATGAAAGTGAAAAGTGAAAGTGAAGTCGCTCAGTCGTGTCTGACTCTTAGCGACCCCATGGACTGTAGCCCACCAGGCTCCTCCATCCATAGGATTTTCCAGGCAAGAGTACTGGAGTGGGGTGCCATTGCCTTCAGACACCCCCAATCCCCATGGATGTGATGCTGCACAGACGAGGACCACACTGTGAGTAGTAAGTCTCCAGGAGGGTGCCCCCTGTTCTGAGTGCATCTACTACCCTTGCCCTCATTCCAGGGTAACCATCTGTCCCTGTTTGCCCGGGGCTGCCTTGGTTTTATTTACTTTAAAATTTTTTTTATTTATTTACAGCTGCACTGGGTCTTCCTTGCTTCAAGGGCTTTCCTCTAGTTGCAGAGTAGGGGCTACTCTGTAGTTGCGGAGCACGGGCTTCTCGCTGAGCTGGCTTCTCTTGTTGCAGAGCGCTGGCTTCAGCAGTTGGTTCCTGGGCTCTGGAGCACAGGCTCAGTAGTTCTGCAGGCGGTTAGTTGCTCTGTGGCACTGCATGTGGGAACTTCCTGGATCAGAGATTGAACCTGCGATTCCTACACTGGCAGCTGATTCTTTATTACTGAGCCACCGGGGAAGCCCCTGCTTTGATTTTAAAATAGAAAGTCCTACTCCTGGGAATTCCCTCCCTGCAACTATCTGGTCACTCCCCAGCCCCTCCTCTTGGACTCATTTCCTCCCAAGTCCTCCCTCCATCACCAGCTCTCAGCAAGGCATTCTCCTTACACCTGCTCCCTCCCCGGCTTGCATCCTCTGCTTGTTGCTCTTCCTGTTTGGTTTTCCTCTTAAAAGTTATTACCCACTAGCACGCTGTCTCTTTTATATATTTATCTCATTGATTGTGTTTCTCTCCACTAGAAAGTAAGCTGCACAGAGCTGGGGCATTTTCTCTTGTCACTAAGGTACCTGTGGAGCCTACAACACTGCCAGGCACAGAGCGGAAGCTCCATAAAAAATTTGAAGCATTAAGGTCTTCCCTGGTGGTCCAGTGGCTAAAACTCCACAATCCCAATGCAGGGGGCCAGGGTTCAATCTCTGGCCAGTGTACTAGATCCCACATGCCGCAACTAAGGGTTCATGGGCATGGGGGCAAGTCACTGCGGTTGTGTCCGACTCTTGGAGATCCTATGGATTGTAGGCCACCAGGCTCCTCTGTCCATGGGATTCTCCAGGCCAGAATACTGGAGTGGGTTGCCATGCCCTCCTGCAGGGATCTTCCTGACCCAGGGATTGAACTCGTGTCTCTTATGTCTCCTGCATTGGTAGGAGGGTTCTTTACCACTTGCGCCACCTGGCATGCCACACTGAAGGATCCTGAATGCTGTAACTAAGATTCAGTGCAACCAAATAAACAAATACTTAAGAAAAAAAAATTTTTTTAAGGATTAAATAGCTGCCTGAGTCTCCAAACCAGTGCTTCTCAGACTTGGATGTGCACATATATCTCTGGGGAAATTGTTAAACTGCAGATTCTGACTCAAGAGGTCTGGGGTGGAGACTGGGACTCTGCATTCCTCATGTGCAAGGATTCAGGTGATGGCTGGAGGCTCTAAATGCTTGTCCCTTTGCGTCAGTCCCAAGTGTCCCCTCCCCTCTCTATAAGGAGGGTGATCTGGATTTGGAGGTGGGACAAGGACTCCTTGGCAGTAAGAGGAGCAGGTGGGATGGTCCTAGTTCCCGTGATGAGGGGTGTTTGGCTCTGGTGTGGCTGGGTGGCCATCCAGCTGGCCCATCCAACTGATTGACTCAATGATGAAAAAGGCCCAGACCAAACTTTCCCTGCTCTGAGCTGGCTTTCAGGAAGAACTGTTCCCCCTCCCACTTCTCTTCACTGTCTCTACAGCTGGCTTGACGAGTAAAAGATTTCTCTCCAGAGCCGGGCTCTGTTTGGCTTTGCACCTGCTCCCAGCAGCTGTCGCTGAAGTTGCCGTTAATGGCACAAATGGAGTCTCCAAAGGCCGGAGCCTAAGCCCTGGTTGGCAGGGGGCTGGGGGTGTGTGGGCTGTGCAGACAGATGGGAATTCTGCCAGCTACCGGGATCCAGGCTGCACTGTCAGTCAGCCGGACGGCCAGACAGTGGGCTGGCCAGCCAGACTACCAATCAGCCAGCCGGCCAAATCAGAACATTCACCCAGGAAGACTGTTTCAGGGGACTTGGGGTAAGCGTAGATAAGCTCTCAGCTTCTTGGAGCTCAGGTTTGAGTTGAAGTGGGAAGATTTCGACATAGAAAAACTTGAAGAATAAGACAAGATCCTGGATAAAATTTTGGACCTGACTTATGTCTGTGGAACCAACCAGAGCTACAGGAGTTCTGATAAATGGGACTATTTCTTCTTCCCAAGACTTTGATTCACTTTAATACAGTGTTTTAAACTGAAAACAGAGATGCTTTCTGGGATACTGCATGTACTCATTAGACAGCTGTGACATGTAAAAGCTTTTAACTTATGGAAGCAAAAGAGAATTATGGGTGGTACTGATTGACCGTTATGTAAAGTTGCTGAGAAGTTTTAAAGGTATTGAGGGTTTGTATATACTTGGGCTGCCAAATTTTGGAATTTCTAGCTTTAAAAAATATCAGTATGCTCAAATATTAACTGAAGTTAATAATGCTGATACTGAGGTAGGTGCTGGCGAGAGTCACATTTGCTGAGAATGTTCTGTGTGCAGGGCACATGTTCTCCCTGCATCCTCGTGACACTCCACGAGGTCATGGTGATTGTCAGCTCTGGAGCCACCCAGCTTCCATCTGCCACTTAGCTGGTCACTGTGTCCTGCCATCCTCCCCAATTGTCATTCCTTGTGCTTCTGGGGGTGACTCTACCCCAGTGCAGAGGTGTGACATATGACTCAGACCTGGCCAATCAGAGCATTTCCCTGGCCATGGTGGTTGTTTCATGGATGATCACATGACCCAGGGAGAGCCAATGATGCTTGGGAACAAGATCTGACTCAAGGATGAGAAGTTGAAAGGATAGACCAGGAGTTTCTGCCCCCAGCTTGTGACCGTGAGAGGAGAGCCTCTCTGAGAGCTCTGGGTAGGTGATATCTCCCCAAGGGGGAGCTCAGAGCAGAGTCTGAAGGCAGAAACCAAGGCCTGGTGACCCGTTTGCTTGTTTTTGCTGGAACCAGTTTGAGTAATTTGTATGTTACTTGCAACTCAAAGTGTCTTAGCTGATAGAAAGACAAGTATCACTCATGTTTCCATGTTGCAGACAGAAAGGTTCTATCTGCTAAGCACGGGATGATGACAGTTTGAACTGCTATGTACAGGGTGCCCCACGAGACACGGGGCTGAGTGAGAGGGCAGGAGAATGGAGGATAGCATGGTTTCTGATGGCGTGGCTGGGAGGATGGTGGGGCCCTGCCCTGAGAGAGAACTGGTTTGTGTAATGCCCAGGTGGGAATGGAGCCTGGAATTTTAAGGAAAATGTGGATTGGAGACAAAGGTTTGGATGCAAAGCAAAACCAACCAACCAACAGCAACAAATCAGCTACTCTGAAGGGAGCTGTGTAGTAGACAGGGTCACTCCGGGTCACCCAGCTGTAGGGAAAGTGGTATCTTTCCTTGTGCGAGGGGCATAAGGAAAACTTTTGAGTCTCAGGGGCAGAGGATTGAGTTATTTATTTCTTAGGTAATGGCACACCTCTTACCCATCCCCATAAAGCCCTATGCATTTGTTTGCATTTGTTATTTAGTCCCGTTAATCTCCATCCCCAGGACTTCCCTGGAAGTCCAGTGGTTAAGACTTTGTGCTTCCATTACAGAGGGCACAGATTCTATGCCTGGTGGGGGAACTAGGATTCCACATGCTGTGCAGCATGACAAAAAACCTTCCATTTCTCTTTTCTACCTGTGCTCCAGGCAGCTATTTTCAATCAGTTTAACATGTATCTTGTAGTCTCTATGTGTCCCTGCAAAATGTTTTGTTGTTTTAACTGATGTAAATGGAATGTTGCTATATAACTCACTCTATAGTTTACTTTTTTTTTTTAACAAAGTACCATGATTTTAAGATGCATCCATGTTGCCATGTGTTCATTTAATCCCTTTCTTTGACCTGCTGCACAGTACCCATCATGCATGTCCTCCACATCTCCTTCTCTGCCCAGAGCACTTCCACTCCTGGCCACCCTGTGTAATGTTGCGGTGAACATCCTTGCACACGTCAACCTATGATCCTGGTGAGGATTTTTGTGGGATACGTGTCTGCGTCATTGTCATCCTCCAAGACGGCCCAGTGTTTCTTGCCTCCTGAAATTCACACCCTCCCACTTTGAACAGGGCTGCCCTGTGTACTAGTAGGGTTTTGCAGAAAAGCTGGAATGTGACTTCCAAGGTGAAGTCATAAATGATATTACAAAGAGTCTTCACTCTTGGATCACTCACTTGGAGGACAGCAGCTGCTATGCTGCGAAGGTGCTAGCTTCATATGCATGTGGTGAGAAGCAGGCATCCTGTCAAAAACCAGCAATGGCTTGCTCTTTGTGTGAGTGAAATGCCTTGGAGCTGGGTCCTTCAGCCTCAGTCTAGCCTTCAGATGACAGCCTCAACTAATGTCTTGACTGCAAACTCACATAAGCTAGCAGCATCCAACAAAAGTGCACAAAACTACCCTGACCTACAGAAACTGAGATCGAGGATGTTTATCATTGTTTTAAACCATTAAATTTTGAGGCAGTTTGTTATGCAGCAGTAGCTAACTAATACAAACTAACAAAACCCAGGAAGGAGTTGCTGGCTCATAAGATGTTTCTATACAGGTTTAGATCATGTGCATAGTTCAGAGAATCAATATGTTTTAAAGACTGTCATGGAGTTGGCTATTATTTGTCCAGCCCTTTTCCATCTGGGTGATAGGGGGTAGGTGAATAGAGTCCCTTAGGCATAAGGCCCTAGAATGGCGTCAGACTGTGAAAGATATTGGGGGAAGATAGTCTGTGCCAGGGGTCAGCATTTCTGGAGAAATTTCAAAGGATTGCCCCCAGGAGACTGTCTGTTGTGGGTTAAAGCACTCCAGACCCTGGTTGGGCCAGCAAGAGCCTGGAGGCCCCTGGGGTGAGCTGACGCTTCTGGAGGGGAGCTCAGCTAACATAACCTGGCTGCATGATAAGCGGACACAGTGCAGTTCCTCTTGGCCAGGTTGTTGAAAAACTTCAATTTGCAGATTGAAGGGATGGGATTTCATTTTCTCTTATTTTTCCAATCTTGGTCTGTAAAATAGATTCCTGCAGTGTCATTTCTCTGATCACTCCAATCTTTGTTAAGGAAATGAGCTGCTGGAGTTCAATGCCTATTTTATTTAGAGTGCTTTAGCAATCCCCAGATACTGGGGCCACTTTGATGTCCCAAGCCATTGGAAATTGAGCTGCTCCAGCCAGAGATTTTTCCATTTTCAGTTGTGTTTCATTTTGCAAGTTTTATTCAAAAAACATAACAGAGTTCCCACTGAGGACAGAAGGGCCAGAACAACTAACTCACACATAACAGCAATAATATATTCTCATTGCAATATCCCCTAATGACCCTCAGGTTGAAGAGTACTTTGTGATAACAGAGTTATTGAAGAGTAACTTGCCCAATGTCACCCAGCTACTATGGGCCACATCTGCCCAGGTCATTTGACCCCCAATGCTCTCTGTACTCAGGCCTGATGCCATCCCTATGATGAAAAACCTCTGGATATATATAGTGGTGATAGATATACAGCATTCTGAATATACTTAATGCCAGAACACTTAAAAATGATTAAAATAAAATAAGGACTTCCCTGGAAGTCTAGTGGTGAAGTCACTGCTCTTCCAATGCAGAAACGTGGGTTCAATCCCTGGTCAGCGAACTAAGATCCTACATGATGCACAGTGTATCTGCGCCCCCCCCCCAAAAAAAAACCCCACAAAAATGGTTTTTTGTAACCCACAATGGTTACAAAAAATTGTAAATTCTATGTTTATATTTTACCACAAAGGAAATAAAGTAAAATAAAAAGTAAATTAAAAGATATGCCTCAGTCTACACTGCACTGTAGCTTTCTGTTTGGGAGAGGGTCTTCTAACCAAGGGTCATGGGCTCCTAGACGGTAAGACTATCTTGTCTTGTTTTCATCTGTGTATGTCCTGTGGCTTTCAGTTACCTCCCCCTTCCTAAATGTTGTAAAAGGTCCAACCCACAGCCTGGAGTCTTGACCTCTCCCTGTGGTCTGGTGGACCTGGTGAGGTAGCTAACTTCAGAGCCAACGTAATGCCCCTCCCAGTAATGGCCAAAAGAGCAAGGTTTTGGCCCCCACGTGCTCAAGTGACCAGGAGCCCTGCCTCTCAGATTCCCTTCTCTCAAATGTCCAGGCACCCTCCAGCCTAAAAGGGGCCAGGCCAGTCTACCCTCAGAGCTGGAACAAAAGGGCCAAAAGATGCTCCGTGCATCTAAAGACTGCAGTACCACCCAGACCCTCTTCAAGTCAAGGGCAGCTGAAGTCTGGGCGGGTCTAAGAAGATGCTCTGTGAGCTGCAGCTGCCTTGCTGGAGTGTGGTACCCATGACAGGGCTGGCGAGCATCACCTGGGATGGACCAAGACCCCCGGAACGGTGTTCTGACCCAGGGCACCTGCCAGATCGGAGTTCTGGATGCAAAGAGGGCTAGTGCCGTCACCCTGTGGTTCTATTCTTTAATGCCCCATCTGGCCAAAGACATTGTCCATGCAAATCAATGAGGAAATTGTTGGTTGCAAGTTCAAGTCAAATTCATTTGAGGACAAGGGGGAAAAGAATGTACTGGCTTATGTAAATGGCCATGTTTGGAGTTGACTTCTGCAGAGGGGGCCCAGGGGTCAGTTAAATCATCAGGACTCTCTCTCTCTCCTCCTCCTTCCTGGCCTGTGTGCTCTCTGGTTCTATTCCACACACAAGTCCCTTCACTATGGAGCAGGCAAGAAGGCAATGGGTGGTTTCATACTCATATTCTCTCAATTTAGCAACAATTGAGAGAGTTTATTTTCCTTGTTAGCTGTGGCAGAAACATCACAGGACAGCCTCTAACTGACCTTACCAGGAGCATTTGTGCCTCCTTGAATTAATCACAGTTGTGCCTTGTGGAGGGCTATTCTGATTGACTGGGCCTGGAGCCTCATCATTATCAGGGGAAGGTGGATTCATATGATTGACAGGTCCAGCAGGACCCCCAGAGATCGGGGAGCAGCATGTCAAGGCAAAAGTGGCTACAATATCAGAGAAGAGAGATGGGAAAGTGGGAGGGGTCCTCAGAGGCTTTAAGAACTGGAGTCCCTAAAATGTCCCACATATGCAGGCTCCCACTGTGGCTCTTTAAAGTCATTCCTAGATCTTCTTCCAGAAGAGTCAAGCATGGTGAGAATTATGTGTGGCCCAGAGCTGGAAGCCTGGGCAAAAGAATGAGTGAATAAGTGAATGAATGAATGGGTAGGTGGACTGACTGACTGTACTAAACTTCAGAAGGAAGTGAAAAAATAAGACACTCTATTCCCAAGAGGTATTGGCAAAAGGCGTCTCTGGCCAGCTCGAGTCTGGAGCTATCATATCCCAAATCAATTTTCAGACTTGAACAAAAACGCGTATCTATCTCCCTCTGGTTCCCTCTGCCTCCTCTCCCCCAAAAATGTGTCTGCGAGGACAGATGGCCCTGTGTCAGCATCCCTGTGTGATATTGATGTGAACAGTGAAGGAAGGCGACATGTCTCATGGCTGTAAAAATAGACGTGCATTAGGAATGCGTGAAGTCAGACCCCTCCTCCGGCCACGCCAGGCGCGCTATTCTAAGCCCAGCACTTGTGGGTTTGGGATCCAACCACCCGGCAAGGCAGAGCAGTGGTCTGGAACTTGACATTTAAAGGGTTTGAAAGAAATAGAAAGAGGCATGGAGATTTCTTTTTTTAAATCAGTCTGGCTATTTCTGAATGGGACATGCCAAAGAAACCGGAGATCAAATTCACAGCATTTTTGAACGATCGCGTCTGAGAGATGGAGGGGGCTGAAAGAGCTGTTCTGTCTGGTCTCCCTCCCCTTGCAGGGATTCCTTCCATGAAACCGCTGATGATTGTCTAGTTTCTGCTTGGATACCACACATGAAGGGGGGTTCTCTACCTTGATGGGCGGCATTTCATCACTGGGCTTTGTCGGATGCTTCTGGTTGCTACTGCAAACTGCTTTTAAGAATATATTGAGTTTTTGTCTCTCTGTAATGCCCTCTCGCGACCTTGGGGTTTTGGTCTATTTTATGGTCTGGAAATGTATGTCTGCTGGTATTCCTTGGGTCCCTGCTATCTGCTCAGCCCCGCACAAGGAGCTGTGGAGGCTAAAACAGAAGACACAGTTTCTAAAAGCCAGCTAGCACGCAATCTGGGGAGATAATGAACATGTGTGGAATAATGAGATAGTGCCTGGCGACAGGATATTATTAAATTTGACATTGTGTGATACTGCCTGTTTCCTTCCCAGTCAAAATCAGCGGCAATTTTTGCCACCCCCATGTCGGCTAATGGCACCTACACTTTAGCAACCTCTCTGCCCTGGGAGCTTGGAATGACCTTGGCTTATTCTTACTTGCTTCTCTCCCCAACTAGTCCCTCTCGAGTTCTGCAGAGTGGTGGCTCACCAGCGCTTCCCACCTTCCATCTCCTCTCTGCTCATCTCATCCTCACAATCTTCTACTTGGGATTTGAGACACTCTTAGTTTTTATTCTTTATCTTTTGGCCATGCTGCACGGCATGGGGGATTTTAGTTCCCTGACCAGGGATCGAACCTGTGCCCCCAACATTGCAAAGCAGAGTCTTAACCACTGAGCCACCAGGCATGCTTATGATTTGACTGTGCATTACTCCCCTCTGGCTTTGTCTTTTACTTATAGCTCCTCCACAAGTCCAGCTCCAGCCATGCTCTCGGGTGGTATCCACCATCTGCCTCGAATGCCCCTGCTTGCTCCCTCTATGCTTTTGCTCTAGCCGCTTTGCCTCTCACTTCTCTTTTGATCCAGATTCCATCACTTTTTTGAAGTCTGGTGGGAAACTTGGCTTCTCTGTGGTCCCTGTAAAGACGGTTGTTTCTCTATAGCAGAACTGGTGGTCATCCCTTGAACCCTCTCTTGGTTTTGAAGGCTCACAACCCCATATGATGGGGGAAAAAAAGAGTGAACTTGTGAAGTCATAAGACCTAGGTTCATATTTTGACATTGTCACTTACTGGCTGTGCTCTCAGGCAAATAACACACTGGCTGTCTATTTTCACATCTGCCTTGTGGGATTAATTTCACTTACCTCCCTGGGTTGTGGATTAAGTGAGATAATGCATGTGGCATATCTTTTAAATATGCAGTGCCTTATAGGTTTTGGTTACAGCTATGATCATGTCTTTTAAAAGAGGAGGAAACTGGGATCAGACCTTTTTAAAATCCCTGGGATTTATATTAGCAAATCTTTATATTGGGCACCTGCTGTTTGTCTGGCTCTGTGCAGTGCATTTAGGGGGTTAAAAGAGAAGGCATAGTTTCCAGCCAACAAACTCACACTCTGGGGAGATAATGAACACATGCAGAGTAATGAGACTGCAGGCTTGGACAGGGTGTTATTAAGTTTGAAGTTGTGTGAGCCTGCCTGAAAGTGAGAGAAGGTTATTGAGAGGGAGGTGGTGTGGGAGAGCTAGTGTAATGGGAAGGCTTCCTGGAAGAGGCAGCCTGGAAGCAGAGCTTGAAGGGTGGGCAACCCCTGTGAAGGTGGAGAGGAAGCAGGAGGGCCATCTTGGTGGGGAGATTCCTCAGTGGACTGCTGACCACCCTGGCCGGTGTTAGATAGGAGAGGGAGTTGGGTTCAGTCAGGGGCTGTGCTGACAGCTACATCTTGCCACAGCCCAGGGTCTGGGGTTCGAAACTGGAGAACTGCTTGTCACAGATGTGCTGTGTGTGCTTAGCTGCTCAGTCGTGTCAGATACTTGCTTACTCTTGCAGATGAGAAAACTGCAGTCGGGGTGCTAAGTGCTCAGGAGGGGAGGAACAGGATGCTCGCATGTGCTAGCTACCTTTGATACACTGAGAGGAGGTACATTTGAGATCCAGCATTTTCGGGCTTGACCTCCTCTTGCTTCCTGGAGAGTCCCCTGTGTGTTGGTGAGGAGTCACCCCTGTGAGTGCTGCTTCCCCAGGGAGTGTATACCAGGCATGAACAGACACTGGGGGCTCCAGACTGTCTCTGAAGAAGGAGCTCAGGGAAGGTACTCTGGATACCTCACACGCTGCATTCACAGGTAGATTAGGTGTTAATACGGAGAGGCTTTGCGGAGGGGCTGGTGACGGTGATGTGGGGACCAAACTCCTTAGGTGTCTCTTGGTGGGATCTCTGACCCACCCAGCACTGGGTCTTGCTGTTATCAGTTCCATCCATTGTAATGGGTGCAGAAGTCATTTACCTGCTGTTATTGCCAGGGTATCATCATTTTCCCAGTTCCTGGTGGATTTAAGATATGCTCTCAGGAGGCCTATTCAGAGAATGCCTCATCTCCTGTCCAGTCCTGATGGCCTGTCTCAAGCACCACTTGAGGGGATGGGGTGCTGAAGACCGCTGAGCTCACAGTGAGAGAAGTGATGGCAAAGGCTGGGTGACACTCAGAGCTGCCTTTGTTCTTGTGTTTGCACAGCCTTGAGCAAACAAGTCCCAATAAACTACATGACATGCGGATATTGAGAATGCAAAGAGAAAGTGTCTCGAGAACAGTAAAGGATACAGGCAAGGCTGCAGTGCAGGAGGAGGTTGCATTGTTTAATTTCCCTCAAAGGCACAGGTGGTTTGGTTTCCCAAACAAGAAATGGTTATCAGAAGTCTGGGGGACAGAGCCTGGTGTCAGGGTTTCCTTCTTACAACATTAACTTTATGTGACTGGATGCTGACTTTGTAGGCAGGACATATACACCCATTTTATTTAAGCCTCTTGAATGATACGAGAAGACACCAGCTCTTAGAAGTCCCAGCCTTGCTGGGGAGGAAAATCAGGCAAGAACAAAGCAACCATGGAATAAAGGCCCAAACTGAGACACAATGGCTCCATAAACTCAGACACCTCTTCCAGGAAGCCTCCGTCCTTCCTTCCCCTGGCAATCAGTTGCTTCTTCCCTCCCATCTGCAATCCACAGTCCCGGGCTAGCATAGACTCAGGTTTTATCTTCATATAGTAAATTCTTTGTGTGTCTATCTCTGTATGAGACCAGGGGTCAGCACACTATAGCCCAGTAGCTTTTGTGAAATGAAAGTTTAATGGAGCATAGCTCCACCCATTAATTTGTCCGCCATCTCAGGGTGCTTTTGTGCTAGAAGGCCCCAGCTAGGTTCTTGCCACAGAGATGGTCTGCAAAGCCATACACAGTTACTATCTGGCCCTTTGCAGAAAAAGGGTGCCAATTCTTGATTAGACAGTCGGCTGGTGGAGGGTAGGGACTGGGTCTTATTCGTATTTTACCCACTGGGTAGAGTGCTTCTCACAAGGTGGATTTCTGTTAATATTTAGTTAAAGGAAGCAGTGTCCAAGCAGGAGAGAATGAATTGCATCAAGGGGAAACAGTTCAATTACTTAAGAGCAAGAGCTTTTCAAGAATTTTAAAAGCCTTCATTTCCATATACAGACTTGAGAAGCTAATTGCACAGCAATCTTGTCCTAATGTTAAAGCAGCCCCTCAGGTCTCATCAGATAGCACCTTGTTAACCCAGTTCAGGGAAACCTGCTGATTCTTGAGAATAAAAAAGTTCCATTTCTATAATCCAGACTCCTCTCTCCTCCCCACTCTAATCTCCCTCTAGTCTGAATTAGACGCTAGATAGATATTTCCTCTGAATTGGAAAGACTATGAAAATAATCGAAGGCAGCGTTTCTCAAACTGTTGAGACTGGAAAGTACAACACCATTAGATTTTTTTTATTATAATATGGAACTTTTTTTAAAAAAGATTTTTTAAAAAGTCTTCATTGGATTTATTAGATTATTGCTTCTACTTATGTTTTTTTTTTTTTTTTGGCCATGAGACGTGGATTCTTAGCTCTTCCACCAGGGGTCAAACCGATACCCCCTGCATTGGAAGGTAAAGTCTTAACCACTGAACTGCCAGGGAAGTCTAATACAGCACCATCTTATGCGTTGTGTATTATAGGCCTGGTACTCAGGGCCCCTAGCTTTCCCAGGACCTGAGAAATGATGGCCACATGGAAATACAAAAAAAATGTTGCCTCCAAAATTAACATTCCATGCAACTGAGCAAAACCAATATGAAAGAATGTTTAATTAAAAATCTACTAAGCAAATGACATTATGCTATCTCTGACTCAACTCCTAGAGTTACTTATAAGTTACATCAAAGGGGGGAGGGATGTGAGTGCATTTTAAGGTGTTTGGCATAATATAGGGTTGGGGCCTCTGGATGTGGGAATGAGCTCAGAGGAGGATGCAACATTTTGTGGAGTCCAAAACTCGTACAATTTTTGGGGGCTCTCTAAGAAGATAGAGACAACAAGATCTTACTTCTTCAAAGGTTACATAAACAGATGACCCAATGAACACTTTGATAGGATCCTTCTAGAACCTAGGAATGACCTAGGAAGATGAGAGGCTCTGACGTTTAAGTTCCATGAATCTGATAGTAAATAGTCCTCTAAGTGAGTGGGTGGGTGGGTTGATGTCGTAAAATAAGCTTGGGAAGTGGTGTCTGCGTAGCCGTGGAGAATCCTGTTAACTCTTTAAAGGTTCTAAGAAGTCTTGCAATTCAGAACATTAACTTTCTTTGACCTGGAGTTTCCACAAGTTGCTTTTGCTATAGAGACTCTGAGTGAATATTTTTTAAAAAATTGTATTTATTTTTGGCTGTGCTGTTATTCATTGCTGTGCGGGCTTTTCTCTCGTTGCAGTGCTTGGGTTTCCCATTGCAGTGCCTTCTCTTGTTGTGGAGTGCAGGTTCCAGGGCATGCGGGTTTTTATAGTTGAGACACATGGGCTCCGTAGCTGTGGCTCCCGGGCTCTGGAGCACAGGCTCAATAGTTGTGGCTCCGGGCTTAACTGCTCCTCGGCCTGTAGGATCTTCCCAGATCAGGGATCGAATGTGTGTCTCTGGCATTATAGGCAGATTCTTTATCACTGTGCCACCAGGGAAATCCTGGGTGAATATTTTTGAACAACTGAGAAGCAGGCTGGAAAGGCTGACTCTCCCCGACTTTGACTTGCAGATACAACAAGTCAGAAAGTGCTTTCCTGACAGCAGCTGTTCAGGAGGAAAGGACTTAGTTTGGAGGACAGGTTCAGACTTACTCATTAGGAATTTTTAATGCAATAAATTCTTTTCTTCAAAAAGGGATTCTGCAGCTCAGATGTTCTTTTGCTCAGAAATGTCAAAGAATGGAGCATTTTGAGTCAAATGATTGCAAAGGGGCTTGATGTATGGATTCCCATGTTTTGCTTTCTCTTAGTGTCATTTTTTTTTTTTTCCTCCAATAAGATTTTGATGCAAGACTGGTGACATCATTTTGCAAGTCCCAGTGCAAAGTGAAAATGCTGGGGGAAAATAATTTCCCTTCTCAGAAATTATTAAGAATATCACGAGAGTGACAGCAGAGTGTTAAACCACGTGAGGGGCCCTTCTGAGCTCCAGCCCTGAGTGGCTGTGCGGGTCACAGACCTATGACTCACGAGGTCGGTCCTGGTTCAGTGAATATTTGTATTTACTTATGTCAAAGTTCTGAAGATATTTAGAATCTGTACAGAAGGTTCAGTGGTTTAAGGCAAGATGTGATTTTAGTATAAAGCTTCAGAGATGGACACTGAGCCTTGGAGTTCGTTTTTACAGAAGTGAATCATTAATTGAACATTCTCAGCATCATTCCAGCCTTTTCAATGATTCATCAGCAGCGCTGCTGTTTGTGTAGTTCACATTATAGTTGTAATTAGCTGGGGCTTCTCAAGTGAAAACCCTCTTCTAACCTGGGTGCTTTCAAAAGCAGTGCTAGTTACTATGTATTCAGGTAGATGGGGGTCTGCTTACAGTAAGTCCCTCTTTTCCTGGCTCGTAATAATTAACCCCTTCTACAGGGGATTCAGTCTAATTGCCTTTGCTGTAAACAGTTGGTAATTATGCGTACAGCGATGGCAGGAGACCTGGGGACAAAGAAGGGAACCGTGGCTCCTGTTTTCAAGCCTGCATCTTCAGCAGCCGCAGGAATGTGGCTTGTGCCTGGAGACGCGGAAGCAGCAGAACCAGGGGCAAGGTTTTCCCTTCCTCTTGCTTTAGGCTTTCAGAGGAGGTGGTCCCTGCAGGTGAGACAAAGCAGGCACTGGATAAAGACTTTCTGGGCTCCTGAGACCAAACGTGGATGGAGGAGGGTTTAGGGCAGGGGTGCCCAACTGGCCAGCCATGGGCTAGTACCTCCTGTCATTATCAGTGGTGGCATTATATTAGAAATAAAGAGGGCATGGTAACCCACTCCAGTACTCCTGCCCGGAGAATCCAATGGACAGAGGAGCCTGGTGGGCTACAGTCCACAGGGTGGCAAGGAGCTGGACATGACAGGGTGACTTCGCACTGGCACAAAGCGCACGATAAATGTGATGCACTTGCATCGTCCCGAAACCGTCTCCCCTTCCCCCCGTCCACGGAAAAATTGCCTTCTATGAATCAGGTCCCTGGTGCCAAAAAGCTTGGGGACCGCTGGGTTAAAGACTCGCTCTGAATTGTCTCTGTTGTTGCTGTTAAGTAGCTATGTCGCGTCCGACTCTTTGTGACCCCGTGGACTGTAGCCCGTCAGGCTCCGCTGTCCCTGGGATTTCCCAGACAAGAATACTGGAGGGGGTTGTCATTTTCTTCTCCAGGAGATCTTTCTGACGCAGGCATGGAACCTGTGTCTCCTGCATTGTAAGTGGATTCTTTACTGCTGACCACTGGGGAAGCTCCTGAACTGTCCCTAGCTTTTCCTTAATCCAACCTGGGCTGAAGCGCCCAGAAACCCTTACCAAATTCATGCTCAGCTGGCCTTCTGCCTCCAGAAGAGCTCTGCCAGGTCTGCACAGCGGCTGACATCTCCCCGTTCAGGAAAAGAGGACTCTGCCCAACGGAAGTGAGAGTAAGGCCTGGGACCTGCGGATGGTTAGGGCAAGGGGTCGGGGCTGATGGGTGTGTGCCCTGGNCCAGCTGAGCTCTGCCAGGTCTGCACAGCGGCTGACATCTCCCCGTTCAGGAAAAGAGGACTCTGCCCAACGGAAGTGAGAGTAAGGCCTGGGACCTGCGGATGGTTAGGGCAAGGGGTCGGGGCTGATGGGTGTGTGCCCTGGTTCCCTACCTCTAGGCCAGTGAGGGTATGCTTCCTGGGCCTTGAAAACAGCAGTGGTTTCACTGAACAAGTTTCCCCCTTTTCACCTTTAATCATGTCATGGTTCTGAAGAGCTGAGGGGAGGGCGGGGAGGGGGGGACAGTGGGGGTCCAGCAGGGGCCTGGAACCTTGCCTCCTCTGCCTGAGCTCCAGGGCCACTAGGGCAGCCCCGGCACCTGAGCTCTGGGAGGCGGGATGGCCCAAATTCATGACCTTGGCTAACAGCCTTCTCCTTAACTGGGGCGGGAGGAAAATCTTCTGTATTTGGGCTTTCTGGTGGCTCAGATGGGAGAGAATCTGCCTGGAATGCAGGAGATCCGGGTTCAATCCCTGGATCGGGAAGATCCCCTGGAGAAGGGAATGGTAACCCACTCCAGTATTCTTAGCAGGAGAAAGAATCCCATGGACAGAGGAACCTGGTGGGCTATAGTCCATGGGGTCGCAAAGAACTGGACATGACTGAGCAACGTTCACTCACTCCCTCTCCTGTAATTATGTCAGATGTCAGGCCATGCAGATTTGGGAAATCTTCCCCGTGTTATGCTCTCTGTTCCCAAAGTAAGTGGTCTGGAGACAAGCTTGTGGGCACAGATGTGTCACTGAGGGGGCTAGTCACCAGGTTGAGGCAGGAGTGTCAACACAGGGGCAGTTTACTTATTTGTTTCTAATTGCAGTTAGGGAACTCTGGTTAATTAAGAACTTTCTGGTGAGGGGAATGAATTAGGTCACCATCCACTCCTCTTTGAAGGCCAGCTCTCGCTTCTCCCCGATAACCTGTCAGTGCTCCTGCCTTAGAAGACCTGGTCTAACCACCCATTTCCTTATTGTTACGGATAACTTGCTGGGCAGCTGCTGAGCTGCATAGACCTTGTCTATGACTTTGGGCAAGCGCCTTCCTTGCTGGGGGCTTCCTCTGCCGCATCTAATCCGAGGATAACAGAGCGGCTCGTTTCTCTCAAGCACACTTTGCCTCTGCAAGCAGCCTTCTGGCTGCCTGGAGTCCAGGTGGGGCTGAGCGTGCAGGAGCAGGAGGCCTTGGAGTGCTCTCTCTGGGGAGCAAGTCCATCTGAAAAGCTCTCACAGGCTGTGCTCTTAGAAACTTAGTGACTTGCCTGACTTTCCTGGTACAATCTCCATGCTCACCCCAGGCTGACAGTCGGTTTTCCAGGCAGGACTGGTGGGCTTCCTCACTGAGAAAAAGATGTCCTCCGACAGTCACACATGGAGAGAGACAGTGTGTTCTCCCTGGGGTCTGTCATGCTCATGTCACGGAAATAATGAGTCCCTGCTATTTCCTGAGGGCTTACATAGGTGAGGGGCTGCACCGAGGAGCCAATGCACAGTAGCCCCTTGAATCCTCACAACAACGCTTTCAGGGGTGTATTAGTGAGGCAGGCTGGGACCTGGGGCCCTTTTGCTGCAGTGCCGCAATGCTCTCACCTGGACACACCTCTCCTCCAGCAACAAAATACAAAGAAACCACTTGGGACTAAAAATAATCGCGTGCATGCACAGTTGGGACAAATTCTGGGCAAAAGATTCAAAGAGATCGAAAAACCCAACTTCCACTTTGGAAGAGCCAGGAGCGAAAGCAGGGTACTGCCTATTCTGCCCCCCTCCCCAACAACACCAGCTAAAGTATGAGCAAACCACCTAAGCCACCCCTCCAACCTGACCCCTGGACACGCCATTATCCTCACCCCAGTAAGGAACCCGCTCATCCCCAGCATGCCTTGGGGAGAGAGCAAGCAAGGGAACCTGTTTGTTTTCACTCCCCGCTTGCTGCAGCAGGAGCCTCAATTAAGCCTTGCGTGAATTTCTTGTCTGGCCTCCCATCAGTCTCTGCTGATTGAGGAAGATCAAGAACTCTGGTCAGTATGATTAGTATTTCCATTTTACACGGAGGGATGTTACATTCAGAGAAGTTAGGTGACTTGCCCAAGATCACACAGCTAGTGAGTGGCAGAGCTGGGGGTCCTATCCCAGGCACTCTGTTTTGATGCCCACGCTCACTCTTAACCACTTGGCATCCTACAGCCTTTCAGTAAGTGCCTGTTTAGAGATTCACTAGTAGCGCTCCCTGCTCTGAGCCATGGCCTTCTCTGATTCTTCTCATCACCATGAGGCCAAATGCCAGAAGGCAGAGATGGCAAAATGGTTTATAAGCTCCTTTTACTCTTTTGTATTCAATGCAGTGAAAAGTAATACCCTGGGGTTACCCACACCACTCAAGGCCTCCACTGAAGACAGGAATGGGTCCTCTGAATAGGCTAAGACCCGGCATAGGTGTGCCCTCTCTTTGTTTGAATATGCATGGCTGAGGTAGGCCCAGTTTCAAGGGGACCAGACCAGTCTGGGAAAGGAGAGGGAGGGTAAGGTTTTATTCTTTCTGTGACTCTTCTTAGAAGTTATGGACCAATAGTGACATGTGATTCCAGCCCTCTTATGTCGTTTGGACACTGAAGAGCAGGTATTTCCCACTTTGTTCTTTTACAGAGATATTAAAAGACAAGCAAGCTTGGTTTTTAGATTTTCAAGGAATGTGCAAACATTGTGTATTTTCTTCTTCTCGCCCAGCTTCTAGGATGGGTTCCCCAGGTAGCCACTTGTCTAAAACAACAGATGATAGCCAAGGCTGTGGTCCATTCCTTTACATGGTGATCTCAGAGGGTCTTGGGCCCAGGAAGTGCATCCTTCAGGGTCTCACAGCAAGCAGCCCAGTACCTTACACGGAGGCAGTGTTTTCAGGCAAGAGTGTCCTCAGAGTAGTCTTCTCTAACCTGAACCCTCCTGTATCCCTAGCAAGGTCTGCTTCCTCCACTTGGAAGATGCAGGAGCTGAGGCCTCAGGAGATGATGATAGAAGGCCCAGCCAGGGGGAGCTGGCAGCTACAGCCAGCCCTCATTTCTTGGTACCAATTCCATGATTCTTTCCATTCGACCAGCTCCCATGCATGACCAGTCCATGGGTTAGAGAAAGAACCTTTATTTCTGGATTTTCTCCTCTCTGGTAACCTACAAACTAATGTTCAGAAGATCTGCCTCTTCCTGGCTTGGAACCTGCACCTAGAAAGTTTCTGTGTGTGGCTGTTACCTCCAAGAAGAGCAAAAAGTCCCAGTTGGGCTTATGAAAAATGAAATCAGTCCCAAGCCCCTATCTCTCTGAAAATTTGTTATTAAATTCTGCGCGTGGCCCTGACCTGGATTTAAAGATTTGCAGGAAGACAAATTCCAAACAGATGCCCATTAGGGCCCTGACAACCGCAGCTTAAAGATAACATTTACATTCTGCCGGGGTTTGTGTGTCTCTGCTCCCTGCTCAGCCCCTCTTCGGCCTCTAGTGGGATCAATACCTCGACTGAGGTTACGTGGAGGTGGTCACATTCTTTTAAGCTGTTTGCTCAGCGTTGGGTTTGCTCTGCTAACACGCCTGGCACTTCTTCCAACAGGCCTGTTTGCCCAGTATTAGGGCTGTTTGCCGAAACACCTACCCCAATCCGAGGGGGCTCAGCTTTCCAAACAGTTGGTCCCCGCATCTGTCAATCAGTACGGCCAATCGGGTTCCTGATACGGACAGCAAGTGTGGCCAAGTCCAATATTTGCCCAAAGGCCTCCCCCCTCCCACTGCACCTGACTCTCCTTGGTTTGACAAGACGGACATTCGCCAAGAGCACAGGATACTGGGAAGAGGTGATGGCAGCAGACAGGGAACTGATTCCAGGAAAGCAGGGCACGTGAGCAAACATGATAGCTTCTTTATGAGAGGTAATGTACTGCAATACACAGCGATTACCGGCTCATCCAGCCCTGGTGTAATTAAAAGTGGCCAGCTTGGGGCTCTGGTTTCCCCAGCCCTGGCAAAGGAAACTGGGTTTTATCTCATGAAGCTTCAGGTTGGATCCAGGGGTTGACTTGGAGTCACAGGTGATCAGAGGGACATCAGGATATTATCAAGCCCAGGAAATCAACTCCTAAAAAGAACAAAATGATAGCAAGAGAAAATAAATCCTGAGGGGAGGATGAGGGAAGGGGTGATCAGGGAGTTTGGGATCACAGGTACGTGCTGCTATATTTAAAGTGGATGACTAACGAGGTCCTCCTGTATAGCACAGGGAACTCTGCTCAACGTTCTGTGCAGCCTGGATGGGAGGGGAGTTTAGAAGAGAAAGGATACATGTGTATGCATGGCTGAGTCACTATGCTGTGCCCTGGAAACTGTCACAGCATTATTAATTGACTATTGTTTCTGTGGCTTAGTTGCTAAGTTGTGTCCAACTCTTTGCCACCCCGTGGATTGTAGTCCTCCAGGTTTTTCTGTCCATGGGATTTCCCAGGCAAGAATACTGGAGTGGGTTGCCGTTTCTTTTTCCAGGGGATCTTCCTGACCCAGGGATCGAACCTGCATCTCCTGCTTGGCAGGAGGATTCTATACTCCAATATAAAATAAGAAGTAATAAGAAGAGAAAACATACCCTTAAAAGAGGGGGCTGTGTAATGGGTACAGGCTTCTCCCATTTTAGAGCTTGCTAAGTGTGTGAACACACTAAATGCCACTGACGTGTTCACTTTCTAATAGTTACTTTTATGTTACGTGACTTTTCACCTCAGTGGAAAAAAGAAAGAGTGAATCCCAGTGAGCCCAGAACGTTTACATTTGAGAAGCTCTAATGCCTAACTCAGGCTTTGGCTCAGAGAAAATGCTTAATAAATGTTTATTGAAAGAACAACCTAACATTTGCACAGTCAACAAAGCTCTTTGTCATACATGAGCTCACTTTGTCCTTAAAGAGAGAGCCCTGTGAGGTGGGCAGGGGTGAGTGTCCTCATGTTGTAAAGGGGAAACTGAGGCTTGGAGAGTATGCACAGCTGCCGTTGATGGGGCTGGGACATGAACCCCAAAGTCTCTGGCTTCAAGGTCTGGGCCTGTAAAACTATCCATTGTGTGTACCCCATGGCTTCCAGGGTGGGAGAGAAAGAGTCTTACAAATGTTAACTGCCCCCTTGCTTCTAGGGCATTTATTATAAAAAATACTTTAAAAAACTGGACTGTCCAGTGAAGCTGCTCATCTTCCCCCATAGCTGCTAGCACAGTGCTTGATAAATATTTGCTGATTCATTCAGCAGCCGAGGCTAACCTCTGGTTGCTGTGGTGACCGTCTAGAGCAAAGCGCAGACAGCTTAGGGTATCAGTGACACCAAGGCATTCCGGCTGAATTATAAAAAATACTTTAAAAAACTGGACTGTCCAGTGAAGCTGCTCATCTTCCCCCATAGCTGCTAGCACAGTGCTTGATAAATATTTGCTGATTCATTCAGCAGCCGAGGCTAACCTCTGGTTGCTGTGGTGACCGTCTAGAGCAAAGCGCAGACAGCTTAGGGTATCAGTGACACCAAGGCATTCCGGCTGTAAACAGTCTAGGAGGAGGAGGAGCTGAGGTCTATGAGTGGTGCCTCCCAAGAAGCCTTTACTTGTGCAAGGAGTCCTCCGTACACCGTGAGCAGGGGAGCCTGGTGGCGGCTGGGCCATCTTGCTGCTGTCATTTGACAATCTAGGTGGGGTCGGTGTGGCTCCTTATTCAAAAATTAAGAATTTCCAGATGGCAACAGCAGAGCGTTAAGCCCAGCGGCGTCCCTCTGAGGACAGGGCCTGAGAGACTGCAGAGATTGCTGGCTGTGCAGTGACCCTGGGGTGGGCACTGCTGGGCCTCCTGGTGGGTATCTCTGCGGGAGCTGTGTGGAGCCAGGAAGTGGTGGGGGCACCTCTTCCCTAGGCATTCCTGCTCCGTCCAGGAGAATTCCAGTCCTCTTCCGCCCTCATCAGAGCAGGCTCCAGACCCCCGGCTTTCTGTCCTATTTCTGTGACTTGGGATGAGGCGCTTCACTCCTTGGAGCCTTGATGCCTCACTTAGAGAACGGTACCAGTGCTTTTCTCAACAGGTTATTGAGGGGTTAAATGAGAGGATGCAACAGAGCCTGGCATGGTGCCAGATACACAGTGCCCCTCTTTCCAGGTCTCGGCATGTCTCACACCAGACTGAGCTGGACTCAGTTCCCTCTCCACTCCACCAAGGAGAGGAATTGGCTTGCAAAAATCTATAAACAAGAACACACACACGAGTTGCAAAATCCAAGGCTGTCAGAGGCTAAGCAGAGAAGATGTGAGAGATAGGCTACAGGGTAGTGCGTAGGGGAGTGGTGGGGACTGCGGCAAACTGGAGGTTGCAAACCCCATCTAAAGCCACTGAGACGCAAAAGCAAAAGTTCAAACAGAAGGAGGCGGCACGTCAATGAGGCTGTGTGGGAAGTCATTTTGAAAACTTGGAAATACAATAGTAAGTGAATATTAGAACTGGAAAGGTATACATTAGGTTGACAGCTAAGCACTTGCGGGGTGGAATTAAAGGGGAGAGGTTAAAATTCCATGAGGTCCCACAAGGTGTCTCATGAATTTGGTTCTGAGCTTCTTGTTGCCAAAGCAGTAAGGGCAACGCAATCAGTTTCACGCTTTTCACTGTTTACGAAGGAAAAATACATAGCAGTTCCTGCTAGCCAGCTCTGAAAGACACCTTGGAGGGCTTTATGTAGGGCATCTCGGTCTGTGCACTCAGGGTGGGGCGAGGGGCATCATCCTCTAGTGCAGGTGATAAGCAGGTACAGAGGAGTTTAAGAAAAACCAATATATTTGACTGAAATTTGGTCTGCTTTTATTGCCATTGTACACTGGCAATTGTAACCAACGTCAGTGATGAAATTCTCCTCCATGAAAAATCTTTCCTTGGCCTAAGCTGTAAACAATCGTAGTATGGTGGAGTTTAATAATAATAATCATAAATCCTTCACGTTAGGACAGTTTTATTGCTTGTCCCTTAACAAACATTTTATTGTGCACAGAAGTTAATCTGGAGAACCGGTTATAGAGCTGACTCCCCAAACGTGGACCCACCCACAGGCTACAGAAAAGTTTGCTTTCTCTGCGGGTACAGTTTGTACCTCCAACCCCCTGTGGTATTGCACATGCTTGTGCTTGAGAAGTAGATCGGAAATGAACCAAGATGATGCAGTGATTGTAAAGATAGAAAAAGGTAACCTGAGTTCTTTAATTCAGCCATTCTAAATGATCACTGGTTTATTTTTGTTGAAAATTTGAAACAGCACAAGAGTGTGAACTGTGAGGTGTCATATTTTTGTTTAGTAAGTGCATATTTTAGCTCATGCTGGAAATATTTTACTGAGTTTTGATAAGATCTTTTAAACTGAAGCTTATTTTTAAATTATTTTAAAAAGACAGAACAAAATCCAGAAAGTGGATTTATCAATAAACTGCACTTTTTGTTGACATTTTAGCTTTATTAAAATGCTCTTGTCGATTACTGGATGATTGTTTACATAAATTGTTATTATTATGTCAACAACCAAAGGATTACAGTTCAAGCTGGTAGGCATGTATAAAAACCACTGTGTAAGTAATTGTGCCTTTTTGTCTCAGGGATTTGGAGTAACTTGCAATGTCTTGCATTCCTGTGAAAATGGCAACTGGTTCATCATTTTTCTGAAGGTCTAAAGACATTTCAAGTGGGGCACCTGTGCCAGCCATAAATGACATGAATTCAGTGGAGCTCAACTAAGAAAAATGAAAAGAGCCAAAGAGGAGGCAATTGAAACCATGTCTGGAGATATTAAAAGTAGGTACTGCTTTCAAAATCATGTGTAGTTAACAAAATTCTGAAGACATGCTAATGGGCCTGTCTCGTGCACCTATACTATTGCTATTCATTGCATTTCGTGTTTCTTATGGGAAATAATTATGTTGTATGGAAGAGGTTCAAGTTAAAAACATGATCGGATGTCAAGCAGTCTAGTTACAGCACTGATCTGCCCTCTCTGTTTGGATTACACGGGCTGCGTGGGGACCGGAGGTGTCCTTAGTTAGGGGCCAAGGCGGGGCAAAGTCAGTAACCATGAGACCCTCTTCCTTAACTGGCTCCAACTCCCTTGAGAAGAACCTCTTTGGGGCTCTTTTGTTATAAGGAGCAGCGCCCGTGTAGCCTGGCTCAAACCAGTAGCATTAGGCTGCTCTGCTCTCCTGTGGCCTGGCCCTGAGGGGACAGGCAGGGAGACCTAGGGGGGGATGTCATCTGTCCCTGGGTTGCCCAGCTCGAAGTAGCCCCTCCGTCCACCTTTAGTCAGCTGTGTTTAGAGTGGGGTCATTTAACAGAGGCAAACGGGTCCACTGCTTCTCCACAGGCCCCTGGGACATTTTAAAAAACATTTATTTATGTGGCTGCATCAGGTTTTAGCTGTGGCACACGGGCTCTCTAGCTGTGTAACTCGGGCTCAGTGATTGCAGTGCGTGGGCTTAGCTACCCCATGGCATGTAGGATCTTAGTTCCCTGACCAGGGATCGAATCCACGTCCCCTGCATTGGAAGGGGGATTCGTAGCCACTGGACCACCAGTGAAGTCTCTGGGAAATTCTTATTAACTTTGTCAACACATGCAACAGACAGCTATTAAATATATTCTTTAGGCCCAGTCCTTGTGCTGGCCAAGGGTCAGCAAAATCAGATACGATCCAGGACTGCCTTCATGGGGTGCTATGACATTCAGGAGTGTGACTGGAATTAGAGAAAGGGCAGAGGCAGTTCCAAGAGAGAGGCTGGTGGGTGATGGTCTGGGCTCTTAAAGGACAGTGAGAGAACTTGGCCCGAAGGGTCTCACAGAAAGCTGGGAGCCTTTGCAGAATCTGAGACAGGAAGAGAAACTTTGGAGGCTGACACGCTGTGCTCATCAGCTGTGTGACCTTGAGCAGGTCCCCCTGCATTCTAGGACTCAGAGCTCCCTCCTCTGAGAAACTGAGGCAGGGGGTTCTAGCCCAACCTCCTGGTCAGATGAAGTGGGGACACACTAAGGCGATGGTAGAGCTCCCGCCCCTCCGCAGAGGAAGTACTGACGTCCTGTTCCCAGGTCTCCATGACACTCCCCTTTGCTGGCGGTTCTTGACCCTGATGCATGGTACAGTCAAGGACTCAACCCCTACCTGCACGCAGGGACAGCCTTTCTGCAGGGCCTGAGTTGACCTGGAGCACGTGGGTCTCTGGGAGTGAAACTAACCCAGACTTGGAATGCCTAGAGGAACAGACAAATGCTGTGGCCCTTGTACAGCTCCCTCAAATATAAATCATCTCAGTGGAACTTTGGGGAGAAGTTGGATAGCTCTTATAAGCTATAAATTGTCATTTTTATTGCTAATAATAATAATAACAATAATTCCTGGGCTTCTGCCCTAGGATCATAGTCTGTCTACGGGTAACTTTAGTCATTCACCCAAGGACTGGCCCAGCATGCAGATTAATAATTCAACATTCCTTATCCCTAGAGCCTCATTCAGACTATGCCCATAACCCCTGACTCATCTCTAGATTGGCACCTGTACCAGGGCCAATATTTCAGCAACTTTGGTTATAGCACTCTATTGAATCCCAAAGCAACCCTGAGAAGGAGGTCACCTTTTCTCCACTTTACTGTGGCTCAGAGAAGGTGAGTGGCTTGCCTGAGGTCACACAGCTTACAAAAGCCAGAGCTGGGATTTGAGCCCAGATCTGTCCGAGTCCAGTGTCCAGGTTTGCAAGTCTAGCATCTTTGCTAGTTGATAAAAACAGTTCTACCTCTGGGAGTTGTAGATGAAGATGGTCATCTATAGAATTCTAAGAAACAGAATTCTAAGTAAAGGCAAGAACATAAAATAAAGGTCTTGACCTAACTTAGTGAAATAATATACTCATTTACTGCCAAGTCAGAATTTGTAGAAACCCAGTCAGTCCTGCACCCAAATTGCCTGGAGGGCTCTCAAGGTAGGGAGAAGCTGCTGAATTAATAAAATGCATTAAGATGATTGCAGGAGAAACATTTAATCTACAGAGGATAGTACACTGTTTTCAAGTACTTTCCAAGACACCCTTTTCCACACCAATAATTGATAGACTAACCTCAAATTGTTCTTATTTGTTCATTAACATGAGTCCCCCAAGGGCTCACCATGCAACACTTTATTAGCCTGGATTGAGTAATATATTTTAAAGTAATAAAATGACATTATTTTAAAATTATTTTTTAATGTGGACTTTCCAGCCATTGACTGCCCTTTCTGATCGGTCTGAATTAGTGAGTTTTAATTGTGTGTGAAGAAGCAATAAAATAATCATTACTAAGATGGTGGGGTGCTTCATTCGTGGCAGACACCGAACTGGGATGTCATGTGTATCATACCATTGAGCTTCACAAAAATCCCACCACATCCTGGGCATCACATGCCCCACTTCACAGATATGGAACTCACTCTCTAAGGGATTAAACTCCCTGCTCAGGGTCCCTGGGTTAATGGGGTGGTGGAGCAAAAGATGAAGCCCAGGCTTAACACCTCTTTCAGCAACATTCACTGATTGTGGTCAAG
Source organism: Cephalophus harveyi (assembly GCA_006410635.1). NCBI lineage: Eukaryota > Metazoa > Chordata > Mammalia > Artiodactyla > Bovidae > Cephalophus > Cephalophus harveyi. Next base: position 328,922 of record SJYT01054394.1, read on the forward strand.
GGATGAACAGTGGGGGTGCTGAATGGGGCTGAGTCTTTCACTCAGGAGACCTGAGTTATTAAAAATGGGAAGGTAAGAAATATTAGAGCAGAGAGAAGTCAGGACATATCCTGGCACCCTGAGGACTCCTCACTGTTTATCTCCTCAAGCTTGGCCACCCCTAAGAGCCAGGTGGGCACACAGAGGTGAACAAGAGGTGATGTGAATGGTTAATTTTATATGTCAACTTGGCCAGGCTATAATGATCAGTCATTTGGTCAAACATCAGTCTAGATGCTGCTGTAATTATTTATTAATGTAATTAACATTTAAGTTAATGAGTGAAGCAGATTACTCTTCATCCAGTGGGTGGGTCTTATCCAATAAGTTGAAGGCCTTAAGAGCAAAAGTTGAGTTTCCCAGAAGAGGGAATTCTCAAGACTGCACTGTAGAAATGCTGCTCAAGTTGCCAGCCTGATATCCTGTGGAATTTAAATGGGAGATTGCAACATTAACTCTTACCTAAACGTCTGGCCTGTCAGCCTACTCTATGAATTTTGGACCTGCCAGCCTGTTACTATATGAACCAATTCCTTAAAAGAAATTTATTTCTCTCTCCTGCCCTCACTTCCCCAGCCCTCAGTATATATACAGATACACATATGCATACATATATGCATATGTGTCTATCCATCTATTTATCTATCTATTCTATTGCCTTTAATTGATTTTCTTTAGAAAGCCCTAATAGAGATGGAGATGCGATTCTTGCCCTCAGGAAGCTCACATGTGAGCAAGTTCCTGGGGGATCATCAGCAGAGAAGCAGACAATAATAGGAAACAGCCTAGGGTTTCAATATGATGGCCAGCTTTTGTGTAAGCAGTG